>CM062293.1:548691094-549291094 GCA_031216915.1 Pictodentalium vernedei | reverse complement strand
CATTTCTGTTGATAGCATCTCTGTCTTCACAGAGACTGTGGGTAAATTTACTCTGATGTCTACTGTGGGACTTAACGCGAAATCTTCCTCAATGAGAGGATCTTTTTTCGCTGGGTAAAATCGTGTCATCTTTATCACAACCCGCAAGGTCGCAACCTTCACGTATTCCGTTGTGTGGTCCTTATTGCATTGTAAGCATTGTACTGGACGAGCTTTGGACGCGATTTCTTACTATAGGAGATCCTCTTCTTCACTATTATATGCGGCTAAAGTGAAGGCTCTTCCGTCATTGGTGTAGGGATCACTATGTTCATATTGTTGATCCCTCCATACTACTCATTGCAACTTTTTAGTATACTTGTTTGACAAGATCTACTGCAGCCTGTTATTATTAAGGTTATAGGTTTATGTTACCTCATACCTATGCACTCTATGATAGTTTACAATTGAGTCTTATGTCTCTTTATCTAAGTCAGTTAGTAACTTTTCGATAAATAGACTTAGAATCATTAGATTAAATTCCTATATGGAATTTAACTTCGGTTCTTATTTAGCTAAGTAATCATTTGAGCCTCTGGAAACAGTAGTTTTCAAATTCTGACCTTTTAGACAGTAATTCTGTTGGCTTCTCTTTTACTGAGGAGTCAGTGAGTTTCATGCACTATCAGTGGATGATTTTCACTTTCGTAGTTTCGGAATCACTACTTCCTTTACTATTTAGGTTGGATTTTTGCATAAGAGTTAGGCTCCTAATATCCGGATCCTATTGTTATTAAGGTCCTTCCGTCTTCGTACGGGCATAGGCCTTTACTCTGTCCGGTTAGAGTTTATGTATTTATAAACAGATATCTGTTTATTACTACGGGCGTAAACTTCTAATGTCTTTGATGCCTATTAGAAGGACGTTACGCTCCATTCTATTGCTAATGGATTCAATTAACTATCGATACTGCTTATGGTATATCTTTGACTCAGCAGTTGTGTTTGAGATTTCGGCTCATGAAGTAAGAGTTCTTCTACATCTTGGGCTTACATTAATAGTGTCGCTATTATAGATTTTTGAAGGCTGCTCATTGCGCTCAGCCATCCACATTCATGAATTTTTTATCTCAGAAATATTGAGTCCATTTCTGGAGGCCTCTATTGTTAGGTCTATTATCTACTGCTCAGAATGTCATTCACTTAACAGTTGCTACTATAGCTAGGTAGGCTGTCTGTTTCGGCAGTGACTCCATTCTGCTGCCCTCTTCGCTCTGGGCTATTTGACCCAGGGCAAGAAAAAGGGGGGGGGGGGGGGAGGGTGTTCCCTTGGGTCACCTGTTTTACTATGAAAACAAGGGGATACCTCCTCCGGAGTTAGTAATTCTGAGCTGTTATTGGGATGGTTGTTTAGTGAGAAGTTTATGTTTTAAAAATTCATTCAAGTCTTAGTTTTTAAAGTATAGCTTTTGAATGTAGCACGTGTCAACGGACATGATTATGCAATCCTCAGACACTTTTAAGGAGTATAAAGAGTCTCTATTCTCTAGACTTACTTTATTTATTGGCTTACTTTAAAAATTATTAGTATAAGGATTATACTAGATATTAATAGAGTACATGGATGTATGATGCTCAATTTTGGAAGGTGTTGTATCTTTCTAATTTATCATAAATAAGAAGGATACATGTAAGGCCTAATACTTCTTTTTCCCTAGAGGGGATGACTCTATTTTATATTATTGAGCGTATTCCATCTTGCTCTATGTCCTTGGCCCTCCAGCCTTTTTACTATTCAGCTATGTCTGGGTCATTGGTACATTATAAAAATGTTAAAAAATTTATAGTAATTTATATATTTTTTATACTTACCAATGACCCAGACGGGGATGGCCCTCCCAGGAGTTGGGAACTCTTGCCTCCCCGCTGAGTACATAGCGCTTACCAGGCACTGGTTATTAGAATGATTAATGGCGCCAATTTCGGAACGTCCTTGACACTGCGCATGCGCAGTGGGGGCGAAGTGTGGAGGGTCATTCAGGACATGTTTTCTTTGGTTTTAGATGCAAATTTTGGGGATTGGGGGGCAAAATTTGTGTTTGGCCCTATATTTTAAGAGTTAGCACCAACTATGTCTGGGTCATTGGTAAGTATAAAAAATATATAAATTACTATAAATTTTTTAACTTTTTAGCTCTCCTTACTGCCCTCCTGAAAGAATTAAGGAGAGCGAAAAATTGCTCTCCTTAATATTTTGGTCTGGGATGATTGAGATTACATGTATTGTGCTCACATTAAATTTTTGTTGTAAAGCAAAAATGTAATTCAACTTCGAAGTCACATAACATCACGTAATTTCATTTTGAAAGTGGTTTAGTGGTAAAAGGTAATGGCTGCAACCATACCCAAACACAGTTGCAATCATTTGAAGCAAAATGGGTCACAGCAGTATTTTTTTTCTGTCAGTTTCAAGTTTAACAACTGACATCACAATTTGAGGGGTAATTATTCAAGGAATATTGACACTATAATATACTACCATTACTACTATCCTGTCACTTGAAGCACTTGCACCAGGATGTGACTGTAGATTCAAGCAGACCTGTTGTCCAAGAAAGTCATACGCCTACCACTACCACCTTCAACCCCCCTTGGGGGGTTGAAGGTGGTAGTGGTAGGGGTATGACTTTCTTGGACAACAGGTCTGGGTACACACACAGGTCTTGTCAAGTGTGTGTTCGGTTGTTGAGTGAGACATCTAGATGTCTAAGAGATTTCGCTTTACCTTAGTAAAGTTAATAAAATCACTGATGTAGTCTGTTGGTTTCAGTTTCAATGAGTTCGTTCAACTGGATACTTAAAATGCTGTGTAAAGCTAATTGCTCTCCTGAGCTGATTGAGGAGAGCGATTTTTTGCCCTCCTGCATTTTTCAGAATGCCAGGCCTGGTTATCACCTTGGGACGAGAACGAGTGTTTCTGAGTGAGGTCCAAAATTCAAGATGGCTGCCAGTGGCCATTTTGTACCGAAATTAAGTCCAATCAGTTTTTTGTCACAATTTCTATACAGCTCGTATTTATGAACTGATCTTCATGAAACTTCTTGGGTACCTTTGTTTTCACCTTGGGACAGGAATGAGTGTGTTTTGAGGTGCCTTTGTTATCACTGTGCTATGAGAAGAAATATTTTGGGGTTCAGTCAGACCCACCCTGGGACTCAAAGATTTCTTTTCTAGTTTAGCATCTGACTGTCACCCACCTTTACAATACTTTACCTATACATTTGTTACAGGCTACGGTCAGTATTTATGTACAGACCGTTACAATACTTTATATGTACCTTTGTTATCAGGTCATTACCTAGATCTTTGTCATTGCTGTGTCACATACTATACATGTATATGTCTTGACAAGTTGAGCTACAGTGTCATTGACACTTTCATTTTTTAATTTTTTTCAAAACATTTCGACAAAACCATATCTTGTAAACACTCTTTGGAATGAGCTCCATGAGCTTGTTCCAAAGAGGGGTCACATGATATGGTTTTGTTGAAATTTTTTGAAATATAATATTTTTTCAGCTGCTGAATTTGCATATTACACGAGTGGATGCGGGTGATTCATTGGGTAAAGGGTTGAGTTACCTCCACTCTGAATTGTTGGGCTGAACTCCAGCACCAGATACCACAGTGTAATGTATGATGATGAAAAATGATAGTGTCAAAAGTTTGCCATAATTCATCTCTTTTTGTGTGTCATAGGACTCCACACACTCTCACAGACCATAAAAGTACAATATACCTCAATCCAAGAGATTATCTCATGTCTGATTGTTGTTATGCACTCGTTACTTGTAATGATATCTCAAGTCTGATGGTTGTTATGCACTCATCACTTATAATGATATCTCATGTCTGATGGTTGTTATGCACTCATTACTTGTAATGATATCTCAAGTCTGATGGTTGTTATGCACTCATTACTTATAATGATATCTCATGTCTGATGGTTGTTATGCACTCATTACTTGTAATGATATCTCGAGTCTGATGGTTGTTATGCACTCATTACTTGTAATGATATCTCAAGTCTGATGGTTGTTATGCACTCATTACTTGTAATGATATCTCATGTCTGATGGTTGTTATGCACTCATTACTTATAATGATATCTCAAGTCTGATGGTTGTTATGCACTCATTACTTATAATGATATCTCAAGTTTGATGGTTGTTATGCACTCATTACTTGTAATGATATCTCAAGTCTGATGGTTGTTATGCACTCATTACTTATAATGATATCTCAAGTTTGATGGTTGTTATGCACTCATTACTTGTAATGATATCTCAAGTCTGATGGTTGTTATGCACTTATTACTTATAATGATATCTCAAGTTTGATGGTTGTTATGCACTCATTACTTGTAATGATATCTCAAGTCTGATGGTTGTTATGCACTCATTACTTGTAATGATATCTCATGTCTGATGGTTGTTATGCACTCATTACTTATAATGATATCTCAAGTCTGATGGTTGTTATGCACTCATTACTTATAATGATATCTCAGGTCTGATGGTTGTTATGCACTCATTACTTGTAATGATATCTCATGTCTGATGGTTGTTATGCACTCATTACTTGTAATGATATCTCATGTCTGATGGTTGTTATGCACTCATTACTTGTAATGATATCTCATGTCTGATGGTTGTTATGCACTCATTACTTGTAATGATATCTCATGTCTGATGGTTGTTATGCACTCATTACTTGTAATGATATCTCATGTCTGATGGTTGTTATGCACTCATTACTTGTAATGATATCTCAAGTCTGATGGTTGTTATGCACTCATTACTTGTAATGATATCTCATGTCTGATGGTTGTTATGCACTCATTACTTATAATGATATCTCATGTCTGATGGTTGTTATGCACTCATTACTTATAATGATATCTCAGGTCTGATGGTTGTTATGCACTCATTACTTGTAATGATATCTCATGTCTGATGGTTGTTATGCACTCATTACTTATAATGATATCTCAAGTCTGATGGTTGTTATGCACTCATTACTTGTAATGATATCTCATGTCTGATGGTTGTTATGCACTCATTACTTATAATGATATCTCAAGTCTGATGGTTGTTATGCACTCATTACTTATAATGATATCTCAGGTCTGATGGTTGTTATGCACTCATTACTTGTAATGATATCTCATGTCTGATGGTTGTTATGCACTCATTACTTGTAATGATATCTCATGTCTGATGGTTGTTATGCACTCATTACTTGTAATGATATCTCATGTCTGATGGTTGTTATGCACTCATTACTTGTAATGATATCTCATGTCTGATGGTTGTTATGCACTCATTACTTGTAATGATATCTCATGTCTGATGGTTGTTATGCACTCATTACTTGTAATGATATCTCAAGTCTGATGGTTGTTATGCACTCATTACTTGTAATGATATCTCATGTCTGATGGTTGTTATGCACTCATTACTTGTAATGATATCTCAAGTCTGATGGTTGTTATGCACTCATTACTTATAATGATATCTCAAGTCTGATGGTTGTTATGCACTCATTACTTGTAATGATATCTCATGTCTGATGGTTGTTATGCACTCATTACTTGTAATGATATCTCAAGTCTGATGGTTGTTATGCACTCATTACTTGTAATGATATCTCAAGTCTGATGGTTGTTATGCACTCATTACTTGTAGTGATATCTCAAGTCTGATGGTTGTTATACACTCATTACTTATAATGATATCTCGAGTCTGATGGTTGTTATGCACTCATTACTTGTAATGATATCTCATGTCTGATGGTTGTTATGCACTCATTACTTGTAATGATATCTCATGTCTGATGGTTGTTATGCACTCATTACTTGTAATGATATCTCAAGTCTGATGGTTGTTATGCACTCATTACTTGTAATGATATCTCAAGTCTGATGGTTGTTATGCACTCATTACTTGTAATGATATATCATGTCTGATGGTTGTTATGCACTCATTACGTGTAATGATATCTCATGTCTGATGGTTGTTATGCACTCATTACTTGTAATGATATCTCATGTCTGATGGTTGTTATGCACTCATTACTTGTAATGATATCTCATGTCTGATGGTTGTTATGCACTCATTACTTGTAATGATATCTCATGTCTGATGGTTGTTATGCACTCATTACTTATAATGATATCTCGAGTCTGATGGTTGTTATGCACTCATTACTTGTAATGATATCTCATGTCTGATGGTTGTTATGCACTCATTACTTGTAATGATATCTCATGTCTGATGGTTGTTATGCACTCATTACTTGTAATGATATCTCAAGTCTGATGGTTGTTATGCACTCATTACTTGTAATGATATCTCAAGTCTGATGGTTGTTATGCACTCATTACTTGTAATGATATCTCATGTCTGATGGTTGTTATGCACTCATTACTTGTAATGACATCTCATGTCTGATGGTTGTTATGCACTCATTACTTGTAATGATATCTCATGTCTGATGGTTGTTATGCACTCATTACTTGTAATGATATCTCATGTCTGATGGTTGTTATGCACTCATTACTTGTAATGATATCTCAAGTCTGATGGTTGTTATGCACTCATTACTTGTAATGATATCTCAAGTCTGATGGTTGTTATGCACTCATTACTTGTAATGATATCTCATGTCTGATGGTTGTTATGCACTCATTACTTGTAATGACATCTCATGTCTGATGGTTGTTATGCACTCATTACTTGTAATGATATCTCATGTCTGATGGTTGTTATGCACTCATTACTTGTAATGATATCTCAAGTCTGATGGTTGTTATGCACTCATTACTTGTAATGATATCTCATGTCTGATGGTTGTTATGCACTCATTACTTATACTGATATCTCAAGTCTGATGGTTGTTATGCACTCATTACTTATAATGATATACCTCAATCCAAGAGATTATCTCATGTCTGATGGTTGTTATGCACTCATTACTTATAATGATATCTCAAGTCTGATGGTTGTTATGCACTCATTACTTATAATGATATACGGTTCTTTAGGTGACTACCAATTACTGTGAGAAGTTTTTTAGTTTACACAGAAATTGACTTCCGACTTGGGTCTTGAATTAATCTCACCACACATAGACTTCACCTCAATGCCACGCATACCTTAAAATTTACATTGAAGTCTGTCTCCAAGGCACACCAATTCAAACTGAGATCGTATTCTGTAAATCTGTGGTATTAATTGGTATTAATTTGACCTTAGATTGTATTCTGTAAATCTGTGGTATTAATTCGTATTAATTCAACCTTAGATTGTATTCTGTAATTCTGTGGTATTAATTCAACCTTAGATCATATTCTGTAAATCGGTGGTATTGGTATTAATTCAGCCTTAGATCATATTCTGTATATCTGTGGTATTAATTCAACCTTAGATTGTATTCTATAATTCTGTGGTATTAATTAGTATTAATTCAATCTTAGATCGTATTTTGTAAATCTGCAGTAATTAATTCATATTAATTCAACCTTAGATCATATTCTGTAAATATGTGGTATTATATATATATCTGTGGTATTAATTCGTAGATCGTATTCTGTAAATCTATGGTATTAATTGCTGTTAATGCAACCTTAGATCGTATTCTGTAAATCCGTGGTATTAATTGCTATTAATTCAACCTTAGATCATATTTTGTAAATCTGTGGTACTAATTTGTATTAATTCAACCTTAGATCATACTCTGTAAATCTGTGGTATTAATTCGTATTAATTCAACCTTAGATCGTATTCTGTAAATCCGTGGTATTAATTGCTATTAATTCAACCTTAGATCATATTTTGTAAATCTGTGGTACTAATTTGTATTAATTCAACCTTAGATCATACTCTGTAAATCCGTGGTATTAATTTGTATTAATTCAACCTTAGATCATGCTCTGTAAATCCGTGGTATTAATTCGTATTAATTCAACCTTAGATCATGCTCTGTAAATCTGTGGTATTAATTCGTATTAATTCAACCTAGGATCGTATTCTGTAAATCTGTGGTATTAAATTGTATTAATTCAACCGTAGATCATATTTTGTAAATCTGTGGTATTAATTTGTATTAATTCAACCTTAGATCGTATTCTGTATATCTGGTATTAATTTGTATTAATTCAACCTTAGATCGTATTTTGTAAATCTGTGGTATTAATTGGCATTCATTCAAAATAAGATCGTATTCTGTAAATTTGTGGTATTGAATGGTATTAATTCAACCTTAGATCGTATTTTATAAATCTGTGGTATTAATTCAACCTTAGATTGTATTCTCTAAATCTGTGGTATTAATTCGTATTAATTCAACCTTAGATCGGATTCTGTAAATCTGTGGTATTAATTCGTATTAATTCAACCTTAGATTGTATTCTGTAAATCTGTGGTATTAATTCGTATTAATTCAACCTTAGATTGTAATCTGTAAATCTGTGGTATTAATTAGTATTAATTCAACCTCAGATCATATTCTGTAAGTCTGTTATATTAATTCGTATTAATTCAACCTTACATTGTAATCTGTAAATCTGTGGTATTAATTCGTATTAATTCAGCCTTAGATCGTATTCTGCATATCTATGGTATTTATTCGTATTAATTCAACCTTAGACCGTATTCTGAAAATCTATGGTATTAATTGGTATTAATTCAACCTTAGATCATATTCTGTAAATCTGTGGTATTAATTGGTATTAATTCAACTTTAGATCATATTCTGTAAATCTGTGGTATTAATTTGTATTAATTCAACCTTAGATTGGATTCTGTAAATCTGTGGTATTAATTCGTATTAATTCAACCTTAGATCATATTCTGCAGATCTATGGTATTAATTCGTATTAATTCAACCTTAGATCGTATTCTGTAAATCTGTGGTATTAATTGTTATTAATTCAGCCTTAGATCGTATTCTGTAAATCTGTGGTATTAATTCGTATTAATTCAGCCTTAGATCGTATTCTGTAAATCTGTGGTATTAATTCGTATTAATTCAGCCTTAGATTGTATTCTGTAAATCTGTGGTATTAATTGGTATTAATTCAACCTTATATCATTTTCTGTAAATCTGTGGTATTAATTCGTATTCAGACTTACATCGTATTCTGTAAACCTGTGGTATTAATTCAACTTTAGATCATATTCTGTAAATCAGTGGTATTAATTGGTATTAATTCAACCGTAGATCATATTCTGTAAATCTGTGGCATTAATTGGTATTAATTCAACCTTAGATCATATTTTGTAACTCTGTGGTATTAATTCAACCTTAGATCATATTCTGTAAATCTGTGGCATTAATTGGTATTAATTCAACCTTAGATCATATTTTGTAACTCTGTGCTATTAATTCAACCTTAGATCATATTCTGTAAATCTGTGGTATTAATTCATATTAATTCAACCTTAAATAGTATTCTGTAAATCTGTGGTATTAATTCGTATTGGTTTGGTAACTGTTATATCTTTAATATGTGACCAGTCCTTTCATATTATATCTTAATTTATCTGTTGTATTATTTGCAGCTATTCCAAGCTTTGTTGTCTAAGAAGAGATATGTTCAATTACTCGAGATTTCTACATTAGGAATGACTTGTCCACACTTCATTGCTGACCAAGAAAAAAGTAGGGTAAGTAATAATGTTAACCTCAGGATGAACAGGGTAAGATGTCGAGACAGCATGTTAATCACAAGAAGAACAGAGTAAGATGTCGAGACAGCGTGTTAATCACAGGATGAACAGAGTAAGATGTCGAGACAGCTAGTTAATCACAAGAAGTGCAGAGTAAGATGTCGAGACAGCATGTTAATCACAGGAAGAACAGAGTAAGATGTTGAGACAGCATGTTAATCACAGGAAGAACAGAGTAAGATGTCGAGACAGCATGTTAATCACAGGAAGAACAGAGTAAGATGTCGAGACAGCATGTTAATCACAGGAAGAACAGAGTAAGATGTCGAGACAGCGTGTTAATCACAGGAAGAACAGAGTAAGATGTCGAGACAGCGTGTTAATCACAAGAAGTGCAGAGTAAGATGTCGAGATAGCGTGTTAATCACAAGAAGTGCAGAGTAAGATGTTGAGACAGCGTGTTAATCACAAGAAGAACAGAGTAAGATGTCGAGACAGCATGTTAATCACAGGAAGAACAGAGTAAGATGTCGAGACAGCATGTTAATCACAAGAAGTGCGGAGTACAGTGTCTTAAAGTCTTGTTAATCACAAGACGAGCCGAGTACAGTGTCTTAAAGTCTTGTTAATCACAAGAAGAACTGAGTAAATTGTCTAAAATCTTGTTAATCACAAGAAGAGCACAGTAGATTGTCTAAAATCTTGTTAATCACAAAAAGAGCAGAGTAAGTTGTCTAAAAGTCTTGTTAATCACAAGAAGAGCAGAGTAAATTGTCTAAAAATTTGTTAATCACAAGAAGATCAGAGTAAATTGTCTAAAGTCTTGTTAATCATGAGAAGAGCAGACTAAATTGTCTAAAAGTCTTGTTACCGGTAATCACAAAGTAAGTTGTCAAAAAGTCTTGTTAATCACAAGAAGAGTAAGTTGTCTAAAACTGGATTCAAATTTGGACTCCCAAATTTCAAGTGTAATTTGACAAATGATCTTTAAAAAAATTTCCTTCTTCAGATCGGCCATTGAGAATTTATTGATACTTGATATGCGTCATTCGGGGTTAAGGGAAGGGATCAGATTCCAGTTAAGTAACTAGCTAGTTTGATATTTGGACTTTAAAGTTTTCTATTACTACAAATCTAAGCATTATTAGCTCACCTGACTGACAGCCAGGGGAAGCTCAAGTGATGACTTTCTGTCCATCCTCTGTTGTCCATCCATCATCCGTCGGTTGTCCATCCATTGTTGGTCTGACGTGAACTTTACATTATTGACTTCTCATAAATCACTGGGCCGAATTGAACCAAATTTGATATGTATGTTTCTTATCATATGTCCATTCAAGTTTGTTCAAATAAGGTTGCCACACCCACATTGGGCACCAGAAAGTGGCATTATTCTTATAGCATCCACAAATTGTTTTCCAAAATTTAAAAAAAACAATTCTCCAGAATCATCAGTTTAGAATCTTTTGATATTTGTTATATAATATCTCTAGTGGGGTCAGATTCAAGTTTGTTCATATCAAGTCCCTGGTTTGATATCTGGGCTCCCTATAGGAGTCTGAATTTTACCTTCATGCAATCTTGAGAAATTTCAAAAATCTTGTTTCAGATCCATCTGTCAGAATCCATTCATATTTGGTATACAACATCTTGGGGGGTGGGGGTGGGGTGGGGGGTACAGGCTGGAGTGGCTCAGATTCAAGTTTGTTCAAATTGAGTCTCTGGGTTAATATTGGGAGTCTGAATTTTAAAATAGAGCAATATGAGGGAGTTTCTTTAAAAATCTTCTCCAGATCTATTAATTAGAATCGTTTGAGAATTGGTATACAGCATCTCTATCTAGGGGGAGTCCAGATCTATTAATTAGAATCGTTTGAGAATTGGTATACAGCATCTCTATCTAGGGGGAGTCCAGACCAATTAATTAGAATCGTTTGAGAATTGGTATACAGCATCTCTATCTAGGGGGAGTCCAGATCTATTAATTAGAATCGTTTGAGAATTGGTATACAGCATCTCTATCTAGGGGGAGTCCAGATCTATTAATTAGAATCGTTTGTGAATTGGTATACAGCATCTCTAGGGGGAGTCCAGATCTATTAATTAGACTCGTTTGAGAATTGGTATACAGCATCTCTATCTAGGGGGAGTCCAGAACTATTAATTAGAATCGTTTGAGAATTGGTATACAGCATCTCTATCTAGGGGGAGTCCAGATCTATTAATTAGAATCGTTTGAGAATTGGTATACAGCATCTCTATCTAGGGGGAGTCCAGACCAATTAATTAGAATCGTTTGAGAATTGGTATACAGCATCTCTATCTAGGGGGAGTCCAGATCTATTCATTAGAATCGTTTGAGAATTGGTATACAGCATCTCTATCTGGGGGAGTCCAGATCTATTAATTAGAATCGTTTGAGAATTGGTATACAGCATCTCTATCTAGGGGGAGTCCAGATCTATTCATTAGAATCGTTTGAGAATTGGTATACAGCATCTCTATCTAGGGGGAGTCCAGATCTATTCATTAGAATCGTTTGAGAATTGGTATGCAGCATCTCTATCTAGAGGAAGTCTAGATCTATTAATTATAATCGTTTGAGAACTGGTATACAGCATCTCTATCTAGGGGGAGTCCAGATCTATTAATTAGAATCGTTTGAGAATTGGTATACAGCATCTCTAGAGGGAGTCTAGATCTATTAATTATAATCGTTTGAGAATTGGTATACAGCATCACTATCTAGGGGGAGTCCAGAACTATTAATTAGAATCGTTTGAGAATTATATACAGCATCTCTAGAGGGAGTCTAGATCTATTAATTATAATCGTTTGAGTATTGGTATACAGCATCTCTATCTAGGGGGAGTCCAGATCTATTAATTAGAATCGTTAGAGAATTGGTATGCAGCATCTCTAGAGGGAGTCTAGATCTATTAATTATAATTGTTTGAGAATTGGTATACAGCATCTCTATCTAGGGGGAGTCCAGATCTATTAATTAGAATCGTTTGAGAATTGGTATACAGCATCTCTATCTAGGGGGAGTCCAGATCTATTCATTAGAATCGTTTGAGAATTGTATACAGCATCTCTATCTAGGGGGAGTCCAGGTCTATTAATTAGAATCGTTTGAGAATTGGTATACAGCATCTCTAGAGGGAGTCTAGATCTATTAATTATAATCGTTTGAGAATTGGTATACAGCATCTCTATCTAGGGGGAGTCCAGATCTATTAATTAGAATCGTTTGAGAATTGGTATGCAGCATCTCTATCTAGAGGGAGTCCAGGTCTATTAATTAGAATTGTTTTAGAATTGGTATACAGCATCTCTATCTAGGGGGAGTCCAGATCTATTAATTAGAATCGTTTGAGAATTGGTATGCAGCATCTCTATCTAGAGGGAGTCTAGATCTATTAATTATAATCGTTTGAGAACTGGTATACAGCATCTCTATCTAGGGGGCGTCCAGATCTATTAATTAGAATTGTTTGAGAATTGGTATACAGCATCTCTATCTAGGGGGAGTCCAGATCTATTAATTAGAATCGTTTGATAATTGGTATACAGCATCTCTATCTAGGGGGAGTCCACATCTATTAATTAGAATCGTTTGAGAATTGGTATACAGCATCTCTAGGGGGAGTCCAGATCTATTAATTAGAATCGTTTGAGAATTGTATACAGCATCTCTATCTAGGGGGAGTCCAGGTCTATTAATTAGAATCGTTTGAGAATTGGTATACAGCATCTCTATCTAGGGGGAGTCCAGATCTATTAATTAGAATCCTTTGAGAATTGGTATACAGCATCTCTATCTAGGGGAGTCCAGATCTATTAATTATAATCGTTTGAGAATTGGTATACAGCATCTCTAGGGGGAGTCCAGATCCATTAATTAGAATCGTTTGAGAATTGTATACAGCATCTCTATCTAGGGGAGTCCAGATCTATTAATTAGAATCGTTTGAGAATTGGTATACAGCATCTCTAGGGGGAGTCCAGATCTATTAATTGGAATCGCTCGAGAATTGTATACAACATCTCTATCTAGGGAGAGTCCAGACCAATTAATTAGAATTGTTTGAGAATTGGTATACAGCATCTCTATCTAGGGGGAGTCCAGATCTATTAATTAGAATCGTTTGAGAATTGGTATACAGCATCTCTATCTAGGGGGAGTCCAGATCTATTAATTAGAATCGTTTGAGAATTGGTATACAGCATCTCTATCTAGGGGGAGTCCAGATCTATTAATTAGAATCGTTTGAGAATTGGTATACAGCATCTCTATCTAGGGGGAGTCCAGATCTATTAATTAGAATCGTTTGAGAATTGGTATACAGCATCTCTATCTAGGGGGAGTCCAGATCTATTCATTAGAATCGTTTGAGAATTGTATACAGCATCTCTATCTAGGGGGAGTCCAGGTCTATTAATTAGAATCGTTTGAGAATTGGTATACAGCATCTCTAGAGGGAGTCTAGATCTATTAATTATAATCGTTTGAGAATTGGTATACAGCATCTCTATCTAGGGGGAGTCCAGATCTATTAATTAGAATCGTTTGAGAATTGGTATGCAGCATCTCTACCTAGAGGGAGTCCAGGTCTATTAATTAGAATTGTTTTAGAATTGGTATACAGCATCTCTATCTAGGGGGAGTCCAGATCTATTAATTAGAATCGTTTGAGAATTGGTATGCAGCATCTCTATCTAGAGGGAGTCTAGATCTATTAATTATAATCGTTTGAGAACTGGTATACAGCATCTCTATCTAGGGGGCGTCCAGATCTATTAATTAGAATTGTTTGAGTATTGGTATACAGCATCTCTATCTAGGGGGAGTCCAGATCTATTAATTAGAATCGTTTGATAATTGGTATACAGCATCTCTATCTAGGGGGAGTCCACATCTATTAATTAGAATCGTTTGAGAATTGGTATACAGCATCTCTAGGGGGAGTCCAGATCTATTAATTAGAATCGTTTGAGAATTGTATACAGCATCTCTATCTAGGGGGAGTCCAGGTCTATTAATTAGAATCGTTTGAGAATTGGTATACAGCATCTCTATCTAGGGGGAGTCCAGATCTATTAATTAGAATCGTTTGAGAATTGGTATACAGCATCTCTATCTAGGGGGAGTCCAGGTCTATTAATTAGAATCGTTTGAGAATTGGTATACAGCATCTCTATCTAGGGGGAGTCCAGATCTATTAACCCTTTACCTAACGTAACGGCCAAAAACGGCCAGAGCTTTTCTCAAAAATCGCCCATTAATTTTCATTATTTTTTTCATTTTTTGTCTCAAAAACATAGGTTATGACCCGTCGTTGGAATGAGCTCGACGAGCTCGTTCCAACGAGGGGTCATAACCTATGTTTTTGAGACAAAAAATGAAAAAAATTAGTTATTCAAGAATTATTTTTGCAAGTGTCGTCTGCTTTTCATGTTACGTAAAGGGTTAATTAGAATCGTTTGAGAATTGGTATACAGCATCTCTATCTAGGGGAGTCCAGATCTATTAATTAGAATCCTTTGAGAATTGGTATACAGCATCTCTATCTGGGGGAGTCCAGATCTATTAATTAGAATCATTTGAGAATTGGTATACAGCATCTCTATCTAGGGGGAGTCCAGATCTATTAATTAGAATCATTTGAGAATTGGTATACAGCATCTCTATCTAGGGGGAGTCCAGAAATATTAATTAGAATCGTTTGAGAATTGTATACAGCATCTCTATCTAGGGGGAGTCCAGATCTATTAATTAGAATCGTTTGAGAATTGGTATACAGCATCTCTATCTTGGGGGAGTCCAGATCTATTAATTAGAATCCTTTGAGAATTGGTATACAGCATCTCTATCTAGGGGCAGTCCAGATCTATTAATTAGAATCTTTTGAGAATTATATACAGCATCTCTATCTAGGGGGAGTCCAGATCTATTAATTAGAATCGTTTGAGAATTGGTATACAGCATCTCTAGGGGGAGTCCAGATCTATTAATTAGAATCCTTTGAGAATTCGTATACAGCATCTCTATCTAGGGGGAGTCCAGATCTATTAATTAGAATCGTTTGAGAATTTGTATACAGCATCTCTATCTAGGGGGAGTCCAGATCTATTAATTAGAATCGTTTGAAAATTGGTATACAGCATCTCTATCTAGGGGGAGTCCAGATCTATTAATTAGGATAGTTTGAGAATTGGTATACAGCATCTCTATCTAGGGGAGTCCAGATCTATTAATTATAATCGTTTGAGAATTGGTATACAGCATCTCTAGGGGGAGTCCAGATCCATTAATTAGAATCGTTTGAGAATTGGTATACAGCATCTCTATCTAGGGGGAGTCCAGGTCTATTAATTAGAATCGTTTGAGAATTGGTATACAGCATCTCTAGAGGGAGTCTAGATCTATTAATTATAATCGTTTGAGAATTGGTATGCTGCATCTCTATCTAGGGGGAGTCCAGATCTATTAATTAGAATCGTTAGAGAATTGGTATACAGCATCTCTATCTAGGGGGAGTCCAGAACTATTAATTAGAATCGTTTGAGATTTGGTATACAGCATCTCTATCTAGGGGGAGTCCAGATCCATTAATTACAATCGTTTGAGAATTGGTATACAGCATCTCTATCTAGGGGGAGTCCAGATCTATTAATTAGAATCGTTTGAGAATTGGTATGCAGCATCTCTATCTAGAGGGAGTCTAGATCTATTAATTATAATCGTTTGAGAACTGGTATACAGCATCTCTATCTAGGGGGAGTCCAGATCTATTAATTAGAATCGTTTGAGAATTGGTATACAGCATCTCTAGAGGGAGTCTAGATCTATTAATTATAATCGTTTGAGAATTGGTATACAGCATCTCTATCTAGGGGGAGTCCAGAACTATTAATTAGAATCGTTTGAGAATTATATACAGCATCTCTCGAGGGAGTCTAGATCTATTAATTATAATCGTTTGAGTATTGGTATACAGCATCTCTATCTAGGGGGAGTCCAGATCTATTAATTAGACTCGTTTGAGAATTGGTATACAGCATCTCTATCTAGGGGGAGTCCAGAGCTATTAATTAGAATCGTTTGAGAATTGGTATACAGCATCTCTATCTAGGGGGAGTCCAGATCTATTAATTAGAATCGTTTGAGAATTGGTATACAGCATCTCTATCTAGGGGGAGTCCAGACCAATTAATTAGAATCGTTTGAGAATTGGTATACAGCATCTCTATCTAGGGGGAGTCCAGATCTATTCATTAGAATTGTTTGAGAATTGGTATACAGCATCTCTATCTGGGGGAGTCCAGATCTATTAATTAGAATCGTTTGAGAATTGGTATACAGCATCTCTATCTAGGGGGAGTCCAGATCTATTCATTAGAATCGTTTGAGAATTGGTATACAGCATCTCTATCTAGGGGGAGTCCAGATCTATTCATTAGAATCGTTTGAGAATTGGTATGCAGCATCTCTATCTAGAGGGAGTCTAGATCTATTAATTATAATCGTTTGAGAACTGGTATACAGCATCTCTATCTAGGGGGAGTCCAGATCTATTAATTAGAATCGTTTGAGAATTGGTATACAGCATCTCTAGAGGGAGTCTAGATCTATTAATTATAATCGTTTGAGAATTGGTATACAGCATCACTATCTAGGGGGAGTCCAGAACTATTAATTAGAATCGTTTGAGAATTATATACAGCATCTCTAGAGGGAGTCTAGATCTATTAATTATAATCGTTTGAGTATTGGTATACAGCATCTCTATCTAGGGGGAGTCCAGATCTATTAATTAGAATCGTTAGAGAATTGGTATGCAGCATCTCTAGAGGGAGTCTAGATCTATTAATTATAATTGTTTGAGAATTGGTATACAGCATCTCTATCTAGGGGGAGTCCAGATCTATTAATTAGAATCGTTTGAGAATTGGTATACAGCATCTCTATCTAGGGGGAGTCCAGATCTATTCATTAGAATCGTTTGAGAATTGTATACAGCATCTCTATCTAGGGGGAGTCCAGGTCTATTAATTAGAATCGTTTGAGAATTGGTATACAGCATCTCTAGAGGGAGTCTAGATCTATTAATTATAATCGTTTGAGAATTGGTATACAGCATCTCTATCTAGGGGGAGTCCAGATCTATTAATTAGAATCGTTTGAGAATTGGTATGCAGCATCTCTATCTAGAGGGAGTCCAGGTCTATTAATTAGAATTGTTTTAGAATTGGTATACAGCATCTCTATCTAGGGGGAGTCCAGATCTATTAATTAGAATCGTTTGAGAATTGGTATGCAGCATCTCTATCTAGAGGGAGTCTAGATCTATTAATTATAATCGTTTGAGAACTGGTATACAGCATCTCTATCTAGGGGGCGTCCAGATCTATTAATTAGAATTGTTTGAGAATTGGTATACAGCATCTCTATCTAGGGGGAGTCCAGATCTATTAATTAGAATCGTTTGATAATTGGTATACAGCATCTCTATCTAGGGGGAGTCCACATCTATTAATTAGAATCGTTTGAGAATTGGTATACAGCATCTCTAGGGGGAGTCCAGATCTATTAATTAGAATCGTTTGAGAATTGTATACAGCATCTCTATCTAGGGGGAGTCCAGGTCTATTAATTAGAATCGTTTGAGAATTGGTATACAGCATCTCTATCTAGGGGGAGTCCAGATCTATTAATTAGAATCCTTTGAGAATTGGTATACAGCATCTCTATCTAGGGGAGTCCAGATCTATTAATTATAATCGTTTGAGAATTGGTATACAGCATCTCTAGGGGGAGTCCAGATCCATTAATTAGAATCGTTTGAGAATTGTATACAGCATCTCTATCTAGGGGAGTCCAGATCTATTAATTAGAATCGTTTGGGAATTGGTATACAGCATCTCTAGGGGGAGTCCAGATCTATTAATTGGAATCGCTCGAGAATTGTATACAACATCTCTATCTAGGGAGAGTCCAGACCAATTAATTAGAATTGTTTGAGAATTGGTATACAGCATCTCTATCTAGGGGGAGTCCAGATCTATTAATTAGAATCGTTTGAGAATTGGTATACAGCATCTCTATCTAGGGGGAGTCCAGATCTATTAATTAGAATCGTTTGAGAATTGGTATACAGCATCTCTATCTAGGGGGAGTCCAGATCTATTAATTAGAATCGTTTGAGAATTGGTATACAGCATCTCTAGAGGGAGTCTAGATCTATTAATTATAATCGTTTGAGAATTGGTATGCAGCATCTCTATCTAGGGGGAGTCCAGAACTATTAATTAGAATCGTTTGAGAATTATATACAGCATCTCTAGAGGGAGTCTAGATCTATTAATTATAATCGTTTGAGTATTGGTATACAGCATCTCTATCTAGGGGGAGTCCAGATCTATTAATTAGAATCGTTAGAGAATTGGTATGCAGCATCTCTAGAGGGAGTCTAGATCTATTAATTATAATTGTTTGAGAATTGGTATACAGCATCTCTATCTAGGGGGAGTCCAGATCTATTAATTAGAATCGTTTGAGAATTGGTATACAGCATCTCTATCTAGGGGGAGTCCAGATCTATTCATTAGAATCGTTTGAGAATTGGTATGCAGCATCTCTATCTAGAGGGAGTCCAGGTCTATTAATTAGAATTGTTTTAGAATTGGTATACAGCATCTCTATCTAGGGGGAGTCCAGATCTATTAATTAGAATCGTTTGAGAATTGGTATGCAGCATCTCTATCTAGAGGGAGTCTAGATCTATTAATTATAATCGTTTGAGAACTGGTATACAGCATCTCTATCTAGGGGGCGTCCAGATCTATAAATTAGAATTGTTTGAGAATTGGTATACAGCATCTCTATCTAGGGGGAGTCCAGATCTATTAATTAGAATCGTTTGATAATTGGTATACAGCATCTCTATCTAGGGGGAGTCCACATCTATTAATTAGAATCGTTTGAGAATTGGTATACAGCATCTCTAGGGGGAGTCCAGATCTATTAATTAGAATCGTTTGAGAATTGTATACAGCATCTCTATCTAGGGGGAGTCCAGGTCTATTAATTAGAATCGTTTGAGAATTGGTATACAGCATCTCTATCTAGGGGGAGTCCAGATCTATTAATTAGAATCGTTTGAGAATTGGTATACAGCATCTCTATCTAGGGGGAGTCCAGGTCTATTAATTAGAATCGTTTGAAAATTGGTATACAGCATCTCTATCTAGGGGGAGTCCAGATCTATTAACCCTTTACCTAACGTAACGGCCAAAAACGGCCAGAGCTTTTCTCAAAAATCGCCCATTAATTTTCATTATTTTTTTCATTTTTTGTCTCAAAAACATAGGTTATGACCCGTCGTTGGAATGAGCTCGACGAGCTCGTTCCAACGAGGGGTCATGACCTATGTTTTTGAGACAAAAAATGAAAAAAATTAGTTATTCAAGAATTATTTTTGCAAGTGTCGTCTGCTTTTCATGTTACGTAAAGGGTTAATTAGAATCGTTTGAGAATTGGTATACAGCATCTCTATCTAGGGGAGTCCAGATCTATTAATTAGAATCCTTTGAGAATTGGTATACAGCCTCTCTATCTGGGGGAGTCCAGATCTATTAATTAGAATCATTTGAGAATTGGTATACAGCATCTCTATCTAGGGGGAGTCCAGATCTATTAATTAGAATCATTTGAGAATTGGTATACAGCATCTCTATCTAGGGGGAGTCCAGAAATATTAATTAGAATCGTTTGAGAATTGTATACAGCATCTCTATCTAGGGGGAGTCCAGATCTATTAATTAGAATCGTTTGAGAATTGGTATACAGCATCTCTATCTTGGGGGAGTCCAGATCTATTAATTAGAATCCTTTGAGAATTGGTATACAGCATCTCTATCTAGGGGCAGTCCAGATCTATTAATTAGAATCTTTTGAGAATTATATACAGCATCTCTATCTAGGGGGAGTCCAGATCTATTAATTAGAATCGTTTGAGAATTGGTATACAGCATCTCTAGGGGGAGTCCAGATCTATTAATTAGAATCCTTTGAGAATTGGTATACAGCATCTCTATCTTGGGGGAGTCCAGATCTATTAATTATAATCGTTTGAGAATTGGTATACAGCATCTCTAGGGGGAGTCCAGATCCATTAATTAGAATCGTTTGAGAATTGGTATACAGCATCTCTATCTAGGGGGAGTCCAGGTCTATTAATTAGAATCGTTTGAGAATTGGTATACAGCATCTCTAGAGGGAGTCTAGATCTATTAATTATAATCGTTTGAGAATTGGTATGCTGCATCTCTATCTAGGGGGAGTCCAGATCTATTAATTAGAATCGTTAGAGAATTGGTATACAGCATCTCTATCTAGGGGGAGTCCAGAACTATTAATTAGAATCGTTTGAGATTTGGTATACAGCATCTCTATCTAGGGGGAGTCCAGATCCATTAATTAGAATCGTTTGAGAATTGGTATACAGCATCTCTATCTAGGGGGAGTCCAGATCTATTAATTAGAATCGTTTGAGAATTGGTAGGCAGCATCTCTATCTAGAGGGAGTCTAGATCTATTAATTATAATCGTTTGAGAACTGGTATACAGCATCTCTATCTAGGGGGAGTCCAGATCTATTAATTAGAATCGTTTGAGAATTGGTATACAGCATCTCTAGAGGGAGTCTAGATCTATTAATTATAATCGTTTGAGAATTGGTATACAGCATCTCTATCTAGGGGGAGTCCAGAACTATTAATTAGAATCGTTTGAGAATTATATACAGCATCTCTAGAGGGAGTCTAGATCTATTAATTATAATCGTTTGAGTATTGGTATACAGCATCTCTATCTAGGGGGAGTCCAGATCTATTAATTAGAATCGTTAGAGAATTGGTATGCAGCATCTCTAGAGGGAGTCTAGATCTATTAATTATAATTGTTTGAGAATTGGTATACAGCATCTCTATCTAGGGGGAGTCCAGATCTATTAATTAGAATCGTTTGAGAATTGGTATACAGCATCTCTATCTAGGGGGAGTCCAGATCTATTCATTAGAATCGTTTGAGAATTGTATACAGCATCTCTATCTAGGGGGAGTCCAGGTCTATTAATTAGAATCGTTTGAGAATTGGTATACAGCATCTCTAGAGGGAGTCTAGATCTATTAATTATAATCGTTTGAGAATTGGTATACAGCATCTCTATCTAGGGGGAGTCCAGATCTATTAATTAGAATCGTTTGAGAATTGGTATGCAGCATCTCTACCTAGAGGGAGTCCAGGTCTATTAATTAGAATTGTTTTAGAATTGGTATACAGCATCTCTATCTAGGGGGAGTCCAGATCTATTAATTAGAATCGTTTGAGAATTGGTATGCAGCATCTCTATCTAGAGGGAGTCTAGATCTATTAATTATAATCGTTTGAGAACTGGTATACAGCATCTCTATCTAGGGGGCGTCCAGATCTATTAATTAGAATTGTTTGAGAATTGGTATACAGCATCTCTATCTAGGGGGAGTCCAGATCTATTAATTAGAATCGTTTGATAATTGGTATACAGCATCTCTATCTAGGGGGAGTCCACATCTATTAATTAGAATCGTTTGAGAATTGGTATACAGCATCTCTAGGGGGAGTCCAGATCTATTAATTAGAATCGTTTGAGAATTGTATACAGCATCTCTATCTAGGGGGAGTCCAGGTCTATTAATTAGAATCGTTTGAGAATTGGTATACAGCATCTCTATCTAGGGGGAGTCCAGATCTATTAATTAGAATCGTTTGAGAATTGGTATACAGCATCTCTATCTAGGGGTAGTCCAGGTCTATTAATTAGAATCGTTTGAGAATTGGTATACAGCATCTCTATCTAGGGGGAGTCCAGATCTATTAACCCTTTACCTAACGTAACGGCCAAAAACGGCCAGAGCTTTTCTCAAAAATCGCCCATTAATTTTCATTATTTTTTTCATTTTTTGTCTCAAAAACATAGGTTATGACCCGTCGTTGGAATGAGCTCGACGAGCTCGTTCCAACGAGGGGTCATAACCTATGTTTTTGAGACAAAAAATGAAAAAAATTAGTTATTCAAGAATTATTTTTGCAAGTGTCGTCTGCTTTTCATGTTACGTAAAGGGTTAATTAGAATCGTTTGAGAATTGGTATACAGCATCTCTATCTAGGGGAGTCCAGATCTATTAATTAGAATCCTTTGAGAATTGGTATACAGCATCTCTATCTGGGGGAGTCCAGATCTATTAATTAGAATCATTTGAGAATTGGTATACAGCATCTCTATCTAGGGGGAGTCCAGATCTATTAATTAGAATCATTTGAGAATTGGTATACAGCATCTCTATCTAGGGGGAGTCCAGAAATATTAATTAGAATCGTTTGAGAATTGTATACAGCATCTCTATCTAGGGGGAGTCCAGATCTATTCATTAGAATCGTTTGAGAATTGTATACAGCATCTCTATCTAGGGGGAGTCCAGGTCTATTAATTAGAATCGTTTGAGAATTGGTATACAGCATCTCTAGAGGGAGTCTAGATCTATTAATTATAATCGTTTGAGAATTGGTATACAGCATCTCTATCTAGGGGGAGTCCAGATCTATTAATTAGAATCGTTTGAGAATTGGTATGCAGCATCTCTATCTAGAGGGAGTCCAGGTCTATTAATTAGAATTGTTTTAGAATTGGTATACAGCATCTCTATCTAGGAGGAGTCCAGATCTATTAATTAGAATCGTTTGAGAATTGGTATGCAGCATCTCTATCTAGAGGGAGTCTAGATCTATTAATTATAATCGTTTGAGAACTGGTATACAGCATCTCTATCTAGGGGGCGTCCAGATCTATTAATTAGAATTGTTTGAGAATTGGTATACAGCATCTCTATCTAGGGGGAGTCCAGATCTATTAATTAGAATCGTTTGATAATTGGTATACAGCATCTCTATCTAGGGGGAGTCCACATCTATTAATTAGAATCGTTTGAGAAATGGTATACAGCATCTCTAGGGGGAGTCCAGATCTATTAATTAGAATCGTTTGAGAATTGTATACAGCATCTCTATCTAGGGGGAGTCCAGGTCTATTAATTAGAATCGTTTGAGAATTGGTATACAGCATCTCTATCTAGGGGGAGTCCAGATCTATTAATTAGAATCGTTTGAGAATTGGTATACAGCATCTCTATCTAGGGGGAGTCCAGGTCTATTAATTTGAATCGTTTGAGAATTGGTATACAGCATCTCTATCTAGGGGGAGTGCAGATCTATTAACCCTTTACCTAACGTAACGGCCAAAAACGGCCAGCGCTTTTCTCAAAAATCGCCCATTAATTTTCATTATTTTTTTCATTTTTTGTCTCAAAAACATAGGTTATGACCCGTCGTTGGAATGAGCTCGACGAGCTCGTTCCAACGAGGGGTTATAACCTATGTTTTTGAGACAAAAAATGAAAAAAATTAGTTATTCAAGAATTATTTTTGCAAGTGTCGTCTGCTTTTCATGTTACGTAAAGGGTTAATTAGAATCGTTTGAGAATTGGTATACAGCATCTCTATCTAGGGGAGTCCAGATCTATTAATTAAAATCCTTTGAGAATTGGTATACAGCCTCTCTATCTGGGGGAGTCGAGATCTATTAATTAGAATCATTTGAGAATTGGTATACAGCATCTCTATCTAGGGGGAGTCCAGATCTATTAATTAGAATCATTTGAGAATTGGTATACAGCATCTCTATCTAGGGGGAGTCCAGATCTATTAATTAGAATCGTTTGAGAATTGGTATACAGCATCTCTATCTTGGGGGAGTCCAGATCTATTAATTAGAATCCTTTGAGAATTGGTATACAGCATCTCTATCTAGGGGCAGTCCAGATCTATTAATTAGAATCTTTTGAGAATTATATACAGCATCTCTATCTAGGGGGAGTCCAGATCTATTAATTAGAATCGTTTGAGAATTGGTATACAGCATCTCTAGGGGGAGTCCAGATCTATTAATTAGAATCCTTTGAGAATTCGTATACAGCATCTCTATCTAGGGGGAGTCCAGATCTATTAATTAGAATCGTTTGAGAATTTGTATACAGCATCTCTATCTAGGGGGAGTCCAGATCTATTAATTAGAATCGTTTGAAAATTGGTATACAGCATCTCTATCTAGGGGGAGTCCAGATCTATTAATTAGAATCGTTTGAGAATTGGTATACAGCATCTCTATCTAGGGGAGTCCAGATCTATTAATTATAATCGTTTGAGAATTGGTATACAGCATCTCTAGGGGGAGTCCAGATCCATTAATTAGAATCGTTTGAGAATTGGTATACAGCATCTCGATCTAGGAGGAGTCCAGGTCTATTAATTAGAATCGTTTGAGAATTGGTATACAGCATCTCTAGAGGGGGTCTAGATCTATTAATTATAATCGTTTGAGAATTGGTATACAGCATCTCTATCTAGGGGGAGTCCAGATCTATTAATTAGAATCGTTAGAGAATTGGTATACAGCATCTCTATCTAGGGGGAGTCCAGAACTATTAATTAGAATCGTTTGAGATTTGGTATACAGCATCTCTATCTAGGGGGAGTCCAGATCCATTAATTAGAATCGTTTGAGAATTGGTATACAGCATCTCTATCTAGGGGGAGTCCAGATCTATTAATTAGAATCGTTTGAGAATTGGTATGCAGCATCTCTATCTAGAGGGAGTCTAGATCTATTAATTATAATCGTTTGAGAACTGGTATACAGCATCTCTATCTAAGGGGAGTCCAGATCTATTAATTAGAATTGTTTGAGAATTGGTATACAGCATCTCTATCTAAGGGGAGTTCAGATCTATTAATTAGAATCGTTTGAGAATTGGTATACAGCATCTCTCTAAGGGGGAGTCCAGATCTATTAATTAGAATCGTTTGAGAATTGGTATACAGCATCTCTATCTAGGGGGAGTCCAGATCTATTAATTAGAATCGTTTGAGAATTGGTATACAGCATCTCTATCTAGGGGGAGTCCAGATCTATTCATTAGAATCGTTTGAGAATTGTATACAGCATCTCTATCTAGGGGGAGTCCAGGTCTATTAATTAGAATCGTTTGAGAATTGGTATACAGCATCTCTATCTAGGGGGAGTCCAGATCTATTAATTAGAATCGTTTGAGAATTGGTATACAGCATCTCTATCTAGGGGGAGTCCAGATCTATTAACCCTTTACCTAACGTAACGGCCAAAAACGGCCAGCGCTATTCTCAAAAATCGCCCATTAATTTTCATTATTTTTTTCATTTTTTGTCTCAAAAACATAGGTTATGACCCGTCGTTGGAACGGGCTCGACGAGCTCGTTCCAACGACGGGTCATAACCTCTGTTTTTGAGACAAAAAATGAAAAAAATTAGTTATTCAAGAATTATTTTTGCAAGTGTCGTCTGCTTTTCATGTTACATAAAGGGTTAATTAGAATCGTTTGAGAATTGGTATATAGCATCTCTATCTAGGGGGAGTCCAGATCTATTAATTAGAATCCTTTGAGAATTGGTATACAGCATCTCTATCTAGGGGGAGTCCAGATCTATTAATTAGAATCGTTTGAGAATTGGTATACAGCATCTCTATCTAGGGGGAGTCCAGATCTATTAATTAGAATCGTTTGAGAATTGGTATACAGCATCTCTATCTAGGGGAGTCCAGATCTATTAATTAGAATCGTTTGAGAATTGTATACAGCATCTCTCTCTAGGGGGAGTCCAGATCTATCAATTAGAATCGTTTGAGAATTGGTATACAGCATCTCTATCTAGGGGGAGTCCAGATCTATTAATTAGAATCGTTTGAGAATTGGTATACAGCATCTCTAGGGGGAGTCCAGATCTATTAATTAGAATCCTTTGAGAATTGGTATACAGCATCTCTATCTAGGGGGAGTCCAGATCTATTAATTAGAATTGTTTGAGAATTGTATACAGCATCTCTATCTAGGGGGAGTCCAGATCTATTAATTAGAATCGTTTGAGAATTGGTATACAGCATCTCTATCTAGGGGGAGTCCAGATCTATTAATTAGAATCGTTTGAGAATTGTATACAGCATCTCTATCTAGGGGGAGTCCAGATCTATTAATTAGAATCCTTTGAGAATTGGTATACAGCATCTCTATCTAGGGGGAGTCCAGATCTATTAATTAGAATCATTTGAGAATTGGTATACAGCATCTCTATCTAGGGGGAGTCCAGATCTATTAATTAGAATCCTTTGAGAATTGGTATACAGCATCTCTATCTAGGGGGAGTCCAGATCTATTAATTAGAATCCTTTGAGAATTGGTATACAGCATCTCTATCTAGGGGCAGTCCAGATCTATTAATTAGAATCTTTTGAGAATTATATACAGCATCTCTATCTAGGGGGAGTCCAGATCTATTAATTAGAATCGTTTGAGAATTGGTATACAGCATCTCTAGGGGGAGTCCAGATCTATTAATTAGAATCGTTTGAGAATTGGTATACAGCATCTCGATCTAGGGGGAGTCCAGGTCTATTAATTAGAATCGTTTGAGAATTGGTATACAGCATCTCTAGAGGGGGTCTAGATCTATTAATTATAATCGTTTGAGAATTGGTATACAGCATCTCTATCTAGGGGGAGTCCAGATCTATTAATTAGAATCGTTTGAGATTTGGTATACAACATCTCTATCTAGGGGGAGTCCAGATCCATTAATTAGAATCGTTTGAGAATTGGTATACAGCATCTCTATCTAGGGGGAGTCCAGATCTATTAATTAGAATCGTTTGAGATTTGGTATACAGCATCTCTAGAGGGGGTCTAGATCTATTAATTATAATCGTTTGAGAATTGGTATACAGCATCTCTATCTAGGGGGAGTCCAGAACTATTAATTAGAATCGTTTGAGATTTGGTATACAGCATCTCTATCTAGGGGGAGTCCAGATCCATTAATTAGAATCGTTTGAGAATTGGTATACAGCATCTCTATCTAGGGGGAGTCCAGATCTATTAATTAGAATCATTTGAGAATTGGTATGCAGCATCTCTATCTAGAGGGAGTCTAGATCTATTAATTATAATCGTTTGAGAACTGGTATACAGCATCTCTATCTAAGGGGAGTCCAGATCTATTAATTAGAATTGTTTGAGAATTGGTATACAGCATCTCTATCTAAGGGGAGTTCAGATCTATTAATTAGAATCGTTTGAGAATTGGTATACAGCATCTCTATCTAAGGGGGAGTCCAGATCTATTAATTAGAATTGTTTGAGAATTGGTATACAGCATCTCTATCTAAGGGGAGTCCAGATCTATTAATTAGAATCGTTTGAGAATTGGTATACAGCATCTCTATCTAGGGGGAGTCCAGATCTATTAATTAGAATCGTTTGAGAATTGGTATACAGCATCTCTATCTAGGGGGAGTCCAGATCTATTAACCCTTTACCTAACGTAACGGCCAAAAACGGCCAGCGCTATTCTCAAAAATCGCCCATTAATTTTCATTATTTTTTTCATTTTTTGTCTCAAAAACATAGGTTATGACCCGTCGTTGGAACGGGCTCGACGAGCTCGTTCCAACGAGGGGTCATAACCTCTGTTTTTGAGACAAAAAATGAAAAAAATTAGTTATTCAAGAATTATTTTTGCAAGTGTCGTCTGCTTTTCATGTTACATAAAGGGTTAATTAGAATCGTTTGAGAATTGGTATATAGCATCTCTATCTAGGGGGAGTCCAGATCTATTAATTAGAATCCTTTGAGAATTGGTATACAGCATCTCTATCTAGGGGGAGTCCAGATCTATTAATTAGAATCGTTTGAGAATTGGTATACAGCATCTCTATCTAGGGGGAGTCCAGATCTATTAATTAGAATCGTTTGAGAATTGGTATACAGCATCTCTATCTAGGGGAGTCCAGATCTATTAATTAGAATCGTTTGAGAATTGTATACAGCATCTCTCTCTAGGGGGAGTCCAGATCTATCAATTAGAATCGTTTGAGAATTGGTATACAGCATCTCTATCTAGGGGGAGTCCAGATCTATTAATTAGAATCGTTTGAGAATTGGTATACAGCATCTCTAGGGGGAGTCCAGATCTATTAATTAGAATCCTTTGAGAATTGGTATACAGCATCTCTATCTAGGGGGAGTCCAGATCTATTAATTAGAATTGTTTGAGAATTGTATACAGCATCTCTATCTAGGGGGAGTCCAGATCTATTAATTAGAATCGTTTGAGAATTGGTATACAGCATCTCTATCTAGGGGGAGTCCAGATCTATTAATTAGAATCGTTTGAGAATTGTATACAGCATCTCTATCTAGGGGGAGTCCAGATCTATTAATTAGAATCCTTTGAGAATTGGTATACAGCATCTCTATCTAGGGGGAGTCCAGATCTATTAATTAGAATTGTTTGAGAATTGTATACAGCATCTCTATCTAGGGGGAGTCCAGATCTATTAATTAGAATCATTTGAGAATTGGTATACAGCATCTCTATCTAGGGGGAGTCCAGATCTATTAATTAGAATCATTTGAGAATTGGTATACAGCATCTCTATCTAGGGGGAGTCCAGATCTATTAATTAGAATCCTTTGAGAATTGGTATACAGCATCTCTATCTAGGGGGAGTCCAGATCTATTAATTAGAATCCTTTGAGAATTGGTATACAGCATCTCTATCTAGGGGCAGTCCAGATCTATTAATTAGAATCTTTTGAGAATTATATACAGCATCTCTATCTAGGGGGAGTCCAGATCTATTAATTAGAATCGTTTGAGAATTGGTATACAGCATCTCTAGGGGGAGTCCAGATCTATTAATTAGAATCGTTTGAGAATTGGTATACAGCATCTCTATCTAGGGGGAGACCAGATCTATTAATTAGAATCCTTTGAGAATTGGTATACAGCATCTCTATCTAGAGGGAGTCCAGATCTATTAATTAGAATCGTTTGAGAATTGGTATACAGCATCTCTATCTAGGGGGAGTCCAGATATATTAATTAGAATCGTTTGAGAATTGGTATACAGCATCTCTATCTAGGGGAGTCCAGATCTATTAATTAGAATCGTTTGAGAATTGGTATACAGAATCTCTATCTAGGGGGAGTCCAGAACTATTAATTAGAATCGTTTGAGAATTGGTATACAGCATCTCTATCTAGGGGGAGTCCAGATCTATTAATTAGAATCGTTTGAGAATTGGTATACAGCACCTCTATCTAGGGGGAGTCCAGATCTATTCATTAGAATCGTTTGAGAATTGTATACAGCATCTCTATCTAGGGGGAGTCCAGGTCTATTAATTAGAATCGTTTGAGAATTGGTATACAGCATCTCTATCTAGGGGGAGTCCAGATCTATTAATTAGAATCGTTTGAGAATTGGTATACAGCATCTCTAGAGGGAGTCTAGATCTATTAATTATAATCGTTTGAGAATTGGTATACAGCATCTCTATCTAGGGGGAGTCCAGATCTATTAATTAGAATCGTTAGAGAATTGGTATACAGCATCTCTATCTAGGGGGAGTCCAGAACTATTAATTAGAATCGTTTGAGATTTGGTATACAGCATCTCTATCTAGGGGGAGTCCAGATCCATTAATTAGAATCGTTTGAGAATTGCTTTGCAGCATCTCTATCTAGGGGGAGTCCAGATCTATTAATTAGAATCGTTTGAGAATTGGTATGCAGCATCTCTATCTAGAGGGAGTCTAGATCTATTAATTATAATCGTTTCAGAACGGGTATACAGCATCTCTATCTAAGGGGAGTCCAGATCTATTAATTAGAATTCTTTGAGAATTGGTATACAGCATCTCTATCTAAGGGGAGTCCAGATCTATTAATTAGAATCTATCTAAGGGGGAGTCCAGATCTATTAATTAGAATTGTTTGAGAATTGGTATACAGCATCTCTATCTAAGGGGAGTCCAGATCTATTAATTAGAATCGTTTGAGAATTGGTATACAGCATCTCTATCTAGGGGGAGTCCAGATCTATTAATTAGAATCGTTTGAGAATTGGTATTCAGCATCTCTATCTAGGGGGAGTCCAGATATATTAATTAGAATCGTTTGAGAATTGTATACAGCATCTCTATCTAGGGGGAGTCCAGATATATTAATTAGAATCGTTTGAGAATTGTATACAGGATCTCTATCTAGGGGGAGTCCAGATCTATTAATTAGAATCGTTGGAGTATTGGTATACAGCATCTCTATCTAGGGGGAGTCCAGATCTATTAATTGGAATCGTTTGAGAATTGGTATACAGCATCTCTATCTAGGGGGAGTCCAGATCTATTAATTAGAATCGTTTGAGAATTGGTATACAGCATCTCTAGAGGGAGTCTAGATCTATTAATTATAATCGTTTGAGAATTGGTATACAGCATCTCTATCTAGGGGGAGTCCAGATCTATTAATTAGAATCGTTAGAGAATTGGTATACAGCATCTCTATCTAGGGGGAGTCCAGAACTATTAATTAGAATCGTTTGAGATTTGGTATACAGCTTCTCTATCTAGGGGGAGTCCAGATCCATTAATTAGAATCGTTTGAGAATTGGTATACAGCATCTCTATCTAGGGGGAGTCCAGATCTATTAATTAGAATCGTTTGAGAATTGGTATGCAGCATCTCTATCTAGAGGGAGTCTAGATCTATTAATTATAATCGTTTGAGAACTGGTATACAGCATCTCTATGTAAGGGGAGTCCAGATCTATTAATTAGAATTGTTTGAGAATTGGTATACAGCATCTCTATCTAAGGGGAGTCCAGATCTATTAATTAGAATCGTTTGAGAATTGGTATACAGCATCTCTATCTAAGGGGGAGTCCAGATCTATTAATTAGAATTGTTTGAGAATTGGTATACAGCATCTCTATCTAAGGGGAGTCCAGATCTATTAATTAGAATCGTTTGAGAATTGGTATACAGCATCTCTATCTAAGGGGAGTCCAGATCTATTAATTAGAATCGTTTGAGAATTGGTATACAGCATCTCTATCTAGGGGGAGTCCAGATCTATTAATTAGAATCGTTTGAGAATTGGTATACAGCACCTCTATCTAGGGGGAGTCCAGATCTATTCATTAGAATCGTTTGAGAATTGTATACAGCATCTCTATCTAGGGGGAGTCCAGGTCTATTAATTAGAATCGTTTGAGAATTGGTATACAGCATCTCTATCTAGGGGGAGTCCAGATCTATTAATTAGAATCGTTTGAGAATTGGTATACAGCATCTCTAGAGGGAGTCTAGATCTATTAATTATAATCGTTTGAGAATTGGTATACAGCATCTCTATCTAGGGGGAGTCCAGATCTATTAATTAGAATCGTTAGAGAATTGTATACAGCATCTCTATCTAGGGGGAGTCCAGAACTATTAATTAGAATCGTTTGAGATTTGGTATACAGCATCTCTATCTAGGGGGAGTCCAGATCCATTAATTAGAATCGTTTGAGAATTGCTTTGCAGCATCTCTATCTAGGAGGAGTCCAGATCTATTAATTAGAATCGTTTGAGAATTGGTATGCAGCATCTCTATCTAGAGGGAGTCTAGATCTATTAATTATAATCGTTTCAGAACGGGTATACAGCATCTCTATCTAAGGGGAGTCCAGATCTATTAATTAGAATTGTTTGAGAATTGGTATACAGCATCTCTATCTAAGGGGAGTCCAGATCTATTAATTAGAATCTATCTAAGGGGGAGTCCAGATCTATTAATTAGAATTGTTTGAGAATTGGTATACAGCATCTCTATCTAAGGGGAGTCCAGATCTATTAATTAGAATCGTTTGAGAATTGGTATACAGCATCTCTATCTAGGGGGAGTCCAGATCTATTAATTAGAATCGTTTGAGAATTGGTATACAGCATCTCTATCTAGGGGGAGTCCAGATCTATTCATTAGAATCGTTTGAGAATTGTATACAGCATCTCTATCTAGGGGGAGTCCAGATCTATTCATTAGAATCGTTTGAGAATTGGTATGCAGCATCTCTATCTAGGGGGAGTCCAGATCTATTAATTAGAATCGTTTGAGAATTGGTATACAGCATCTCTATCTAGGGGGAGTCCAGATCTATTAACCCTTTACCTAACGTAACGGCCAAAAATGGCCAGCGCTATTCTCAAAAATCGCCCATTAATTTTCATTATTTTTTTGATTTTTTGTCTCAAAAACATAGGTTATGACCCGTCGTTGGAACGAGCTCGACGAGCTCGTTCCAACGAGGGGTCATAACCTATGTTTTTGAGACAAAAAATGAAAAAAATTAGTTATTCAAGAATTATTTTTGCAAGTGTCGTCTGCTTTTCATGTTACGTAAAGGGTTAATTAGAATCGTTTGAGAATTGGTATACAGCATCTCTATCTAGGGGAGTCCAGATCTATTAATTAGAATCGTTTGAGAATTGGTATACAGCATCTCTATCTAAGGGGAGTCCAGATCTATTAATTAGAATCCTTTGAGAATTGGTATACAGCATCTCTATCTAGGGGGAGTCCAGATCTGTTAATTAGAATTGTTTGAGAATTGTATACAGCATCTCTATCTAGGGGGAGTCCAGATCTATTAATTAGAATCATTTGAGAATTGGTATACAGCATCTCTATCTAGGGGGAGTCCAGATCTATTAATTAGAATCATTTGAGAATTGGTATACAGCATCTCTATCTAGGGGGAGTCCAGATCTATTAATTAGAATCCTTTGAGAATTGGTATACAGCATCTCTATCTAGGGGGAGTCCAGATCTATTAATTAGAATCCTTTGAGAATTGGTATACAGCATCTCTATCTAGGGGCAGTCCAGATCTATTAATTAGAATCTTTTGAGAATTATATACAGCATCTCTATCTAGGGGGAGTCCAGATCTATTAATTAGAATCGTTTGAGAATTGGTATACAGCATCTCTAGGGGGAGTCCAGATCTATTAATTAGAATCGTTTGAGAATTGGTATACAGCATCTCTATCTAGGGGGAGACCAGATCTATTAATTAGAATCCTTTGAGAATTGGTATACAGCATCTCTATCTAGAGGGAGTCCAGATCTATTAATTAGAATCGTTTGAGAATTGGTATACAGCATCTCTATCTAGGGGGAGTCCAGATATATTAATTAGAGTCGTTTGAGAATTGGTATACAGCATCTCTATCTAGGTGAGTCCAGATCTATTAATTAGAATCGTTTGAGAATTGGTATACAGAATCTCTATCTAGGGGGAGTCCAGAACTATTAATTAGAATCGTTTGAGAATTGGTATACAGCATCTCTATCTAGGGGGAGTCCAGATCTATTAATTAGAATCGTTTGAGAATTGGTATTCAGCATCTCTATCTAGGGGGAGTCCAGATATATTAATTAGAATCGTTTGAGAATTGTATACAGCATCTCTATCTAGGGGGAGTCCAGATATATTAATTAGAATCGTTTGAGAATTGTATACAGGATCTCTATCTAGGGGGAGTCCAGATCTATTAATTAGAATCGTTGGAGTATTGGTATACAGCATCTCTATCTAGGGGGAGTCCAGATCTATTAATTGGAATCGTTTGAGAATTGGTATACAGCATCTCTATCTAGGGGGAGTCCAGATCTATTAATTAGAATCGTTTGAGAATTGGTATACAGCATCTCTAGAGGGAGTCTAGATCTATTAATTATAATCGTTTGAGAATTGGTATACAGCATCTCTATCTAGGGGGAGTCCAGATCTATTAATTAGAATCGTTAGAGAATTGGTATACAGCATCTCTATCTAGGGGGAGTCCAGAACTATTAATTAGAATCGTTTGAGATTTGGTATACAGCTTCTCTATCTAGGGGGAGTCCAGATCCATTAATTAGAATCGTTTGAGAATTGGTATACAGCATCTCTATCTAGGGGGAGTCCAGATCTATTAATTAGAATCGTTTGAGAATTGGTATGCAGCATCTCTATCTAGAGGGAGTCTAGATCTATTAATTATAATCGTTTGAGAACTGGTATACAGCATCTCTATGTAAGGGGAGTCCAGATCTATTAATTAGAATTGTTTGAGAATTGGTATACAGCATCTCTATCTAAGGGGAGTCCAGATCTATTAATTAGAATCGTTTGAGAATTGGTATACAGCATCTCTATCTAAGGGGGAGTCCAGATCTATTAATTAGAATTGTTTGAGAATTGGTATACAGCATCTCTATCTAGGGGGAGTCCAGATCTATTAATTAGAATCGTTTGAGAATTGGTATACAGCATCTCTATCTAAGGGGAGTCCAGATCTATTAATTAGAATCGTTTGAGAATTGGTATACAGCATCTCTATCTAGGGGGAGTCCAGATCTATTAATTAGAATCGTTTGAGAATTGGTATACAGCACCTCTATCTAGGGGGAGTCCAGATCTATTCATTAGAATCGTTTGAGAATTGTATACAGCATCTCTATCTAGGGGGAGTCCAGGTCTATTAATTAGAATCGTTTGAGAATTGGTATACAGCATCTCTATCTAGGGGGAGTCCAGATCTATTAATTAGAATCGTTTGAGAATTGGTATACAGCATCTCTAGAGGGAGTCTAGATCTATTAATTATATTCGTTTGAGAATTGGTATACAGCATCTCTATCTAGGGGGAGTCCAGATCTATTAATTAGAATCGTTAGAGAATTGGTATACAGCATCTCTATCTAGGGGGAGTCCAGAACTATTAATTAGAATCGTTTGAGATTTGGTATACAGCATCTCTATCTAGGGGGAGTCCAGATCCATTAATTAGAATCGTTTGAGAATTGCTTTGCAGCATCTCTATCTAGGGGGAGTCCAGATCTATTAATTAGAATCGTTTGAGAATTGGTATGCAGCATCTCTATCTAGAGGGAGTCTAGATCTATTAATTATAATCGTTTCAGAACGGGTATACAGCATCTCTATCTAAGGGGAGTCCAGATCTATTAATTAGAATTGTTTGAGAATTGGTATACAGCATCTCTATCTAAGGGGAGTCCAGATCTATTAATTAGAATCTATCTAAGGGGGAGTCCAGATCTATTAATTAGAATTGTTTGAGAATTGGTATACAGCATCTCTATCTAAGGGGAGTCCAGATCTATTAATTAGAATCGTTTGAGAATTGGTATACAGCATCTCTATCTAGGGGGAGTCCAGATCTATTAATTAGAATCGTTTGAGAATTGGTATTCAGCATCTCTATCTAGGGGGAGTCCAGATATATTAATTAGAATCGTTTGAGAATTGTATACAGCATCTCTATCTAGGGGGAGTCCAGATATATTAATTAGAATCGTTTGAGAATTGTATACAGGATCTCTATCTAGGGGGAGTCCAGATCTATTAATTAGAATCGTTGGAGTATTGGTATACAGCATCTCTATCTAGGGGGAGTCCAGATCTATTAATTGGAATCGTTTGAGAATTGGTATACAGCATCTCTATCTAGGGGGAGTCCAGATCTATTAATTAGAATCGTTTGAGAATTGGTATACAGCATCTCTAGAGGGAGTCTAGATCTATTAATTATAATCGTTTGAGAATTGGTATACAGCATCTCTATCTAGGGGGAGTCCAGATCTATTAATTAGAATCGTTAGAGAATTGGTATACAGCATCTCTATCTAGGGGGAGTCCAGAACTATTAATTAGAATCGTTTGAGATTTGGTATACAGCTTCTCTATCTAGGGGGAGTCCAGATCCATTAATTAGAATCGTTTGAGAATTGGTATACAGCATCTCTATCTAGGGGGAGTCCAGATCTATTAATTAGAATCGTTTGAGAATTGGTATGCAGCATCTCTATCTAGAGGGAGTCTAGATCTATTAATTATAATCGTTTGAGAACTGGTATACAGCATCTCTATGTAAGGGGAGTCCAGATCTATTAATTAGAATTGTTTGAGAATTGGTATACAGCATCTCTATCTAAGGGGAGTCCAGATCTATTAATTAGAATCGTTTGAGAATTGGTATACAGCATCTCTATCTAAGGGGGAGTCCAGATCTATTAATTAGAATTGTTTGAGAATTGGTATACAGCATCTCTATCTAAGGGGAGTCCAGATCTATTAATTAGAATCGTTTGAGAATTGGTATACAGCATCTCTATCTAAGGGGAGTCCAGATCTATTAATTAGAATCGTTTGAGAATTGGTATACAGCATCTCTATCTAGGGGGAGTCCAGATCTATTAATTAGAATCGTTTGAGAATTGGTATACAGCACCTCTATCTAGGGGGAGTCCAGATCTATTCATTAGAATCGTTTGAGAATTGTATACAGCATCTCTATCTAGGGGGAGTCCAGGTCTATTAATTAGAATCGTTTGAGAATTGGTATACAGCATCTCTATCTAGGGGGAGTCCAGATCTATTAATTAGAATCGTTTGAGAATTGGTATACAGCATCTCTAGAGGGAGTCTAGATCTATTAATTATAATCGTTTGAGAATTGGTATACAGCATCTCTATCTAGGGGGAGTCCAGATCTATTAATTAGAATCGTTAGAGAATTGGTATACAGCATCTCTATCTAGGGGGAGTCCAGAACTATTAATTAGAATCGTTTGAGATTTGGTATACAGCATCTCTATCTAGGGGGAGTCCAGATCCATTAATTAGAATCGTTTGAGAATTGCTTTGCAGCATCTCTATCTAGGGGGAGTCCAGATCTATTAATTAGAATCGTTTGAGAATTGGTATGCAGCATCTCTATCTAGAGGGAGTCTAGATCTATTAATTATAATCGTTTCAGAACGGGTATACAGCATCTCTATCTAAGGGGAGTCCAGATCTATTAATTAGAATTGTTTGAGAATTGGTATACAGCATCTCTATCTAAGGGGAGTCCAGATCTATTAATTAGAATCTATCTAAGGGGGAGTCCAGATCTATTAATTAGAATTGTTTGAGAATTGGTATACAGCATCTCTATCTAAGGGGAGTCCAGATCTATTAATTAGAATCGTTTGAGAATTGGTATACAGCATCTCTATCTAGGGGGAGTCCAGATCTATTAATTAGAATCGTTTGAGAATTGGTATACAGCATCTCTATCTAGGGGGAGTCCAGATCTATTAACCCTTTACCTAACGTAACGGCCAAAAATGGCCAGCGCTATTCTCAAAAATCGCCCATTAATTTTCATTATTTTTTTGATTTTTTGTCTCAAAAACATAGGTTATGACCCGTCGTTGGAACGAGCTCGACGAGCTCGTTCCAACGAGGGGTCATAACCTATGTTTTTGAGACAAAAAATGAAAAAAATTAGTTATTCAAGAATTATTTTTGCAAGTGTCGTCTGCTTTTCATGTTACGTAAAGGGTTAATTAGAATCGTTTGAGAATTGGTATACAGCATCTCTATCTAGGGGAGTCCAGATCTATTAATTAGAATCCTTTGAGAATTGGTATACAGCATCTCTATCTAGGGGGAGTCCAGATCTATTAATTAGAATCCTTTGAGAATTGGTATACAGCATCTCTATCTAGGGGCAGTCCAGATCTATTAATTAGAATCTTTTGAGAACTATATACAGCATCTCTATCTAGGGGGAGTCCAGATCTATTAATTAGAATCGTTTGAGAATTGGTATACAGCATCTCTAGGAGGAGTCCAGATCTATTAATTAGAATCGTTTGAGAATTGGTATACAGCATCTCTATCTAGGGGGAGACCAGATCTATTAATTAGAATCCTTTGAGAATTGGTATACAGCATCTCTATCTAGAGGGAGTCCAGATCTATTAATTAGAATCGTTTGAGAATTGGTATACAGCATCTCTATCTAGGGGGAGTCCAGATATATTAATTAGAATCGTTTGAGAATTGGTATACAGCATCTCTATCTAGGGGAGTCCAGATCTATTAATTAGAATCGTTTGAGAATTGGTATACAGAATCTCTATCTAGGGGGAGTCCAGACCTATTAATTAGAATCGTTTGAGAATTGGTATACAGCATCTCTATCTAGGGGGAGTCCAGATCTATTAATTAGAATCGTTTGAGAATTGGTATACAGCATCTCTATCTAGGGGGAGTCCAGATATATTAATTAGAATCGTTTGAGAATTGTATACAGCATCTCTATCTAGGGGGAGTCCAGATATATTAATTAGAATCGTTTGAGAATTGTATACAGGATCTCTATCTAGGGGGAGTCCAGATCTATTAATTAGAATCGTTGGAGAATTGGTATACAGCATCTCTATCTAGGGGGAGTCCAGATCTATTAATTGGAATCGTTTGAGAATTGGTATACAGCATCTCTATCTAGGGGGAGTCCAGATCTATTAATTAGAATCGTTTGAGAATTGGTATACAGCATCTCTAGAGGGAGTCTAGATCTATTAATTATAATCGTTTGAGAATTGGTATACAGCATCTCTATCTAGGGGGAGTCCAGATCTATTAATTAGAATCGTTAGAGAATTGGTATACAGCATCTCTATCTGGGGGAGTCCAGAACTATTAATTAGAATCGTTTGAGATTTGGTATACAGCATCTCTATCTAGGGGGAGTCCAGATCCATTAATTAGAATCGTTTGAGAATTGGTATACAGCATCTCTATCTAGGGGGAGTCCAGATCTATTAATTAGAATCGTTTGAGAATTGGTATGCAGCATCTCTATCTAGAGGGAGTCTAGATCTATTAATTATAATCGTTTGAGAACTGGTATACAGCATCTCTATCTAAGGGGAGTCCAGATCTATTAATTAGAATCGTTTGAGAATTGGTATACAGCATCTCTATCTAAGGGGGAGTCCAGATCTATTAATTAGAATTGTTTGAGAATTGGTATACAGCATCTCTATCTAAGGGGAGTCCAGATCTATTAATTAGAATCGTTTGAGAATTGGTATACAGCATCTCTTTCTAGGGGGAGTCCAGATCTATTAATTAGAATCCTTTGAGAATTGGTATACAGCATCTCTATCTAGGGGGAGTCCAGATCTATTAATTAGAATCCTTTGAGAATTGGTATACAGCATCTCTATCTAGGGGCAGTCCAGATCTATTAATTAGAATCGTTTGAGAATTGGTATTCAGCATCTCTATCTAGGGGGAGTCCAGATATATTAATTAGAATCGTTTGAGAATTGTATACAGCATCTCTATCTAGGGGGAGTCCAGATATATTAATTAGAATCGTTTGAGAATTGTATACAGGATCTCTATCTAGGGGGAGTCCAGATCTATTAATTAGAATCGTTGGAGTATTGGTATACAGCATCTCTATCTAGGGGGAGTCCAGATCTATTAATTGGAATCGTTTGAGAATTGGTATACAGCATCTCTATCTAGGGGGAGTCCAGATCTATTAATTAGAATCGTTTGAGAATTGGTATACAGCATCTCTAGAGGGAGTCTAGATCTATTAATTATAATCGTTTGAGAATTGGTATACAGCATCTCTATCTAGGGGGAGTCCAGATCTATTAATTAGAATCGTTAGAGAATTGGTATACAGCATCTCTATCTAGGGGGAGTCCAGAACTATTAATTAGAATCGTTTGAGATTTGGTATACAGCTTCTCTATCTAGGGGGAGTCCAGATCCATTAATTAGAATCGTTTGAGAATTGGTATACAGCATCTCTATCTAGGGGGAGTCCAGATCTATTAATTAGAATCGTTTGAGAATTGGTATGCAGCATCTCTATCTAGAGGGAGTCTAGATCTATTAATTATAATCGTTTGAGAACTGGTATACAGCATCTCTATGTAAGGGGAGTCCAGATCTATTAATTAGAATTGTTTGAGAATTGGTATACAGCATCTCTATCTAAGGGGAGTCCAGATCTATTAATTAGAATCGTTTGAGAATTGGTATACAGCATCTCTATCTAAGGGGGAGTCCAGATCTATTAATTAGAATTGTTTGAGAATTGGTATACAGCATCTCTATCTAAGGGGAGTCCAGATCTATTAATTAGAATCGTTTGAGAATTGGTATACAGCATCTCTATCTAAGGGGAGTCCAGATCTATTAATTAGAATCGTTTGAGAATTGGTATACAGCATCTCTATCTAGGGGGAGTCCAGATCTATTAATTAGAATCGTTTGAGAATTGGTATACAGCACCTCTATCTAGGGGGAGTCCAGATCTATTCATTAGAATCGTTTGAGAATTGTATACAGCATCTCTATCTAGGGGGAGTCCAGGTCTATTAATTAGAATCGTTTGAGAATTGGTATACAGCATCTCTATCTAGGGGGAGTCCAGATCTATTAATTAGAATCGTTTGAGAATTGGTATACAGCATCTCTAGAGGGAGTCTAGATCTATTAATTATAATCGTTTGAGAATTGGTATACAGCATCTCTATCTAGGGGGAGTCCAGATCTATTAATTAGAATCGTTAGAGAATTGGTATACAGCATCTCTATCTAGGGGGAGTCCAGAACTATTAATTAGAATCGTTTGAGATTTGGTATACAGCATCTCTATCTAGGGGGAGTCCAGATCCATTAATTAGAATCGTTTGAGAATTGCTTTGCAGCATCTCTATCTAGGGGGAGTCTAGATCTATTAATTATAATCGTTTCAGAACGGGTATACAGCATCTCTATCTAAGGGGAGTCCAGATCTATTAATTAGAATTGTTTGAGAATTGGTATACAGCATCTCTATCTAAGGGGAGTCCAGATCTATTAATTAGAATCTATCTAAGGGGGAGTCCAGATCTATTAATTAGAATTGTTTGAGAATTGGTATACAGCATCTCTATCTAAGGGGAGTCCAGATCTATTAATTAGAATCGTTTGAGAATTGGTATACAGCATCTCTATCTAGGGGGAGTCCAGATCTATTAATTAGAATCGTTTGAGAATTGGTATTCAGCATCTCTATCTAGGGGGAGTCCAGATATATTAATTAGAATCGTTTGAGAATTGTATACAGCATCTCTATCTAGGGAGAGTCCAGATATATTAATTAGAATCGTTTGAGAATTGTATACAGGATCTCTATCTAGGGGGAGTCCAGATCTATTAATTAGAATCGTTGGAGTATTGGTATACAGCATCTCTATCTAGGGGGAGTCCAGATCTATTAATTGGAATTGTTTGAGAATTGGTATACAGCATCTCTATCTAGGGGGAGTCCAGATCTATTAATTAGAATCGTTTGAGAATTGGTATACAGCATCTCTAGAGGGAGTCTAGATCTATTAATTATAATCGTTTGAGAATTGGTATACAGCATCTCTATCTAGGGGGAGTCCAGATCTATTAATTAGAATCGTTAGAGAATTGGTATACAGCATCTCTATCTAGGGGGAGTCCAGAACTATTAATTAGAATCGTTTGAGATTTGGTATACAGCTTCTCTATCTAGGGGGAGTCCAGATCCATTAATTAGAATCGTTTGAGAATTGGTATACAGCATCTCTATCTAGGGGGAGTCCAGATCTATTAATTAGAATCGTTTGAGAATTGGTATGCAGCATCTCTATCTAGAGGGAGTCTAGATCTATTAATTATAATCGTTTGAGAACTGGTATACAGCATCTCTATGTAAGGGGAGTCCAGATCTATTAATTAGAATTGTTTGAGAATTGGTATACAGCATCTCTATCTAAGGGGAGTCCAGATCTATTAATTAGAATCGTTTGAGAATTGGTATACAGCATCTCTATCTAAGGGGGAGTCCAGATCTATTAATTAGAATTGTTTGAGAATTGGTATACAGCATCTCTATCTAAGGGGAGTCCAGATCTATTAATTAGAATCGTTTGAGAATTGGTATACAGCATCTCTATCTAAGGGGAGTCCAGATCTATTAATTAGAATCGTTTGAGAATTGGTATACAGCATCTCTATCTAGGGGGAGTCCAGATCTATTAATTAGAATCGTTTGAGAATTGGTATACAGCACCTCTATCTAGGGGGAGTCCAGATCTATTCATTAGAATCGTTTGAGAATTGTATACAGCATCTCTATCTAGGGGGAGTCCAGGTCTATTAATTAGAATCGTTTGAGAATTGGTATACAGCATCTCTATCTAGGGGGAGTCCAGATCTATTAATTAGAATCGTTTGAGAATTGGTATACAGCATCTCTAGAGGGAGTCTAGATCTATTAATTATAATTGTTTGAGAATTGGTATACAGCATCTCTATCTAGGGGGAGTCCAGATCTATTAATTAGAATCGTTAGAGAATTGGTATACAGCATCTCTATCTAGGGGGAGTCCAGAACTATTAATTAGAATCGTTTGAGATTTGGTATACAGCATCTCTATCTAGGGGGAGTCCAGATCCATTAATTAGAATCGTTTGAGAATTGCTTTGCAGCATCTCTATCTAGGGGAGTCCAGATCTATTAATTAGAATCGTTTGAGAATTGGTATGCAGCATCTCTATCTAGAGGGAGTCTAGATCTATTAATTATAATCGTTTCAGAACGGGTATACAGCATCTCTATCTAAGGGGAGTCCAGATCTATTAATTAGAATTGTTTGAGAATTGGTATACAGCATCTCTATCTAAGGGGAGTCCAGATCTATTAATTAGAATCTATCTAAGGGGGAGTCCAGATCTATTAATTAGAATTGTTTGAGAATTGGTATACAGCATCTCTATCTAAGGGGAGTCCAGATCTATTAATTAGAATCGTTTGAGAATTGGTATACAGCATCTCTATCTAGGGGGAGTCCAGATCTATTAATTAGAATCGTTTGAGAATTGGTATACAGCATCTCTATCTAGGGGGAGTCCAGATCTATTCATTAGAATCGTTTGAGAATTGTATACAGCATCTCTATCTAGGGGGAGTCCAGATCTATTCATTAGAATCGTTTGAGAATTGGTATGCAGCATCTCTATCTAGGGGGAGTCCAGATCTATTAATTAGAATCGTTTGAGAATTGGTATACAGCATCTCTATCTAGGGGGAGTCCAGATCTATTAACCCTTTACCTAACGTAACGGCCAAAAATGGCCAGCGCTATTCTCAAAAATCGCCCATTAATTTTCATTATTTTTTTGATTTTTTGTCTCAAAAACATAGGTTATGACCCGTCGTTGGAACGAGCTCGACGAGCTCGTTCCAACGAGGGGTCATAACCTATGTTTTTGAGACAAAAAATGAAAAAAATTAGTTATTCAAGAATTATTTTTGCAAGTGTCGTCTGCTTTTCATGTTACGTAAAGGGTTAATTAGAATCGTTTGAGAATTGGTATACAGCATCTCTATCTAGGGGAGTCCAGATCTATTAATTAGAATCCTTTGAGAATTGGTATACAGCATCTCTATCTAGGGGGAGTCCAGATCTATTAATTAGAATCCTTTGAGAATTGGTATACAGCATCTCTATCTAGGGGCAGTCCAGATCTATTAATTAGAATCTTTTGAGAACTATATACAGCATCTCTATCTAGGGGGAGTCCAGATCTATTAATTAGAATCGTTTGAGAATTGGTATACAGCATCTCTAGGAGGAGTCCAGATCTATTAATTAGAATCGTTTGAGAATTGGTATACAGCATCTCTATCTAGGGGGAGACCAGATCTATTAATTAGAATCCTTTGAGAATTGGTATACAGCATCTCTATCTAGAGGGAGTCCAGATCTATTAATTAGAATCGTTTGAGAATTGGTATACAGCATCTCTATCTAGGGGGAGTCCAGATATATTAATTAGAATCGTTTGAGAATTGGTATACAGCATCTCTATCTAGGGGAGTCCAGATCTATTAATTAGAATCGTTTGAGAATTGGTATACAGAATCTCTATCTAGGGGGAGTCCAGACCTATTAATTAGAATCGTTTGAGAATTGGTATACAGCATCTCTATCTAGGGGGAGTCCAGATCTATTAATTAGAATCGTTTGAGAATTGGTACACAGCATCTCTATCTAGGGGGAGTCCAGATATATTAATTAGAATCGTTTGAGAATTGTATACAGCATCTCTATCTAGGGGGAGTCCAGATATATTAATTAGAATCGTTTGAGAATTGTATACAGGATCTCTATCTAGGGGGAGTCCAGATCTATTAATTAGAATCGTTGGAGAATTGGTATACAGCATCTCTATCTAGGGGGAGTCCAGATCTATTAATTGGAATCGTTTGAGAATTGGTATACAGCATCTCTATCTAGGGGGAGTCCAGATCTATTAATTAGAATCGTTTGAGAATTGGTATACAGCATCTCTAGAGGGAGTCTAGATCTATTAATTATAATCGTTTGAGAATTGGTATACAGCATCTCTATCTAGGGGGAGTCCAGATCTATTAATTAGAATCCTTTGAGAATTGGTATACAGCATCTCTATCTAGGGGCAGTCCAGATCTATTAATTAGAATCTTTTGAGAACTATATACAGCATCTCTATCTAGGGGGAGTCCAGATCTATTAATTAGAATCGTTTGAGAATTGGTATACAGCATCTCTAGGAGGAGTCCAGATCTATTAATTAGAATCGTTTGAGAATTGGTATACAGCATCTCTATCTAGGGGGAGACCAGATCTATTAATTAGAATCCTTTGAGAATTGGTATACAGCATCTCTATCTAGAGGGAGTCCAGATCTATTAATTAGAATCGTTTGAGAATTGGTATACAGCATCTCTATCTAGGGGGAGTCCAGATATATTAATTAGAATCGTTTGAGAATTGGTATACAGCATCTCTATCTAGGGGAGTCCAGATCTATTAATTAGAATCGTTTGAGAATTGGTATACAGAATCTCTATCTAGGGGGAGTCCAGACCTATTAATTAGAATCGTTTGAGAATTGGTATACAGCATCTCTATCTAGGGGGAGTCCAGATCTATTAATTAGAATCGTTTGAGAATTGGTACACAGCATCTCTATCTAGGGGGAGTCCAGATATATTAATTAGAATCGTTTGAGAATTGTATACAGCATCTCTATCTAGGGGGAGTCCAGATATATTAATTAGAATCGTTTGAGAATTGTATACAGGATCTCTATCTAGGGGGAGTCCAGATCTATTAATTAGAATCGTTGGAGAATTGGTATACAGCATCTCTATCTAGGGGGAGTCCAGATCTATTAATTGGAATCGTTTGAGAATTGGTATACAGCATCTCTATCTAGGGGGAGTCCAGATCTATTAATTAGAATCGTTTGAGAATTGGTATACAGCATCTCTAGAGGGAGTCTAGATCTATTAATTATAATCGTTTGAGAATTGGTATACAGCATCTCTATCTAGGGGGAGTCCAGATCTATTAATTAGAATCGTTAGAGAATTGGTATACAGCATCTCTATCTGGGGGAGTCCAGAACTATTAATTAGAATCGTTTGAGATTTGGTATACAGCATCTCTATCTAGGGGGAGTCCAGATCCATTAATTAGAATCGTTTGAGAATTGGTATACAGCATCTCTATCTAGGGGGAGTCCAGATCTATTAATTAGAATCGTTTGAGAATTGGTATGCAGCATCTCTATCTAGAGGGAGTCTAGATCTATTAATTATAATCGTTTGAGAACTGGTATACAGCATCTCTATCTAAGGGGAGTCCAGATCTATTAATTAGAATCGTTTGAGAATTGGTATACAGCATCTCTATCTAAGGGGGAGTCCAGATCTATTAATTAGAATTGTTTGAGAATTGGTATACAGCATCTCTATCTAAGGGGAGTCCAGATCTATTAATTAGAATCGTTTGAGAATTGGTATACAGCATCTCTTTCTAGGGGGAGTCCAGATCTATTAATTAGAATCCTTTGAGAATTGGTATACAGCATCTCTATCTAGGGGGAGTCCAGATCTATTAATTAGAATCCTTTGAGAATTGGTATACAGCATCTCTATCTAGGGGCAGTCCAGATCTATTAATTAGAATCTTTTGAGAATTATATACAGCATCTCTATCTAGGGGGAGTCCAGATCTATTAATTAGAATCGTTTGAGAATTGGTATACAGCATCTCTAGGGGGAGTCCAGATCTATTAATTAGAATCGTTTGAGAATTGGTATACAGCATCTCGATCTAGGGGGAGTCCAGGTCTATTAATTAGAATCGTTTGAGAATTGGTATACAGCATCTCTAGAGGGGGTCTAGATCTATTAATTATAATCGTTTGAGAATTGGTATACAGCATCTCTATCTAGGGGGAGTCCAGATCTATTAATTAGAATCGTTAGAGAATTGGTATACAGCATCTCTATCTAGGGGGAGTCCAGAACTATTAATTAGAATCGTTTGAGATTTGGTATACAGCATCTCTATCTAGGGGGAGTCCAGATCCATTAATTAGAATCGTTTGAGAATTGGTATACAGCATCTCTATCTAGGGGGAGTCCAGATCTATTAATTAGAATCGTTTGAGAATTGGTATGCAGCATCTCTATCTAGAGGGAGTCTAGATCTATTAATTATAATCGTTTGAGAACTGGTATACAGCATCTCTATCTAAGGGGAGTCCAGATCTATTAATTAGAATTGTTTGAGAATTGGTATACAGCATCTCTATCTAAGGGGAGTTCAGATCTATTAATTAGAATCGTTTGAGAATTGGTATACAGCATCTCTATCTAAGGGGGAGTCCAGATCTATTAATTAGAATTGTTTGAGAATTGGTATACAGCATCTCTATCTAAGGGGAGTCCAGATCTATTAATTAGAATCGTTTGAGAATTGGTATACAGCATCTCTATCTAGGGGGAGTCCAGATCTATTAATTAGAATCGTTTGAGAATTGGTATACAGCATCTCTATCTAGGGGGAGTCCAGATCTATTAACCCTTTACCTAACGTAACGGCCAAAAACGGCCAGCGCTATTCTCAAAAATCGCCCATTAATTTTCATTATTTTTTTCATTTTTTGTCTCAAAAACATAGGTTATGACCCGTCGTTGGAACGGGCTCGACGAGCTCGTTCCAACGAGGGGTCATAACCTCTGTTTTTGAGACAAAAAATGAAAAAAATTAGTTATTCAAGAATTATTTTTGCAAGTGTCGTCTGCTTTTCATGTTACATAAAGGGTTAATTAGAATCGTTTGAGAATTGGTATATAGCATCTCTATCTAGGGGAGTCCAGATCTATTAATTAGAATCCTTTGAGAATTGGTATACAGCATCTCTATCTAGGGGGAGTCCAGATCTATTAATTAGAATCGTTTGAGAATTGGTATACAGCATCTCTATCTAGGGGGAGTCCAGATCTATTAATTAGAATCGTTTGAGAATTGGTATACAGCATCTCTAGGGGGAGTCCAGATCTATTAATTAGAATCCTTTGAGAATTGGTATACAGCATCTCTATCTAGGGGGAGTCCAGATCTATTAATTAGAATCCTTTGAGAATTGGTATACAGCATCTCTATCTAGGGGCAGCCCAGATCTATTAATTAGAATCTTTTGAGAATTATATACAGCATCTCTATCTAGGGGGAGTCCAGATCTATTAATTAGAATCGTTTGAGAATTGGTATACAGCATCTCTAGGGGGAGTCCAGATCTATTAATTAGAATCGTTTGAGAATTGGTATACAGCATCTCTATCTAGGGGGAGACCAGATCTATTAATTAGAATCCTTTGAGAATTGGTATACAGCATCTCTATCTAGAGGGAGTCCAGATCTATTAATTAGAATCGTTTGAGAATTGGTATACAGCATCTCTATCTAGGGGGAGTCCAGATATATTAATTAGAATCGTTTGAGAATTGGTATACAGCATCTCTATCTAGGGGAGTCCAGATCTATTAATTAGAATCGTTTGAGAATTGGTATACAGAATCTCTATCTAGGGGGAGTCCAGAACTATTAATTAGAATCGTTTGAGAATTGGTATACAGCATCTCTATCTAGGGGGAGTCCAGATCTATTAATTAGAATCGTTATGAGAATTGGTATTCAGCATCTCTATCTAGGGGTAGTCCAGATATATTAATTAGAATCGTTTGAGAATTGTATACAGCATCTCTATCTAGGGGGAGTCCAGATATATTAATTAGAATCGTTTGAGAATTGTATACAGGATCTCTATCTAGGGGGAGTCCAGATCTATTAATTAGAATCGTTGGAGTATTGGTATACAGCATCTCTATCTAGGGGGAGTCCAGATCTATTAATTGGAATCGTTTGAGAATTGGTTTACAGCATCTCTATCTAGGGGGAGTCCAGATCTATTAATTAGAATCGTTTGAGAATTGGTATACAGCATCTCTAGAGGGAGTCTAGATCTATTAATTATAATCGTTTGAGAATTGGTATACAGCATCTCTATCTAGGGGGAGTCCAGATCTATTAATTAGAATCGTTAGAGAATTGGTATACAGCATCTCTATCTAGGGGGAGTCCAGAACTATTAATTAGAATCGTTTGAGATTTGGTATACAGCATCTCTATCTAGGGGGAGTCCAGATCCATTAATTAGAATCGTTTGAGAATTGGTATACAGCATCTCTATCTAGGGTGAGTCCAGATCTATTAATTAGAATCGTTTGAGAATTGGTATGCAGCATCTCTATCTAGAGGGAGTCTAGATCTATTAATTATAATCGTTTGAGAACTGGTATACAGCATCTCTATCTAAGGGGAGTCCAGATCTATTAATTAGAATTGTTTGAGAATTGGTATACAGCATCTCTATCTAAGGGGAGTCCAGATCTATTAATTAGAATCGTTTGAGAATTGGTATACAGCATCTCTATCTAAGGGGGAGTCCAGATCTATTAATTAGAATTGTTTGAGAATTGGTATACAGCATCTCTATCTAAGGGGAGTCCAGATCTATTAATTAGAATCATTTGAGAATTGGTATACAGCATCTCTATCTAAGGGGAGTCCAGATCTATTAATTAGAATCGTTTGAGAATTGGTATACAGCATCTCTATCTAGGGGGAGTCCAGATCTATTAATTAGAATCGTTTGAGAATTGGTATACAGCATCTCTATCTAGGGGGAGTCCAGATCTATTCATTAGAATCGTTTGAGAATTGTATACAGCATCTCTATCTAGGGGGAGTCCAGGTCTATTAATTAGAATCGTTTGAGAATTGGTTTACAGCATCTCTATCTAGGGGGAGTCCAGATCTATTAATTAGAATCGTTTGAGAATTGGTATACAGCATCTCTAGAGGGAGTCTAGATCTATTAATTATAATCGTTTGAGAATTGGTATACAGCATCTCTATCTAGGGGGAGTCCAGATCTATTAATTAGAATCGTTAGAGAATTGGTATACAGCATCTCTAGAGGGAGTCTAGACCTATTAATTATAATCGTTTGAGAATTGGTATACAGCATCTCTATCTAGGGGGAGTCCAGATCCATTAATTAGAATCGTTTGAGAATTGGTATACAGCATCTCTATCTAGGGGGAGTCCAGATCTATTAATTAGAATCGTTTGAGAATTGGTATGCAGCATCTCTATCTAGAGGGAGTCTAGATCTATTAATTATAATCGTTTCAGAACTGGTATACAGCATCTCTATCTAAGGGGAGTCCAGATCTATTAATTAGAATTGTTTGAGAATTGGTATACAGCATCTCTATCTAAGGGGAGTCCAGATCTATTAATTAGAATCGTTTGAGAATTGGTATACAGCATCTCTATCTAAGGGGGAGTCCAGATCTATTAATTAGAATTGTTTGAGAATTGGTATACAGCATCTCTATCTAAGGGGAGTCCAGATCTATTAATTAGAATCGTTTGAGAATTGGTATACAGCATCTCTATCTAGGGGGAGTCCAGATCTATTAATTAGAATCGTTTGAGAATTGGTATACAGCATCTCTATCTAGGGGGAGTCCAGATCTATTCATTAGAATCGTTTGAGAATTGTATACAGCATCTCTATCTAGGGGGCGTCCAGATCTATTAATTAGAATCGTTTGAGAATTGGTATACAGCATCTCTATCTAGGGGGAGTCCAGATCTATTAACCCTTTACCTAACGTAACGGCCAAAAATGGCCAGCGCTATTCTCAAAAATCGCCCATTAATTTTCATTATTTTTTTGATTTTTTGTCTCAAAAACATAGGTTATGACCCGTCGTTGGAACGAGCTCGACGAGCTCGTTCCAACGAGGGGTCATAACCTATGTTTTTGAGACAAAAAATAAAAAAAATTAGTTATTCAAGAATTATTTTTGCAAGTGTCGTCTGCTTTTCATGTTACGTAAAGGGTTAATTAGAATCGTTTGAGAATTGGTATACAGCATCTCTATCTAGGGGAGTCCAGATCTATTAATTAGAATCGTTTGAGAATTGGTACACAGCATCTCTATCTAGGGGGAGTCCAGATCTATTAATTAGAATCCTTTGAGAATTGGTATACAGCATCTCTATCTAGGGGGAGTCCAGATCTATTAATTAGAATCCTTTGAGAATTGGTATACAGCATCTCTATCTAGGGGGAGTCCAGATCTATTAATTAGAATTGTTTGAGAATTGTATACAGCATCTCTATCTAGGGGGAGTCCAGATCTATTAATTAGAATCATTTGAGAATTGGTATACAGCATCTCTATCTAGGGGGAGTCCAGATCTATTAATTAGAATCGTTTGAGAATTGGTATACAGCATCTCTATCTAGGGGGAGTCCAGATCTATTAATTAGAATCCTTTGAGAATTGGTATACAGCATCTCTATCTAGGTGGAGTCCAGATCTATTAATTAGAATCCTTTGAAAATTGGTATACAGCATCTCTATCTAGGGGCAGTCCAGATCTATTAATTAGAATCTTTCGAGAACTATATACAGCATCTCTATCTAGGGGGAGTCCAGATCTATTAATTAGAATCGTTTGAGAATTGGTATACAGCATCTCTAGGAGGAGTCCAGATCTATTAATTAGAATCGTTTGAGAATTGGTATACAGCATCTCTATCTAGGGGGAGACCAGATCTATTAATTAGAATCCTTTGAGAATTGGTATACAGCATCTCTATCTAGAGGGAGTCCAGATCTATTAATTAGAATCGTTTGAGAATTGGTATACAGCATCTCTATCTAGGGGGAGTCCAGATCTATTAATTAGAATCGTTTGAGAATTGGTATACAGCATCTCTATCTAGGGGAGTCCAGATCTATTAATTAGAATCGTTTGAGAATTGGTATACAGAATCTCTATCTAGGGGGAGTCCAGAACTATTAATTAGAATCGTTTGAGAATTGGTATACAGCATCTCTATCTAGGGGGAGTCCAGATCTATTAATTAGAATCGTTTGAGAATTGGTATACAGCATCTCTATCTAGGGGGAGTCCAGATATATTAATTAGAATCGTTTGAGAATTGTATACAGCATCTCTATCTAGGGGGAGTCCAGATATATTAATTAGAATCGTTTGAGAATTGTATACAGGATCTCTATCTAGGGGGAGTCCAGATCTATTAATTAGAATCGTTGGAGAATTGGTATACAGCATCTCTAGAGGGAGTCTAGATCTATTAATTATAATCGTTTGAGAATTGGTATACAGCATCTCTATCTAGGGGGAGTCCAGATCTATTAATTAGAATCGTTAGAGAATTGGTATACAGCATCTCTATCTAGGGGGAGTCCAGAACTATTAATTAGAATCGTTTGAGATTTGGTATACAGCATCTCTATCTAGGGGGAGTCCAGATCCATTAATTAGAATCGTTTGAGAATTGGTATACAGCATCTCTATCTAGGGGGAGTCCAGATCTATTAATTAGAATCGTTTGAGAATTGGTATGCAGCATCTCTATCTAGAGGGAGTCTAGATCTATTAATTATAATCCTTTGAGAACTGGTATACAGCATCTCTATCTAAGGGGAGTCCAGATCTATTAATTAGAATGGTTTGAGAATTGGTATACAGCATCTCTATCTAAGGGGAGTCCAGATCTATTAATTAGAATCGTTTGAGAATTGGTATACAGCATCTCTATCTAAGGGGGAGTCCAGATCTATTAATTAGAATTGTTTGAGAATTGGTATACAGCATCTCTATCTAAGGGGAGTCCAGATCTATTAATTAGAATCGTTTGAGAATTGGTATACAGCATCTCTATCTAGGGGGAGTCCAGATCTATTAATTAGAATCGTTTGAGAATTGGTATACAGCATCTCTATCTAGGGGGAGTCCAGATCTATTCATTAGAATCGTTTGAGAATTGTATACAGCATCTCTGTCTAGGGGGAGTCCAGGTCTATTAATTAGAATCGTTTGAGAATTGGTATACAGCTTCTCTATCTAGGGGGAGTCCAGATCTATTAATTAGAATCGTTTGAGAATTGGTATACAGCATCTCTATCTAGGGGGAGTCCAGATCTATTAACCCTTTACCTAACGTAACGGCCAAAAACGGCCAGCGCTATTCCCAAAAATAGCCCATTAATTTTCATTATTTTTTTGATTTTTTGTCTCAAAAACATAGGTTATGACCCGTCGTTGGAACGAGCTCGATGAGCTCGTTCCAACGAGGGGTCATAACCTATGTTTTTGAGACAAAAAATGAAAAAAATTAGTTATTCAAGAATTATTTTTGCAAGTGTCGTCTGCTTTTCATGTTACGTAAAGGGTTAATTAGAATCGTTTGAGAATTGGTATACAGCATCTCTATCTAGGGGAGTCCAGATCTATTAATTAGAATCGTTTGAGAATTGGTATACAGCATCTCTATCTAAGGGGAGTCCAGATCTATTAATTAGAATCGTTTGAGAATTGGTATACAGCATCTCTATCTAGGGGGAGTCCAGATCTATTAATTAGAATCGTTTGAGAATTGTTATACAGCATCTCTAGGGGGAGTCCAGATCTATTAATTAGAATCCTTTGAGAATTGGTATACAGCATCTCTATCTAGGGGGAGTCCAGATCTGTTAATTAGAATTGTTTGAGAATTGTATACAGCATCTCTATCTAGGGGGAGTCCAGATCTATTAATTAGAATCATTTGAGAATTGGTATACAGCATCTCTATCTAGGGGGAGTCCAGATCTATTAATTAGAATCATTTGAGAATTGGTATACAGCATCTCTATCTAGGGGGAGTCCAGATCTATTAATTAGAATCCTTTGAGAATTGGTATACAGCATCTCTATCTAGGGGGAGTCCAGATCTATTAATTAGAATCCTTTGAGAATTGGTATACAGCATCTCTATCTAGGGGCAGTCCAGATCTATTAATTAGAATCTTTTGAGAATTATATACAGCATCTCTATCTAGGGGGAGTCCAGATCTATTAATTAGAATCGTTTGAGAATTGGTATACAGCATCTCTAGGGGGAGTCCAGATCTATTAATTAGAATCGTTTGAGAATTGGTATACAGCATCTCTAGAGGGAGTCTAGATCTATTAATTATAATCGTTTGAGAATTGGTATACAGCATCTCTATCTAGGGGGAGTCCAGATCTATTAATTAGAATCGTTAGAGAATTGGTATACAGCATCTCTATCTAGGGGGAGTCCAGAACTATTAATTAGAATCGTTTGAGATTTGGTATACAGCATCTCTATCTAGGGGGAGTCCAGATCCATTAATTAGAATCGTTTGAGAATTGCTTTGCAGCATCTCTATCTAGGGGGAGTCCAGATCTATTAATTAGAATCGTTTGAGAATTGGTATGCAGCATCTCTATCTAGAGGGAGTCTAGATCTATTAATTATAATCGTTTCAGAACTGGTATACAGCATCTCTATCTAAGGGGAGTCCAGATCTATTAATTAGAATTGTTTGAGAATTGGTATACAGCATCTCTATCTAAGGGGAGTCCAGATCTATTAATTAGAATCGTTTGAGAATTGGTATACAGCATCTCTATCTAAGGGGGAGTCCAGATCTATTAATTAGAATTGTTTGAGAATTGGTATACAGCATCTCTATCTAAGGGGAGTCCAGATCTATTAATTTGAATCGTTTGAGAATTGGTATACAGCATCTCTATCTAGGGGAGTCCAGATCTATTAATTAGAATCGTTTGAGAATTGGTATACAGAATCTCTATCTAGGGGGAGTCCAGACCTATTAATTAGAATCGTTTGAGAATTGGTATACAGCATCTCTATCTAGGGGGAGTCCAGATCTATTAATTAGAATCGTTTGAGAATTGGTACACAGCATCTCTATCTAGGGGGAGTCCAGATATATTAATTAGAATCGTTTGAGAATTGTATACAGCATCTCTATCTAGGGGGAGTCCAGATATATTAATTAGAATCGTTTGAGAATTGTATACAGGATCTCTATCTAGGGGGAGTCCAGATCTATTAATTAGAATCGTTGGAGAATTGGTATACAGCATCTCTATCTAGGGGGAGTCCAGATCTATTAATTGGAATCGTTTGAGAATTGGTATACAGCATCTCTATCTAGGGGGAGTCCAGATCTATTAATTAGAATCGTTTGAGAATTGGTATACAGCATCTCTAGAGGGAGTCTAGATCTATTAATTATAATCGTTTGAGAATTGGTATACAGCATCTCTATCTAGGGGGAGTCCAGATCTATTAATTAGAATCGTTAGAGAATTGGTATACAGCATCTCTATCTGGGGGAGTCCAGAACTATTAATTAGAATCGTTTGAGATTTGGTATACAGCATCTCTATCTAGGGGGAGTCCAGATCCATTAATTAGAATCGTTTGAGAATTGGTATACAGCATCTCTATCTAGGGGGAGTCCAGATCTATTAATTAGAATCGTTTGAGAATTGGTATGCAGCATCTCTATCTAGAGGGAGTCTAGATCTATTAATTATAATCGTTTGAGAACTGGTATACAGCATCTCTATCTAAGGGGAGTCCAGATCTATTAATTAGAATCGTTTGAGAATTGGTATACAGCATCTCTATCTAAGGGGGAGTCCAGATCTATTAATTAGAATTGTTTGAGAATTGGTATACAGCATCTCTATCTAAGGGGAGTCCAGATCTATTAATTAGAATCGTTTGAGAATTGGTATACAGCATCTCTTTCTAGGGGGAGTCCAGATCTATTAATTAGAATCCTTTGAGAATTGGTATACAGCATCTCTATCTAGGGGGAGTCCAGATCTATTAATTAGAATCCTTTGAGAATTGGTATACAGCATCTCTATCTAGGGGCAGTCCAGATCTATTAATTAGAATCTTTTGAGAATTATATACAGCATCTCTATCTAGGGGGAGTCCAGATCTATTAATTAGAATCGTTTGAGAATTGGTATACAGCATCTCTAGGGGGAGTCCAGATCTATTAATTAGAATCGTTTGAGAATTGGTATACAGCATCTCGATCTAGGGGGAGTCCAGGTCTATTAATTAGAATCGTTTGAGAATTGGTATACAGCATCTCTAGAGGGGGTCTAGATCTATTAATTATAATCGTTTGAGAATTGGTATACAGCATCTCTATCTAGGGGGAGTCCAGATCTATTAATTAGAATCGTTAGAGAATTGGTATACAGCATCTCTATCTAGGGGGAGTCCAGAACTATTAATTAGAATCGTTTGAGATTTGGTATACAGCATCTCTATCTAGGGGGAGTCCAGATCCATTAATTAGAATCGTTTGAGAATTGGTATACAGCATCTCTATCTAGGGGGAGTCCAGATCTATTAATTAGAATCGTTTGAGAATTGGTATGCAGCATCTCTATCTAGAGGGAGTCTAGATCTATTAATTATAATCGTTTGAGAACTGGTATACAGCATCTCTATCTAAGGGGAGTCCAGATCTATTAATTAGAATTGTTTGAGAATTGGTATACAGCATCTCTATCTAAGGGGAGTTCAGATCTATTAATTAGAATCGTTTGAGAATTGGTATACAGCATCTCTATCTAAGGGGGAGTCCAGATCTATTAATTAGAATTGTTTGAGAATTGGTATACAGCATCTCTATCTAAGGGGAGTCCAGATCTATTAATTAGAATCGTTTGAGAATTGGTATACAGCATCTCTATCTAGGGGGAGTCCAGATCTATTAATTAGAATCGTTTGAGAATTGGTATACAGCATCTCTATCTAGGGGGAGTCCAGATCTATTAACCCTTTACCTAACGTAACGGCCAAAAACGGCCAGCGCTATTCTCAAAAATCGCCCATTAATTTTCATTATTTTTTTCATTTTTTGTCTCAAAAACATAGGTTATGACCCGTCGTTGGAACGGGCTCGACGAGCTCGTTCCAACGAGGGGTCATAACCTCTGTTTTTGAGACAAAAAATGAAAAAAATTAGTTATTCAAGAATTATTTTTGCAAGTGTCGTCTGCTTTTCATGTTACATAAAGGGTTAATTAGAATCGTTTGAGAATTGGTATATAGCATCTCTATCTAGGGGAGTCCAGATCTATTAATTAGAATCCTTTGAGAATTGGTATACAGCATCTCTATCTAGGGGGAGTCCAGATCTATTAATTAGAATCCTTTGAGAATTGGTATACAGCATCTCTATCTAGGGGGAGTCCAGATCTATTAATTAGAATTGTTTGAGAATTGTATACAGCATCTCTATCTAGGGGGAGTCCAGATCTATTAATTAGAATCGTTTGAGAATTGGTATACAGCATCTCTATCTAGGGGGAGTCCAGATCTATTAATTAGAATCGTTTGAGAATTGTATACAGCATCTCTATCTAGGGGGAGTCCAGATCTATTAATTAGAATCCTTTGAGAATTGGTATACAGCATCTCTATCTAGGGGGAGTCCAGATCTATTAATTAGAATTGTTTGAGAATTGTATACAGCATCTCTATCTAGGGGGAGTCCAGATCTATTAATTAGAATCATTTGAGAATTGGTATACAGCATCTCTATCTAGGGGGAGTCCAGATCTATTAATTAGAATCATTTGAGAATTGGTATACAGCATCTCTATCTAGGGGGAGTCCAGATCTATTAATTAGAATCCTTTGAGAATTGGTATACAGCATCTCTATCTAGGGGGAGTCCAGATCTATTAATTAGAATCCTTTGAGAATTGGTATACAGCATCTCTATCTAGGGGCAGCCCAGATCTATTAATTAGAATCTTTTGAGAATTATATACAGCATCTCTATCTAGGGGGAGTCCAGATCTATTAATTAGAATCGTTTGAGAATTGGTATACAGCATCTCTAGGGGGAGTCCAGATCTATTAATTAGAATCGTTTGAGAATTGGTATACAGCATCTCTATCTAGGGGGAGACCAGATCTATTAATTAGAATCCTTTGAGAATTGGTATACAGCATCTCTATCTAGAGGGAGTCCAGATCTATTAATTAGAATCGTTTGAGAATTGGTATACAGCATCTCTATCTAGGGGGAGTCCAGATATATTAATTAGAATCGTTTGAGAATTGGTATACAGCATCTCTATCTAGGGGAGTCCAGATCTATTAATTAGAATCGTTTGAGAATTGGTATACAGAATCTCTATCTAGGGGGAGTCCAGAACTATTAATTAGAATCGTTTGAGAATTGGTATACAGCATCTCTATCTAGGGGGAGTCCAGATCTATTAATTAGAATCGTTTGAGAATTGGTATTCAGCATCTCTATCTAGGGGTAGTCCAGATATATTAATTAGAATCGTTTGAGAATTGTATACAGCATCTCTATCTAGGGGGAGTCCAGATATATTAATTAGAATCGTTTGAGAATTGTATACAGGATCTCTATCTAGGGGGAGTCCAGATCTATTAATTAGAATCGTTGGAGTATTGGTATACAGCATCTCTATCTAGGGGGAGTCCAGATCTATTAATTGGAATCGTTTGAGAATTGGTTTACAGCATCTCTATCTAGGGGGAGTCCAGATCTATTAATTAGAATCGTTTGAGAATTGGTATACAGCATCTCTAGAGGGAGTCTAGATCTATTAATTATAATCGTTTGAGAATTGGTATACAGCATCTCTATCTAGGGGGAGTCCAGATCTATTAATTAGAATCGTTAGAGAATTGGTATACAGCATCTCTATCTAGGGGGAGTCCAGAACTATTAATTAGAATCGTTTGAGATTTGGTATACAGCATCTCTATCTAGGGGGAGTCCAGATCCATTAATTAGAATCGTTTGAGAATTGGTATACAGCATCTCTATCTAGGGTGAGTCCAGATCTATTAATTAGAATCGTTTGAGAATTGGTATGCAGCATCTCTATCTAGAGGGAGTCTAGATCTATTAATTATAATCGTTTGAGAACTGGTATACAGCATCTCTATCTAAGGGGAGTCCAGATCTATTAATTAGAATTGTTTGAGAATTGGTATACAGCATCTCTATCTAAGGGGAGTCCAGATCTATTAATTAGAATCGTTTGAGAATTGGTATACAGCATCTCTATCTAAGGGGGAGTCCAGATCTATTAATTAGAATTGTTTGAGAATTGGTATACAGCATCTCTATCTAAGGGGAGTCCAGATCTATTAATTAGAATCATTTGAGAATTGGTATACAGCATCTCTATCTAAGGGGAGTCCAGATCTATTAATTAGAATCGTTTGAGAATTGGTATACAGCATCTCTATCTAGGGGGAGTCCAGATCTATTAATTAGAATCGTTTGAGAATTGGTATACAGCATCTCTATCTAGGGGGAGTCCAGATCTATTCATTAGAATCGTTTGAGAATTGTATACAGCATCTCTATCTAGGGGGAGTCCAGGTCTATTAATTAGAATCGTTTGAGAATTGGTTTACAGCATCTCTATCTAGGGGGAGTCCAGATCTATTAATTAGAATCGTTTGAGAATTGGTATACAGCATCTCTAGAGGGAGTCTAGATCTATTAATTATAATCGTTTGAGAATTGGTATACAGCATCTCTATCTAGGGGGAGTCCAGATCTATTAATTAGAATCGTTAGAGAATTGGTATACAGCATCTCTAGAGGGAGTCTAGATCTATTAATTATAATCGTTTGAGAATTGGTATACAGCATCTCTATCTAGGGGGAGTCCAGATCCATTAATTAGAATCGTTTGAGAATTGGTATACAGCATCTCTATCTAGGGGGAGTCCAGATCTATTAATTAGAATCGTTTGAGAATTGGTATGCAGCATCTCTATCTAGAGGGAGTCTAGATCTATTAATTATAATCGTTTCAGAACTGGTATACAGCATCTCTATCTAAGGGGAGTCCAGATCTATTAATTAGAATTGTTTGAGAATTGGTATACAGCATCTCTATCTAAGGGGAGTCCAGATCTATTAATTAGAATCGTTTGAGAATTGGTATACAGCATCTCTATCTAAGGGGGAGTCCAGATCTATTAATTAGAATTGTTTGAGAATTGGTATACAGCATCTCTATCTAAGGGGAGTCCAGATCTATTAATTAGAATCGTTTGAGAATTGGTATACAGCATCTCTATCTAGGGGGAGTCCAGATCTATTAATTAGAATCGTTTGAGAATTGGTATACAGCATCTCTATCTAGGGGGAGTCCAGATCTATTCATTAGAATCGTTTGAGAATTGTATACAGCATCTCTATCTAGGGGGCGTCCAGATCTATTAATTAGAATCGTTTGAGAATTGGTATACAGCATCTCTATCTAGGGGGAGTCCAGATCTATTAACCCTTTACCTAACGTAACGGCCAAAAATGGCCAGCGCTATTCTCAAAAATCGCCCATTAATTTTCATTATTTTTTTGATTTTTTGTCTCAAAAACATAGGTTATGACCCGTCGTTGGAACGAGCTCGACGAGCTCGTTCCAACGAGGGGTCATAACCTATGTTTTTGAGACAAAAAATAAAAAAAATTAGTTATTCAAGAATTATTTTTGCAAGTGTCGTCTGCTTTTCATGTTACGTAAAGGGTTAATTAGAATCGTTTGAGAATTGGTATACAGCATCTCTATCTAGGGGAGTCCAGATCTATTAATTAGAATCGTTTGAGAATTGGTACACAGCATCTCTATCTAGGGGGAGTCCAGATCTATTAATTAGAATCCTTTGAGAATTGGTATACAGCATCTCTATCTAGGGGGAGTCCAGATCTATTAATTAGAATCCTTTGAGAATTGGTATACAGCATCTCTATCTAGGGGGAGTCCAGATCTATTAATTAGAATTGTTTGAGAATTGTATACAGCATCTCTATCTAGGGGGAGTCCAGATCTATTAATTAGAATCATTTGAGAATTGGTATACAGCATCTCTATCTAGGGGGAGTCCAGATCTATTAATTAGAATCGTTTGAGAATTGGTATACAGCATCTCTATCTAGGGGGAGTCCAGATCTATTAATTAGAATCCTTTGAGAATTGGTATACAGCATCTCTATCTAGGGGGAGTCCAGATCTATTAATTAGAATCCTTTGAAAATTGGTATACAGCATCTCTATCTAGGGGCAGTCCAGATCTATTAATTAGAATCTTTCGAGAACTATATACAGCATCTCTATCTAGGGGGAGTCCAGATCTATTAATTAGAATCGTTTGAGAATTGGTATACAGCATCTCTAGGAGGAGTCCAGATCTATTAATTAGAATCGTTTGAGAATTGGTATACAGCATCTCTATCTAGGGGGAGACCAGATCTATTAATTAGAATCCTTTGAGAATTGGTATACAGCATCTCTATCTAGAGGGAGTCCAGATCTATTAATTAGAATCGTTTGAGAATTGGTATACAGCATCTCTATCTAGGGGGAGTCCAGATCTATTAATTAGAATCGTTTGAGAATTGGTATACAGCATCTCTATCTAGGGGAGTCCAGATCTATTAATTAGAATCGTTTGAGAATTGGTATACAGAATCTCTATCTAGGGGGAGTCCAGAACTATTAATTAGAATCGTTTGAGAATTGGTATACAGCATCTCTATCTAGGGGGAGTCCAGATCTATTAATTAGAATCGTTTGAGAATTGGTATACAGCATCTCTATCTAGGGGGAGTCCAGATATATTAATTAGAATCGTTTGAGAATTGTATACAGCATCTCTATCTAGGGGGAGTCCAGATATATTAATTAGAATCGTTTGAGAATTGTATACAGGATCTCTATCTAGGGGGAGTCCAGATCTATTAATTAGAATCGTTGGAGAATTGGTATACAGCATCTCTAGAGGGAGTCTAGATCTATTAATTATAATCGTTTGAGAATTGGTATACAGCATCTCTATCTAGGGGGAGTCCAGATCTATTAATTAGAATCGTTAGAGAATTGGTATACAGCATCTCTATCTAGGGGGAGTCCAGAACTATTAATTAGAATCGTTTGAGATTTGGTATACAGCATCTCTATCTAGGGGGAGTCCAGATCCATTAATTAGAATCGTTTGAGAATTGGTATACAGCATCTCTATCTAGGGGGAGTCCAGATCTATTAATTAGAATCGTTTGAGAATTGGTATGCAGCATCTCTATCTAGAGGGAGTCTAGATCTATTAATTATAATCCTTTGAGAACTGGTATACAGCATCTCTATCTAAGGGGAGTCCAGATCTATTAATTAGAATTGTTTGAGAATTGGTATACAGCATCTCTATCTAAGGGGAGTCCAGATCTATTAATTAGAATCGTTTGAGAATTGGTATACAGCATCTCTATCTAAGGGGGAGTCCAGATCTATTAATTAGAATTGTTTGAGAATTGGTATACAGCATCTCTATCTAAGGGGAGTCCAGATCTATTAATTAGAATCGTTTGAGAATTGGTATACAGCATCTCTATCTAGGGGGAGTCCAGATCTATTAATTAGAATCGTTTGAGAATTGGTATACAGCATCTCTATCTAGGGGGAGTCCAGATCTATTCATTAGAATCGTTTGAGAATTGTATACAGCATCTCTGTCTAGGGGGAGTCCAGGTCTATTAATTAGAATCGTTTGAGAATTGGTATACAGCTTCTCTATCTAGGGGGAGTCCAGATCTATTAATTAGAATCGTTTGAGAATTGGTATACAGCATCTCTATCTAGGGGGAGTCCAGATCTATTAACCCTTTACCTAACGTAACGGCCAAAAACGGCCAGCGCTATTCCCAAAAATAGCCCATTAATTTTCATTATTTTTTTGATTTTTTGTCTCAAAAACATAGGTTATGACCCGTCGTTGGAACGAGTTCGATGAGCTCGTTCCAACAAGGGGTCATAACCTATGTTTTTGAGACAAAAAATGAAAAAAATTAGTTATTCAAGAATTATTTTTGCAAGTGTCGTCTGCTTTTCATGTTACGTAAAGGGTTAATTAGAATCGTTTGAGAATTGGTATACAGCATCTCTATCTAGGGGAGTCCAGATCTATTAATTAGAATCGTTTGAGAATTGGTATACAGCATCTCTATCTAAGGGGAGTCCAGATCTATTAATTAGAATCGTTTGAGAATTGGTATACAGCATCTCTATCTAGGGGGAGTCCAGATCTATTAATTAGAATCGTTTGAGAATTGTTATACAGCATCTCTAGGGGGAGTCCAGATCTATTAATTAGAATCCTTTGAGAATTGGTATACAGCATCTCTATCTAGGGGGAGTCCAGATCTGTTAATTAGAATTGTTTGAGAATTGTATACAGCATCTCTATCTAGGGGGAGTCCAGATCTATTAATTAGAATCATTTGAGAATTGGTATACAGCATCTCTATCTAGGGGGAGTCCAGATCTATTAATTAGAATCATTTGAGAATTGGTATACAGCATCTCTATCTAGGGGGAGTCCAGATCTATTAATTAGAATCCTTTGAGAATTGGTATACAGCATCTCTATCTAGGGGGAGTCCAGATCTATTAATTAGAATCCTTTGAGAATTGGTATACAGCATCTCTATCTAGGGGCAGTCCAGATCTATTAATTAGAATCTTTTGAGAATTATATACAGCATCTCTATCTAGGGGGAGTCCAGATCTATTAATTAGAATCGTTTGAGAATTGGTATACAGCATCTCTAGGGGGAGTCCAGATCTATTAATTAGAATCGTTTGAGAATTGGTATACAGCATCTCTAGAGGGAGTCTAGATCTATTAATTATAATCGTTTGAGAATTGGTATACAGCATCTCTATCTAGGGGGAGTCCAGATCTATTAATTAGAATCGTTAGAGAATTGGTATACAGCATCTCTATCTAGGGGGAGTCCAGAACTATTAATTAGAATCGTTTGAGATTTGGTATACAGCATCTCTATCTAGGGGGAGTCCAGATCCATTAATTAGAATCGTTTGAGAATTGCTTTGCAGCATCTCTATCTAGGGGGAGTCCAGATCTATTAATTAGAATCGTTTGAGAATTGGTATGCAGCATCTCTATCTAGAGGGAGTCTAGATCTATTAATTATAATCGTTTCAGAACTGGTATACAGCATCTCTATCTAAGGGGAGTCCAGATCTATTAATTAGAATTGTTTGAGAATTGGTATACAGCATCTCTATCTAAGGGGAGTCCAGATCTATTAATTAGAATCGTTTGAGAATTGGTATACAGCATCTCTATCTAAGGGGGAGTCCAGATCTATTAATTAGAATTGTTTGAGAATTGGTATACAGCATCTCTATCTAAGGGGAGTCCAGATCTATTAATTTGAATCGTTTGAGAATTGGTATACAGCATCTCTATCTAGGGGGAGTCCAGATCTATTAATTAGAATCGTTTGAGAATTGGTATACAGCATCTCTATCTAGGGGGTGTCCAGATCTATTCATTAGAATCGTTTGAGAATTGGTATGCAGCATCTCTATCTAGGGGGAGTCCAGATCTATTAATTAGAATCGTTTGAGAATTGGTATACAGCATCTCTATCTAGGGGGAGTCCAGATCTATTAACCCTTTACCTAACGTAACGGCCAAAAATGGCCAGCGCTATTCTCAAAAATCGCCCATTAATTTTCATTATTTTTTTGATTTTTTGTCTCAAAAACATAGGTTATGACCCGTCGTTGGAACGAGCTCGACGAGCTCGTTCCAACGAGGGGTCATAACCTATGTTTTTGAGACAAAAAATGAAAAAAATTAGTTATTCAAGAATTATTTTTGCAAGTGTCGTCTGCTTTTCATGTTACGTAAAGGGTTAATTAGAATCGTTTGAGAATTGGTATACAGCATCTCTATCTAGGGGAGTCCAGATCTATTAATTAGAATCCTTTGAGAATTGGTATACAGCATCTCTATCTAGGGGGAGTCCAGATCTATTAATTAGAATCCTTTGAGAATTGGTATACAGCATCTCTATCTAGGGGGAGTCCAGATCTATTAATTAGAATCGTTTGAGAATTGGTATACAGCATCTCTATCTAGGGGCAGTCCAGATTTATTAATTAGAATCTTTTGAGAACTATATACAGCATCTCTATCTAGGGGGAGTCCAGATCTATTAATTAGAATCGTTTGAGAATTGGTATACAGCATCTCTAGGAGGAGTCCAGATCTATTAATTAGAATCGTTTGAGAATTGGTATACAGCATCTCTATCTAGGGGGAGACCAGATCTATTAATTAGAATCCTTTGAGAATTGGTATACAGCATCTCTATCTAGAGGGAGTCCAGATCTATTAATTAGAATCGTTTGAGAATTGGTATACAGCATCTCTATCTAGGGGGAGTCCAGATATATTAATTAGAATCGTTTGAGAATTGGTATACAGCATCTCTATCTAGGGGAGTCCAGATCTATTAATTAGAATCATTTGAGAATTGGTATACAGAATCTCTATCTAGGGGGAGTCCAGACCTATTAATTAGAATCGTTTGAGAATTGGTATACAGCATCTCTATCTAGGGGGAGTCCAGATCTATTAATTAGAATCGTTTGAGAATTGGTATACAGCATCTCTATCTAGGGGGAGTCCAGATATATTAATTAGAATCGTTTGAGAATTGTATACAGCATCTCTATCTAGGGGGAGTCCAGATATATTAATTAGAATCGTTTGAGAATTGTATACAGGATCTCTATCTAGGGGGAGTCCAGATCTATTAATTAGAATCGTTGGAGAATTGGTATACAGCATCTCTATCTAGGGGGAGTCCAGATCTATTAATTGGAATCGTTTGAGAATTGGTATACAGCATCTCTATCTAGGGGGAGTCCAGATCTATTAATTAGAATCGTTTGAGAATTGGTATACAGCATCTCTAGAGGGAGTCTAGATCTATTAATTATAATCGTTTGAGAATTGGTATACAGCATCTCTATCTAGGGGGAGTCCAGATCTATTAATTAGAATCGTTAGAGAATTGGTATACAGCATCTCTATCTGGGGGAGTCCAGAACTATTAATTAGAATCGTTTGAGATTTGGTATACAGCATCTCTATCTAGGGGGAGTCCAGATCCATTAATTAGAATCGTTTGAGAATTGGTATACAGCATCTCTATCTAGGGGGAGTCCAGATCTATTAATTAGAATCGTTTGAGAATTGGTATACAGCATCTCTATCTAGAGGGAGTCTAGATCTATTAATTATAATCGTTTGAGAACTGGTATACAGCATCTCTATCTAAGGGGAGTCCAGATCTATTAATTAGAATTGTTTGAGAATTGGTATACAGCATCTCTATCTAAGGGGAGTCCAGATCTATTAATTAGAATCGTTTGAGAATTGGTATACAGCATCTCTATCTAAGGGGGAGTCCAGATCTATTAATTAGAATTGTTTGAGAATTGGTATACAGCATCTCTATCTAAGGGGAGTCCAGATCTATTAATTAGAATCGTTTGAGAATTGGTATACAGCATCTCTATCTAGGGGGAGTCCAGATCTATTAATGAGAATCGTTTGAGAATTGGTATACAGCATCTCTATCTAGGGGGAGTCCAGATCTATTCATTAGAATCGTTTGAGAATTGTATACAGCATCTCTATCTAGGGGGAGTCCAGGTCTATTAATTAGAATCGTTTGAGAATTGGTATACAGCATCTCTATCTAGGGGGAGTCCAGATCTATTAATTAGAATCGTTTGAGAATTGGTATACAGCATCTCTAGAGGGAGTCTAGATCTATTAATTATAATCGTTTGAGAATTGGTATACAGCATCTCTATCTAGGGGGAGTCCAGATCTATTAATTAGAATCGTTAGAGAATTGGTATACAGCATCTCTATCTAGGGGGAGTCCAGAACTATTAATTAGAATCGTTTGAGATTTGGTATACAGCATCTCTATCTAGGGGGAGTCCAGATCCATTAATTAGAATCGTTTGAGAATTGGTATACAGCATCTCTATCTAGGGGGAGTCCAGATCTATTAATTAGAATCGTTTGCGAATTGGTATGCAGCATCTCTATCTAGAGGGAGTCTAGATCTATTAATTATAATCGTTTCAGAACTGGTATACAGCATCTCTATCTAAGGGGAGTCCAGATCTATTGATTAGAATCGTTTGAGAATTGGTATACAGCATCTCTATCTAAGGGGAGTCCAGATCTATTAATTAGAATCGTTTGAGAATTGGTATACAGCATCTCTATCTAAGGGGGAGTCCAGATCTATTAATTAGAATTGTTTGAGAATTGGTATACAGCATCTCTATCTAAGGGGAGTCCAGATCTATTAATTAGAATCGTTTGAGAATTGGTATACAGCATCTCTATCTAGGGGGAGTCCAGAGCTATTAATTAGAATCGTTTGAGAATTGGTATACAGCATCTCTATCTAGGGGGAGTCCGGATCTATTCATTAGAATCGTTTGAGAATTGTATACAGCATCTCTGTCTAGGGGGGGTCCAGGTCTATTAATTAGAATCGTTTGAGAATTGGTATACAGCTTCTCTATCTAGGGGGAGTCCAGATCTATTAATTAGAATCGTTTGAGAATTGGTATACAGCATCTCTATCTAGGGGGAGTCCAGATCTATTAACCCTTTACCTAACGTAACGGCCAAAAACGGCCAGCGCTATTCCCAAAAATCGCCCATTAATTTTCATTATTTTTTTGAATTTTTGTCTCAAAAACATAGGTTATGACCCGTCGTTGGAATGAGCTCGACGAGCTCGTTCCAACGAGGGGTCATAACCTATGTTTTTGAGACAAAAAATGAAAAAAATTAGTTATTCAAGAATTATTTTCGCAAGTGTCGTCTGCTTTTCATGTTACGTAAAGGGTTAATTAGAATCGTTTGAGAATTGGTATACAGCATCTCTATCTAGGGGAGTCCAGATCTATTAATTAGAATCGTTTGAGAATTGGTATACAGCATCTCTATCTAAGGGGAGTCCAGATCTATTAATTAGAATCGTTTGAGAATTGGTATACAGCATCTCTATCTAGGGGGAGTCCAGATCTATTAATTAGAATCGTTTGAGAATTGGTATACAGCATCTCTAGGGGGAGTCCAGATCTATTAATTAGAATCCTTTGAGAATTGGTATACAGCATCCCTATCTAGGGGCAGTCCAGATCTATTAATTAGAATCTTTTGAGAATTATATACAGCATCTCTATCTAGGGGGAGTCCAGATCTATTAATTAGAATCGTTTGAGAATTGGTATACAGCATCTCTAGGGGGAGTCCAGATCTATTAATTAGAATCGTTTGAGAATTGGTATACAGCATCTCTATCTAGGGGGAGACCAGATCTATTAATTAGAATCCTTTGAGAATTGGTATACAGCATCTCTATCTAGAGGGAGTCCAGATCTATTAATTAGAATCGTTTGAGAATTGGTATACAGCATCTCTAACTAGGGGGAGTCCAGATATATTAATTAGAGTCGTTTGAGAATTGGTATACAGCATCTCTATCTAGGTGAGTCCAGATCTATTAATTAGAATCGTTTGAGAATTGGTATACAGAATCTCTATCTAGGGGGAGTCCAGAACTATTAATTAGAATCGTTTGAGAATTGGTATACAGCATCTCTATCTAGGGGGAGTCCAGATCTATTAATTAGAATCGTTTGAGAATTGGTATTCAGCATCTCTATCTAGGGGGAGTCCAGATATATTAATTAGAATCGTTTGAGAATTGTATACAGCATCTCTATCTAGGGGGAGTCCAGATATATTAATTAGAATCGTTTGAGAATTGTATACAGGATCTCTATCTAGGGGGAGTCCAGATCTATTAATTAGAATCGTTGGAGTATTGGTATACAGCATCTCTATCTAGGGGGAGTCCAGATCTATTAATTGGAATCGTTTGAGAATTGGTATACAGCATCTCTATCTAGGGGGAGTCCAGATCTATTAATTAGAATCGTTTGAGAATTGGTATACAGCATCTCTAGAGGGAGTCTAGATCTATTAATTATAATCGTTTGAGAATTGGTATACAGCATCTCTATCTAGGGGGAGTCCAGATCTATTAATTAGAATCGTTAGAGAATTGGTATACAGCATCTCTATCTAGGGGGAGTCCAGAACTATTAATTAGAATCGTTTGAGATTTGGTATACAGCATCTCTATCTAGGGGGAGTCCAGATCCATTAATTAGAATCGTTTGAGAATTGGTATACAGCATCTCTATCTAGGGGGAGTCCAGATCTATTAATTAGAATCGTTTGAGAATTGGTATGCAGCATCTCTATCTAGAGGGAGTCTAGATCTATTAATTATAATCGTTTGAGAACTGGTATACAGCATCTCTATCTAAAGGGAGTCCAGATCTATTAATTAGAATTGTTTGAGAATTGGTATACAGCATCTCTATCTAAGGGGAGTCCAGATCTATTAATTAGAATCGTTTGAGAATTGGTATACAGCATCTCTATCTAAGGGGGAGTCCACATCTATTAATTAGAATTGTTTGAGAATTGGTATACAGCATCTCTATCTAAGGGGAGTCCAGATCTATTAATCAGAATCGTTTGAGAATTGGTATACAGCATCTCTATCTAGGGGGAGTCCAGATCTATTCATTAGAATCGTTTGAGAATTGTATACAGCATCTCTATCTAGGGGGAGTCCAGGTCTATTAATTAGAATCGTTTGAGAATTGGTATACAGCATCTCTAGAGGGAGTCTAGATCTATTAATTATAATCGTTTGAGAATTGGTATACAGCAGCTCTATCTAGGGGGAGTCCAGATCTATTAATTAGAATCGTTAGAGAATTGGTATACAGCATCTCTATCTAGGGGGAGTCCAGAACTATTAATTAGAATCGTTTGAGATTTGGTATACAGCATCTCTATCTAGGGGGAGTCCAGATCCATTAATTAGAATCGTTTGAGAATTGGTATACAGCATCTCTATCTAGGGGGAGTCCAGATCTATTAATTAGAATCGTTTGAGAATTGGTATGCAGCATCTCTATCTAGAGGGAGTCTAGATCTATTAATTATAATCGTTTCAGAACTGGTATACAGCATCTCTATCTAAGGGGAGTCCAGATCTATTAATTAGAATTGTTTGAGAATTGGTATACAGCATCTCTATCTAAGGGGAGTCCAGATCTATTAATTAGAATCGTTTGAGAATTGGTATACAGCATCTCTATCTAAGGGGGAGTCCAGATCTATTAATTAGAATTGTTTGAGAATTGGTATACAGCATCTCTATCTGAGGGGAGTCCAGATCTATTAATTAGAATCGTTTGAGAATTGGTATACAGCATCTCTATCTAGGGGGAGTCCAGATCTATTAATTAGAATCGTTTGAGAATTGGTATACAGCATCTCTATCTAGGGGGAGTCCAGATCTATTCATTAGAATCGTTTGAGAATTGTATACAGCATCTCTATCTAGGGGGAGTCCAGATCAATTCATTAGAATCGTTTGAGAATTGGTATGCAGCATCTCTATCTAGGGGGAGTCCAGATCTATTAATTAGAATCGTTTGGGAATTGGTATACAGCATCTCTATCTAGGGAGAGTCCAGATCTATTAACCCTTTACCTAACGTAACGGCCAAAAATGGCCAGCGCTATTCTCAAAAATCGCCCATTAATTTTCATTATTTTTTTGATTTTTTGTCTCAAAAACATAGGTTATGGCCCGTCGTTGGAACGAGCTCGACGAGCTCGTTCCAACGAGGGGTCATAACCTATGTTTTTGAGACAAAAAATCAAAAAAATTAGTTATTCAAGAATTATTTTTGCAAGTGTCGTCTGCTTTTCATGTTACGTAAAGGGTTAACAAGAATCGTTTGAGAATTGGTATACAGCATCTCTATCTAGGGGAGTCCAGATCTATTAATTAGAATCGTTTGAGAATTGGTATACAGCATCTCTATCTAGGGGGAGTCCAGATCTATTAATTAGAATCCTTTGAGAATTGGTATACAGCATCTCTATCTAGGGGGAGTCCAGATCTATTAATTAGAATCCTTTGAGAATTGGTATACAGCATCTCTATCTAGGGGGAGTCCAGATCTATTAATTAGAACTGTTTGAGAATTGTATACAGCATCTCTATCTAGGGGGAGTCCAGATCTATTAATTAGAATCATTTGAGAATTGGTATACAGCATCTCTATCTAGGGGGAGTCCAGATCTATTAATTAGAATCGTTTGAGAATTGGTATACAGCATCTCTATCTAGGGGGAGTCCAGATCTATTAATTAGAATCCTTTGAGAATTGGTATACAGCATCTCTATCTAGGGGGAGTCCAGATCTATTAATTAGAATCCTTTGAGAATTGGTATACAGCATCTCTATCTAGGGGCAGTCCAGATCTATTAATTAGAATCTTTTGAGAACTATATACAGCATCTCTATCTAGGGGGAGTCCAGATCTATTAATTAGAATCGTTTGAGAATTGGTATACAGCATCTCTAGGAGGAGTCCAGATCTATTAATTAGAATCGTTTGAGAATTGGTATACAGCATCTCTATCTAGGGGGAGACCAGATCTATTAATTAGAATCCTTTGAGAATTGGTATACAGCATCTCTATCTAGAGGGAGTCCAGATCTATTAATTAGAATCGTTTGAGAATTGGTATGCAGCATCTCTATCTAGGGGGAGTCCAGATATATTAATTAGAATCGTTTGAGAATTGGTATACAGCATCTCTATCTAGGGGAGTCCAGATCTATTAATTAGAATCGTTTGAGAATTGGTATACAGAATCTCTATCTAGGGGGAGTCCAGAACTATTAATTAGAATCGTTTGAGAATTGGTATACAGCATCTCTATCTAGGGGGAGTCCAGATTTATTAATTAGAATCGTTTGAGAATTGGTATACAGCATCTCTATCTAGGGGGAGTCCAGATATATTAATTAGAATCGTTTGAGAATTGTATACAGCATCTCTATCTAGGGGGAGTCCAGATATATTAATTAGAATCGTTTGAGAATTGTATACAGGATCTCTATCTAGGGGGAGTCCAGATCTATTAATTAGAATCGTTGGAGAATTGGTATACAGCATCTCTATCTAGGGGGAGTCCAGATCTATTAATTGGAATCGTTTGAGAATTGGTATACAGCATCTCTATCTAGGGGGAGTCCAGATCTATTAATTAGAATCGTTTGAGAATTGGTATACAGCATCTCTAGAGGGAGTCTAGATCTATTAATTATAATCGTTTGAGAATTGGTATACAGCATCTCTATCTAGGGGGAGTCCAGATCTATTAATTAGAATCGTTAGAGAATTGGTATACAGCATCTCTATCTAGGGGGAGTCCAGAACTATTAATTAGAATCGTTTGAGATTTGGTATACAGCATCTCTATCTAGGGGGAGTCCAGATCCATTAATTAGAATCGTTTGAGAATTGGTATACAGCATCTCTATCTAGGGGGAGTCCAGATCTATTAATTAGAATCGTTTGAGAATTGGTATGCAGCATCTCTATCTAGAGGGAGTCTAGATCTATTAATTATAATCGTTTGAGAACTGGTATACAGCATCTCTATCTAAGGGGAGTCCAGATCTATTAATTAGAATTGTTTGAGAATTGGTATACAGCATCTCTATCTAAGGGGAGTCCAGATCTATTAATTAGAATCGTTTGAGAATTGGTATACAGCATCTCTATCTAAGGGGGAGTCCAGATCTATTAATTAGAATCGTTTGAGAATTGGTATACAGCATCTCTATCTAAGGGGAGTCCAGATCTATTAATTAGAATCGTTTGAGAATTGGTAAACAGCATCTCTATCTAGGGGGAGTCCAGATCTATTAATTAGAATCGTTTGAGAATTGGTATACAGCATCTCTATCTAGGGGGAGTCCAGATCTATTCATTAGAATCGTTGGAGAATTGTATACAGCATCTCTATCTAGGGGGAGTCCAGGTCTATTAATTAGAATCGTTTGAGAATTGGTATACAGCATCTCTATCTAGGGGGAGTCCAGATCTATTAATTAGAATCGTTTGAGAATTGGTATACAGCATCTCTAGAGGGAGTCTAGATCTATTAATTATAATCGTTTGAGAATTGGTATACAGCATCTCTATCTAGGGGGAGTCCAGATCTATTAATTAGAATCGTTAGAGAATTGGTATACAGCATCTCTATCTAGGGGGAGTCCAGAACTATTAATTAGAATCGTTTGAGATTTGGTATACAGCATCTCTATCTAGGGGGAGTCCAGATCCATTAATTAGAATCGTTTGAGAATTGGTATACAGCATCTCTATCTAGGGGGAGTCCAGATCTATTAATTAGAATCGTTTGAGAATTGGTATGCAGCATCTCTATCTAGAGGGAGTCTAGATCTATTAATTATAATCGTTTCAGAACTGGTATACAGCATCTCTATCTAAGGGGAGTCCAGATCTATTAATTAGAATTGTTTGAGAATTGGTATACAGCATCTCTATCTAAGGGGAGTCCAGATCTATTAATTAGAATCGTTTTAGTATTGGTATACAGCATCTCTATCTAAGGGGGAGTCCAGATCTATTAATTAGAATTGTTTGAGAATTGGTATACAGCATCTCTATCTAAGGGGAGTCCAGATCTATTAATTAGAATCGTTTGAGAATTGGTATACAGCATCTCTATCTAGGGGGAGTCCAGATCTATTAATTAGAATCGTTTGAGAATTGGTATACAGCATCTCTATCTAGGGGGAGTCCAGATCTATTCATTAGAATCGTTTGAGAATTGTATACAGCATCTCTATCTAGGGGGCGTCCAGATCTATTAATTAGAATCGTTTGAGAATTGGTATACACCATCTCTATCTAGGGGGAGTCCAGATCTATTAACCCTTTACCTAACGTAACGGCCAAAAACGGCCAGCGCTATTCTCAAAAATCGCCCATTAATTTTCATTATTTTTTTGATTTTTTGTCTCAAAAACATAGGTTATGACCCGTCGTTGGAACGAGCTCGACGAGCTCGTTCCAACGAGGGGTCATAACCTATGTTTTTGAGACAAAAAATGAAAAAAATTAGTTATTCAAGAATTATTTTCGCAAGTGTCGTCTGCTTTTCATGTTACGTAAAGGGTTAATTAGAATCGTTTGAGAATTGGTATACAGCATCTCTATCTAGGGGAGTCCAGATCTATTAATTAGAATCCTTTGAGAATTGGTATACAGCATCTCTATCTAGGGGGAGTCCAGATCTATTAATTAGAATCCTTTGAGAATTGGTATACAGCATCTCTATCTAGGGGGAGTCCAGATCTATTAATTAGAATCGTTTGAGAATTGGTATACAGCATCTCTATCTAGGGGCAGTCCAGATCTATTAATTAGAATCTTTTGAGAACTATATACAGCATCTCTATCTAGGGGGAGTCCAGATCTATTAATTAGAATCGTTTGAGAATTGGTATACAGCATCTCTAGGAGGAGTCCAGATCTATTAATTAGAATCGTTTGAGAATTGGTATACAGCATCTCTATCTAGGGGGAGACCAGATCTATTAATTAGAATCCTTTGAGAATTGGTATACAGCATCTCTATCTAGAGGGAGTCCAGATCTATTAATTAGAATCGTTTGAGAATTGGTATACAGCATCTCTATCTAGGGGGAGTCCAGATATATTAATTAGAATCGTTTGAGAATTGGTATACAGCATCTCTATCTAGGGGAGTCCAGATCTATTAATTAGAATCATTTGAGAATTGGTATACAGAATCTCTATCTAGGGGGAGTCCAGACCTATTAATTAGAATCGTTTGAGAATTGGTATACAGCATCTCTATCTAGGGGGAGTCCAGATCTATTAATTAGAATCGTTTGAGAATTGGTATACAGCATCTCTATCTAGGGGGAGTCCAGATATATTAATTAGAATCGTTTGAGAATTGTATACAGCATCTCTATCTAGGGGGAGTCCAGATATATTAATTAGAATCGTTTGAGAATTGTATACAGGATCTCTATCTAGGGGGAGTCCAGATCTATTAATTAGAATCGTTGGAGAATTGGTATACAGCATCTCTATCTAGGGGGAGTCCAGATCTATTAATTGGAATCGTTTGAGAATTGGTATACAGCATCTCTATCTAGGGGGAGTCCAGATCTATTAATTAGAATCGTTTGAGAATTGGTATACAGCATCTCTAGAGGGAGTCTAGATCTATTAATTATAATCGTTTGAGAATTGGTATACAGCATCTCTAGGGGGAGTCCAGATCTATTAATTAGAATCGTTAGAGAATTGGTATACAGCATCTCTATCTGGGGGAGTCCAGAACTATTAATTAGAATCGTTTGAGATTTGGTATACAGCATCTCTATCTAGGGGGAGTCCAGATCCATTAATTAGAATCGTTTGAGAATTGGTATACAGCATCTCTATCTAGGGGGAGTCCAGATCTATTAATTAGAATCGTTTGAGAATTGGTATACAGCATCTCTATCTAGAGGGAGTCTAGATCTATTAATTATAATCGTTTGAGAACTGGTATACAGCATCTCTATCTAAGGGGAGTCCAGATCTATTAATTAGAATTGTTTGAGAATTGGTATACAGCATCTCTATCTAAGGGGAGTCCAGATCTATTAATTAGAATCGTTTGAGAATTGGTATACAGCATCTCTATCTAAGGGGGAGTCCAGATCTATTAATTAGAATTGTTTGAGAATTGGTATACAGCATCTCTATCTAAGGGGAGTCCAGATCTATTAATTAGAATCGTTTGAGAATTGGTATACAGCATCTCTATCTAGGGGGAGTCCAGATCTATTAATGAGAATCGTTTGAGAATTGGTATACAGCATCTCTATCTAGGGGGAGTCCAGATCTATTCATTAGAATCGTTTGAGAATTGTATACAGCATCTCTATCTAGGGGGAGTCCAGGTCTATTAATTAGAATCGTTTGAGAATTGGTATACAGCATCTCTATCTAGGGGGAGTCCAGATCTATTAATTAGAATCGTTTGAGAATTGGTATACAGCATCTCTAGAGGGAGTCTAGATCTATTAATTATAATCGTTTGAGAATTGGTATACAGCATCTCTATCTAGGGGGAGTCCAGATCTATTAATTAGAATCGTTAGAGAATTGGTATACAGCATCTCTATCTAGGGGGAGTCCAGATCTATTAATTAGAATCGTTTGAGATTTGGTATACAGCATCTCTATCTAGGGGGAGTCCAGATCCATTAATTAGAATCGTTTGAGAATTGGTATACAGCATCTCTATCTAGGGGGAGTCCAGATCTATTAATTAGAATCGTTTGCGAATTGGTATGCAGCATCTCTATCTAGAGGGAGTCTAGATCTATTAATTATAATCGTTTCAGAACTGGTATACAGCATCTCTATCTAAGGGGAGTCCAGATCTATTGATTAGAATCGTTTGAGAATTGGTATACAGCATCTCTATCTAAGGGGAGTCCAGATCTATTAATTAGAATCGTTTGAGAATTGGTATACAGCATCTCTATCTAAGGGGGAGTCCAGATCTATTAATTAGAATTGTTTGAGAATTGGTATACAGCATCTCTATCTAAGGGGAGTCCAGATCTATTAATTAGAATCGTTTGAGAATTGGTATACAGCATCTCTATCTAGGGGGAGTCCAGAGCTATTAATTAGAATCGTTTGAGAATTGGTATACAGCATCTCTATCTAGGGGGAGTCCGGATCTATTCATTAGAATCGTTTGAGAATTGTATACAGCATCTCTGTCTAGGGGGGGTCCAGGTCTATTAATTAGAATCGTTTGAGAATTGGTATACAGCTTCTCTATCTAGGGGGAGTCCAGATCTATTAATTAGAATCGTTTGAGAATTGGTATACAGCATCTCTATCTAGGGGGAGTCCAGATCTATTAACCCTTTACCTAACGTAACGGCCAAAAACGGCCAGCGCTATTCCCAAAAATCGCCCATTAATTTTCATTATTTTTTTGAATTTTTGTCTCAAAAACATAGGTTATGACCCGTCGTTGGAATGAGCTCGACGAGCTCGTTCCAACGAGGGGTCATAACCTATGTTTTTGAGACAAAAAATGAAAAAAATTAGTTATTCAAGAATTATTTTCGCAAGTGTCGTCTGCTTTTCATGTTACGTAAAGGGTTAATTAGAATCGTTTGAGAATTGGTATACAGCATCTCTATCTAGGGGAGTCCAGATCTATTAATTAGAATCGTTTGAGAATTGGTATACAGCATCTCTATCTAGGGGGAGTCCAGATCTATTAATTAGAATCGTTTGAGAATTGGTATACAGCATCTCTATCTAGGGGGAGTCCAGATCTATTAATTAGAATCGTTTGAGAATTGGTATACAGCATCTCTAGGGGGAGTCCAGATCTATTAATTAGAATCCTTTGAGAATTGGTATACAGCATCCCTATCTAGGGGCAGTCCAGATCTATTAATTAGAATCTTTTGAGAATTATATACAGCATCTCTATCTAGGGGGAGTCCAGATCTATTAATTAGAATCGTTTGAGAATTGGTATACAGCATCTCTAGGGGGAGTCCAGATCTATTAATTAGAATCGTTTGAGAATTGGTATACAGCATCTCTATCTAGGGGGAGACCAGATCTATTAATTAGAATCCTTTGAGAATTGGTATACAGCATCTCTATCTAGAGGGAGTCCAGATCTATTAATTAGAATCGTTTGAGAATTGTTATACAGCATCTCTAACTAGGGGGAGTCCAGATATATTAATTAGAGTCGTTTGAGAATTGGTATACAGCATCTCTATCTAGGTGAGTCCAGATCTATTAATTAGAATCGTTTGAGAATTGGTATACAGAATCTCTATCTAGGGGGAGTCCAGAACTATTAATTAGAATCGTTTGAGAATTGGTATACAGCATCTCTATCTAGGGGGAGTCCAGATCTATTAATTAGAATCGTTTGAGAATTGGTATTCAGCATCTCTATCTAGGGGGAGTCCAGATATATTAATTAGAATCGTTTGAGAATTGTATACAGCATCTCTATCTAGGGGGAGTCCAGATATATTAATTAGAATCGTTTGAGAATTGTATACAGGATCTCTATCTAGGGGGAGTCCAGATCTATTAATTAGAATCGTTGGAGTATTGGTATACAGCATCTCTATCTAGGGGGAGTCCAGATCTATTAATTGGAATCGTTTGAGAATTGGTATACAGCATCTCTATCTAGGGGGAGTCCAGATCTATTAATTAGAATCGTTTGAGAATTGGTATACAGCATCTCTAGAGGGAGTCTAGATCTATTAATTATAATCGTTTGAGAATTGGTATACAGCATCTCTATCTAGGGGGAGTCCAGATCTATTAATTAGAATCGTTAGAGAATTGGTATACAGCATCTCTATCTAGGGGGAGTCCAGAACTATTAATTAGAATCGTTTGAGATTTGGTATACAGCATCTCTATCTAGGGGGAGTCCAGATCCATTAATTAGAATCGTTTGAGAATTGGTATACAGCATCTCTATCTAGGGGGAGTCCAGATCTATTAATTAGAATCGTTTGAGAATTGGTATGCAGCATCTCTATCTAGAGGGAGTCTAGATCTATTAATTATAATCGTTTGAGAACTGGTATACAGCATCTCTATCTAAAGGGAGTCCAGATCTATTAATTAGAATTGTTTGAGAATTGGTATACAGCATCTCTATCTAAGGGGAGTCCAGATCTATTAATTAGAATCGTTTGAGAATTGGTATACAGCATCTCTATCTAAGGGGGAGTCCACATCTATTAATTAGAATTGTTTGAGAATTGGTATACAGCATCTCTATCTAAGGGGAGTCCAGATCTATTAATTAGAATCGTTTGAGAATTGGTATACAGCATCTCTATCTAGGGGGAGTCCAGATCTATTCATTAGAATCGTTTGAGAATTGTATACAGCATCTCTATCTAGGGGGAGTCCAGGTCTATTAATTAGAATCGTTTGAGAATTGGTATACAGCATCTCTAGAGGGAGTCTAGATCTATTAATTATAATCGTTTGAGAATTGGTATACAGCATCTCTATCTAGGGGGAGTCCAGATCTATTAATTAGAATCGTTAGAGAATTGGTATACAGCATCTCTATCTAGGGGGAGTCCAGAACTATTAATTAGAATCGTTTGAGATTTGGTATACAGCATCTCTATCTAGGGGGAGTCCAGATCCATTAATTAGAATCGTTTGAGAATTGGTATACAGCATCTCTATCTAGGGGGAGTCCAGATCTATTAATTAGAATCGTTTGAGAATTGGTATGCAGCATCTCTATCTAGAGGGAGTCTAGATCTATTAATTATAATCGTTTCAGAACTGGTATACAGCATCTCTATCTAAGGGGAGTCCAGATCTATTAATTAGAATTGTTTGAGAATTGGTATACAGCATCTCTATCTAAGGGGAGTCCAGATCTATTAATTAGAATCGTTTGAGAATTGGTATACAGCATCTCTATCTAAGGGGGAGTCCAGATCTATTAATTAGAATTGTTTGAGAATTGGTATACAGCATCTCTATCTGAGGGGAGTCCAGATCTATTAATTAGAATCGTTTGAGAATTGGTATACAGCATCTCTATCTAGGGGGAGTCCAGATCTATTAATTAGAATCGTTTGAGAATTGGTATACAGCATCTCTATCTAGGGGGAGTCCAGATCTATTCATTAGAATCGTTTGAGAATTGTATACAGCATCTCTATCTAGGGGGAGTCCAGATCAATTCATTAGAATCGTTTGAGAATTGGTATACAGCATCTCTATCTAGGGGGAGTCCAGATCTATTAATTAGAATCGTTTGAGAATTGGTATACAGCATCTCTATCTAGGGGGAGTCCAGATCTATTCATTAGAATCGTTTGAGAATTGTATACAGCATCTCTATCTAGGGGGAGTCCAGATCAATTCATTAGAATCGTTTGAGAATTGGTATACAGCATCTCAAACTAGGGGAGTCCAGACCTATTAATTAGAATCGTTTGAGAATTGGTATACAGCATCTCTATCTAGGGGGAGTCCAGATCTATTAATTAGAATTGTTTGAGAATTGTATACAGCATCTCTATCTAGGGGGAGTCCAGATCTATTAATTAGAATCATTTGAGAATTGGTATACAGCATCTCTATCTAGGGGGAGTCCAGATCTATTAATTAGAATCGTTTGAGAATTGGTATACAGCATCTCTATCTAGGGGGAGTCCAGATCTATTAATTAGAATCCTTTGAGAATTGGTATACAGCATCTCTATCTAGGGGGAGTCCAGATCTATTAATTAGAATCCTTTGAAAATTGGTATACAGCATCTCTATCTAGGGGCAGTCCAGATCTATTAATTAGAATCTTTCGAGAACTATATACAGCATCTCTATCTAGGGGGAGTCCAGATCTATTAATTAGAATCGTTTGAGAATTGGTATACAGCATCTCTAGGAGGAGTCCAGATCTATTAATTAGAATCGTTTGAGAATTGGTATACAGCATCTCTATCTAGGGGGAGACCAGATCTATTAATTAGAATCCTTTGAGAATTGGTATACAGCATCTCTATCTAGAGGGAGTCCAGATCTATTAATTAGAATCGTTTGAGAATTGGTATACAGCATCTCTATCTAGGGGGAGTCCAGATCTATTAATTAGAATCGTTTGAGAATTGGTATACAGCATCTCTATCTAGGGGAGTCCAGATCTATTAATTAGAATCGTTTGAGAATTGGTATACAGAATCTCTATCTAGGGGGAGTCCAGAACTATTAATTAGAATCGTTTGAGAATTGGTATACAGCATCTCTATCTAGGGGGAGTCCAGATCTATTAATTAGAATCGTTTGAGAATTGGTATACAGCATCTCTATCTAGGGGGAGTCCAGATATATTAATTAGAATCGTTTGAGAATTGTATACAGCATCTCTATCTAGGGGGAGTCCAGATATATTAATTAGAATCGTTTGAGAATTGTATACAGGATCTCTATCTAGGGGGAGTCCAGATCTATTAATTAGAATCGTTGGAGAATTGGTATACAGCATCTCTAGAGGGAGTCTAGATCTATTAATTATAATCGTTTGAGAATTGGTATACAGCATCTCTATCTAGGGGGAGTCCAGATCTATTAATTAGAATCGTTAGAGAATTGGTATACAGCATCTCTATCTAGGGGGAGTCCAGAACTATTAATTAGAATCGTTTGAGATTTGGTATACAGCATCTCTATCTAGGGGGAGTCCAGATCCATTAATTAGAATCGTTTGAGAATTGGTATACAGCATCTCTATCTAGGGGGAGTCCAGATCTATTAATTAGAATCGTTTGAGAATTGGTATGCAGCATCTCTATCTAGAGGGAGTCTAGATCTATTAATTATAATCCTTTGAGAACTGGTATACAGCATCTCTATCTAAGGGGAGTCCAGATCTATTAATTAGAATTGTTTGAGAATTGGTATACAGCATCTCTATCTAAGGGGAGTCCAGATCTATTAATTAGAATCGTTTGAGAATTGGTATACAGCATCTCTATCTAAGGGGGAGTCCAGATCTATTAATTAGAATTGTTTGAGAATTGGTATACAGCATCTCTATCTAAGGGGAGTCCAGATCTATTAATTAGAATCGTTTGAGAATTGGTATACAGCATCTCTATCTAGGGGGAGTCCAGATCTATTAATTAGAATCGTTTGAGAATTGGTATACAGCATCTCTATCTAGGGGGAGTCCAGATCTATTCATTAGAATCGTTTGAGAATTGTATACAGCATCTCTGTCTAGGGGGAGTCCAGGTCTATTAATTAGAATCGTTTGAGAATTGGTATACAGCTTCTCTATCTAGGGGGAGTCCAGATCTATTAATTAGAATCGTTTGAGAATTGGTATACAGCATCTCTATCTAGGGGGAGTCCAGATCTATTAACCCTTTACCTAACGTAACGGCCAAAAACGGCCAGCGCTATTCCCAAAAATAGCCCATTAATTTTCATTATTTTTTTGATTTTTTGTCTCAAAAACATAGGTTATGACCCGTCGTTGGAACGAGTTCGATGAGCTCGTTCCAACAAGGGGTCATAACCTATGTTTTTGAGACAAAAAATGAAAAAAATTAGTTATTCAAGAATTATTTTTGCAAGTGTCGTCTGCTTTTCATGTTACGTAAAGGGTTAATTAGAATCGTTTGAGAATTGGTATACAGCATCTCTATCTAGGGGAGTCCAGATCTATTAATTAGAATCGTTTGAGAATTGGTATACAGCATCTCTATCTAAGGGGAGTCCAGATCTATTAATTAGAATCGTTTGAGAATTGGTATACAGCATCTCTATCTAGGGGGAGTCCAGATCTATTAATTAGAATCGTTTGAGAATTGTTATACAGCATCTCTAGGGGGAGTCCAGATCTATTAATTAGAATCCTTTGAGAATTGGTATACAGCATCTCTATCTAGGGGGAGTCCAGATCTGTTAATTAGAATTGTTTGAGAATTGTATACAGCATCTCTATCTAGGGGGAGTCCAGATCTATTAATTAGAATCATTTGAGAATTGGTATACAGCATCTCTATCTAGGGGGAGTCCAGATCTATTAATTAGAATCATTTGAGAATTGGTATACAGCATCTCTATCTAGGGGGAGTCCAGATCTATTAATTAGAATCCTTTGAGAATTGGTATACAGCATCTCTATCTAGGGGGAGTCCAGATCTATTAATTAGAATCCTTTGAGAATTGGTATACAGCATCTCTATCTAGGGGCAGTCCAGATCTATTAATTAGAATCTTTTGAGAATTATATACAGCATCTCTATCTAGGGGGAGTCCAGATCTATTAATTAGAATCGTTTGAGAATTGGTATACAGCATCTCTAGGGGGAGTCCAGATCTATTAATTAGAATCGTTTGAGAATTGGTATACAGCATCTCTAGAGGGAGTCTAGATCTATTAATTATAATCGTTTGAGAATTGGTATACAGCATCTCTATCTAGGGGGAGTCCAGATCTATTAATTAGAATCGTTAGAGAATTGGTATACAGCATCTCTATCTAGGGGGAGTCCAGAACTATTAATTAGAATCGTTTGAGATTTGGTATACAGCATCTCTATCTAGGGGGAGTCCAGATCCATTAATTAGAATCGTTTGAGAATTGCTTTGCAGCATCTCTATCTAGGGGGAGTCCAGATCTATTAATTAGAATCGTTTGAGAATTGGTATGCAGCATCTCTATCTAGAGGGAGTCTAGATCTATTAATTATAATCGTTTCAGAACTGGTATACAGCATCTCTATCTAAGGGGAGTCCAGATCTATTAATTAGAATTGTTTGAGAATTGGTATACAGCATCTCTATCTAAGGGGAGTCCAGATCTATTAATTAGAATCGTTTGAGAATTGGTATACAGCATCTCTATCTAAGGGGGAGTCCAGATCTATTAATTAGAATTGTTTGAGAATTGGTATACAGCATCTCTATCTAAGGGGAGTCCAGATCTATTAATTTGAATCGTTTGAGAATTGGTATACAGCATCTCTATCTAGGGGGAGTCCAGATCTATTAATTAGAATCGTTTGAGAATTGGTATACAGCATCTCTATCTAGGGGGTGTCCAGATCTATTCATTAGAATCGTTTGAGAATTGGTATGCAGCATCTCTATCTAGGGGGAGTCCAGATCTATTAATTAGAATCGTTTGAGAATTGGTATACAGCATCTCTATCTAGGGGGAGTCCAGATCTATTAACCCTTTACCTAACGTAACGGCCAAAAATGGCCAGCGCTATTCTCAAAAATCGCCCATTAATTTTCATTATTTTTTTGATTTTTTGTCTCAAAAACATAGGTTATGACCCGTCGTTGGAACGAGCTCGACGAGCTCGTTCCAACGAGGGGTCATAACCTATGTTTTTGAGACAAAAAATGAAAAAAATTAGTTATTCAAGAATTATTTTTGCAAGTGTCGTCTGCTTTTCATGTTACGTAAAGGGTTAATTAGAATCGTTTGAGAATTGGTATACAGCATCTCTATCTAGGGGAGTCCAGATCTATTAATTAGAATCCTTTGAGAATTGGTATACAGCATCTCTATCTAGGGGGAGTCCAGATCTATTAATTAGAATCCTTTGAGAATTGGTATACAGCATCTCTATCTAGGGGGAGTCCAGATCTATTAATTAGAATCGTTTGAGAATTGGTATACAGCATCTCTATCTAGGGGCAGTCCAGATTTATTAATTAGAATCTTTTGAGAACTATATACAGCATCTCTATCTAGGGGGAGTCCAGATCTATTAATTAGAATCGTTTGAGAATTGGTATACAGCATCTCTAGGAGGAGTCCAGATCTATTAATTAGAATCGTTTGAGAATTGGTATACAGCATCTCTATCTAGGGGGAGACCAGATCTATTAATTAGAATCCTTTGAGAATTGGTATACAGCATCTCTATCTAGAGGGAGTCCAGATCTATTAATTAGAATCGTTTGAGAATTGGTATACAGCATCTCTATCTAGGGGGAGTCCAGATATATTAATTAGAATCGTTTGAGAATTGGTATACAGCATCTCTATCTAGGGGAGTCCAGATCTATTAATTAGAATCATTTGAGAATTGGTATACAGAATCTCTATCTAGGGGGAGTCCAGACCTATTAATTAGAATCGTTTGAGAATTGGTATACAGCATCTCTATCTAGGGGGAGTCCAGATCTATTAATTAGAATCGTTTGAGAATTGGTATACAGCATCTCTATCTAGGGGGAGTCCAGATATATTAATTAGAATCGTTTGAGAATTGTATACAGCATCTCTATCTAGGGGGAGTCCAGATATATTAATTAGAATCGTTTGAGAATTGTATACAGGATCTCTATCTAGGGGGAGTCCAGATCTATTAATTAGAATCGTTGGAGAATTGGTATACAGCATCTCTATCTAGGGGGAGTCCAGATCTATTAATTGGAATCGTTTGAGAATTGGTATACAGCATCTCTATCTAGGGGGAGTCCAGATCTATTAATTAGAATCGTTTGAGAATTGGTATACAGCATCTCTAGAGGGAGTCTAGATCTATTAATTATAATCGTTTGAGAATTGGTATACAGCATCTCTATCTAGGGGGAGTCCAGATCTATTAATTAGAATCGTTAGAGAATTGGTATACAGCATCTCTATCTGGGGGAGTCCAGAACTATTAATTAGAATCGTTTGAGATTTGGTATACAGCATCTCTATCTAGGGGGAGTCCAGATCCATTAATTAGAATCGTTTGAGAATTGGTATACAGCATCTCTATCTAGGGGGAGTCCAGATCTATTAATTAGAATCGTTTGAGAATTGGTATACAGCATCTCTATCTAGAGGGAGTCTAGATCTATTAATTATAATCGTTTGAGAACTGGTATACAGCATCTCTATCTAAGGGGAGTCCAGATCTATTAATTAGAATTGTTTGAGAATTGGTATACAGCATCTCTATCTAAGGGGAGTCCAGATCTATTAATTAGAATCGTTTGAGAATTGGTATACAGCATCTCTATCTAAGGGGGAGTCCAGATCTATTAATTAGAATTGTTTGAGAATTGGTATACAGCATCTCTATCTAAGGGGAGTCCAGATCTATTAATTAGAATCGTTTGAGAATTGGTATACAGCATCTCTATCTAGGGGGAGTCCAGATCTATTAATGAGAATCGTTTGAGAATTGGTATACAGCATCTCTATCTAGGGGGAGTCCAGATCTATTCATTAGAATCGTTTGAGAATTGTATACAGCATCTCTATCTAGGGGGAGTCCAGGTCTATTAATTAGAATCGTTTGAGAATTGGTATACAGCATCTCTATCTAGGGGGAGTCCAGATCTATTAATTAGAATCGTTTGAGAATTGGTATACAGCATCTCTAGAGGGAGTCTAGATCTATTAATTATAATCGTTTGAGAATTGGTATACAGCATCTCTATCTAGGGGGAGTCCAGATCTATTAATTAGAATCGTTAGAGAATTGGTATACAGCATCTCTATCTAGGGGGAGTCCAGAACTATTAATTAGAATCGTTTGAGATTTGGTATACAGCATCTCTATCTAGGGGGAGTCCAGATCCATTAATTAGAATCGTTTGAGAATTGGTATACAGCATCTCTATCTAGGGGGAGTCCAGATCTATTAATTAGAATCGTTTGCGAATTGGTATGCAGCATCTCTATCTAGAGGGAGTCTAGATCTATTAATTATAATCGTTTCAGAACTGGTATACAGCATCTCTATCTAAGGGGAGTCCAGATCTATTGATTAGAATCGTTTGAGAATTGGTATACAGCATCTCTATCTAAGGGGAGTCCAGATCTATTAATTAGAATCGTTTGAGAATTGGTATACAGCATCTCTATCTAAGGGGGAGTCCAGATCTATTAATTAGAATTGTTTGAGAATTGGTATACAGCATCTCTATCTAAGGGGAGTCCAGATCTATTAATTAGAATCGTTTGAGAATTGGTATACAGCATCTCTATCTAGGGGGAGTCCAGAGCTATTAATTAGAATCGTTTGAGAATTGGTATACAGCATCTCTATCTAGGGGGAGTCCGGATCTATTCATTAGAATCGTTTGAGAATTGTATACAGCATCTCTGTCTAGGGGGGGTCCAGGTCTATTAATTAGAATCGTTTGAGAATTGGTATACAGCTTCTCTATCTAGGGGGAGTCCAGATCTATTAATTAGAATCGTTTGAGAATTGGTATACAGCATCTCTATCTAGGGGGAGTCCAGATCTATTAACCCTTTACCTAACGTAACGGCCAAAAACGGCCAGCGCTATTCCCAAAAATCGCCCATTAATTTTCATTATTTTTTTGAATTTTTGTCTCAAAAACATAGGTTATGACCCGTCGTTGGAATGAGCTCGACGAGCTCGTTCCAACGAGGGGTCATAACCTATGTTTTTGAGACAAAAAATGAAAAAAATTAGTTATTCAAGAATTATTTTCGCAAGTGTCGTCTGCTTTTCATGTTACGTAAAGGGTTAATTAGAATCGTTTGAGAATTGGTATACAGCATCTCTATCTAGGGGAGTCCAGATCTATTAATTAGAATCGTTTGAGAATTGGTATACAGCATCTCTATCTAAGGGGAGTCCAGATCTATTAATTAGAATCGTTTGAGAATTGGTATACAGCATCTCTATCTAGGGGGAGTCCAGATCTATTAATTAGAATCGTTTGAGAATTGGTATACAGCATCTCTAGGGGGAGTCCAGATCTATTAATTAGAATCCTTTGAGAATTGGTATACAGCATCCCTATCTAGGGGCAGTCCAGATCTATTAATTAGAATCTTTTGAGAATTATATACAGCATCTCTATCTAGGGGGAGTCCAGATCTATTAATTAGAATCGTTTGAGAATTGGTATACAGCATCTCTAGGGGGAGTCCAGATCTATTAATTAGAATCGTTTGAGAATTGGTATACAGCATCTCTATCTAGGGGGAGACCAGATCTATTAATTAGAATCCTTTGAGAATTGGTATACAGCATCTCTATCTAGAGGGAGTCCAGATCTATTAATTAGAATCGTTTGAGAATTGGTATACAGCATCTCTAACTAGGGGGAGTCCAGATATATTAATTAGAGTCGTTTGAGAATTGGTATACAGCATCTCTATCTAGGTGAGTCCAGATCTATTAATTAGAATCGTTTGAGAATTGGTATACAGAATCTCTATCTAGGGGGAGTCCAGAACTATTAATTAGAATCGTTTGAGAATTGGTATACAGCATCTCTATCTAGGGGGAGTCCAGATCTATTAATTAGAATCGTTTGAGAATTGGTATTCAGCATCTCTATCTAGGGGGAGTCCAGATATATTAATTAGAATCGTTTGAGAATTGTATACAGCATCTCTATCTAGGGGGAGTCCAGATATATTAATTAGAATCGTTTGAGAATTGTATACAGGATCTCTATCTAGGGGGAGTCCAGATCTATTAATTAGAATCGTTGGAGTATTGGTATACAGCATCTCTATCTAGGGGGAGTCCAGATCTATTAATTGGAATCGTTTGAGAATTGGTATACAGCATCTCTATCTAGGGGGAGTCCAGATCTATTAATTAGAATCGTTTGAGAATTGGTATACAGCATCTCTAGAGGGAGTCTAGATCTATTAATTATAATCGTTTGAGAATTGGTATACAGCATCTCTATCTAGGGGGAGTCCAGATCTATTAATTAGAATCGTTAGAGAATTGGTATACAGCATCTCTATCTAGGGGGAGTCCAGAACTATTAATTAGAATCGTTTGAGATTTGGTATACAGCATCTCTATCTAGGGGGAGTCCAGATCCATTAATTAGAATCGTTTGAGAATTGGTATACAGCATCTCTATCTAGGGGGAGTCCAGATCTATTAATTAGAATCGTTTGAGAATTGGTATGCAGCATCTCTATCTAGAGGGAGTCTAGATCTATTAATTATAATCGTTTGAGAACTGGTATACAGCATCTCTATCTAAAGGGAGTCCAGATCTATTAATTAGAATTGTTTGAGAATTGGTATACAGCATCTCTATCTAAGGGGAGTCCAGATCTATTAATTAGAATCGTTTGAGAATTGGTATACAGCATCTCTATCTAAGGGGGAGTCCACATCTATTAATTAGAATTGTTTGAGAATTGGTATACAGCATCTCTATCTAAGGGGAGTCCAGATCTATTAATCAGAATCGTTTGAGAATTGGTATACAGCATCTCTATCTAGGGGGAGTCCAGATCTATTCATTAGAATCGTTTGAGAATTGTATACAGCATCTCTATCTAGGGGGAGTCCAGGTCTATTAATTAGAATCGTTTGAGAATTGGTATACAGCATCTCTAGAGGGAGTCTAGATCTATTAATTATAATCGTTTGAGAATTGGTATACAGCAGCTCTATCTAGGGGGAGTCCAGATCTATTAATTAGAATCGTTAGAGAATTGGTATACAGCATCTCTATCTAGGGGGAGTCCAGAACTATTAATTAGAATCGTTTGAGATTTGGTATACAGCATCTCTATCTAGGGGGAGTCCAGATCCATTAATTAGAATCGTTTGAGAATTGGTATACAGCATCTCTATCTAGGGGGAGTCCAGATCTATTAATTAGAATCGTTTGAGAATTGGTATGCAGCATCTCTATCTAGAGGGAGTCTAGATCTATTAATTATAATCGTTTCAGAACTGGTATACAGCATCTCTATCTAAGGGGAGTCCAGATCTATTAATTAGAATTGTTTGAGAATTGGTATACAGCATCTCTATCTAAGGGGAGTCCAGATCTATTAATTAGAATCGTTTGAGAATTGGTATACAGCATCTCTATCTAAGGGGGAGTCCAGATCTATTAATTAGAATTGTTTGAGAATTGGTATACAGCATCTCTATCTGAGGGGAGTCCAGATCTATTAATTAGAATCGTTTGAGAATTGGTATACAGCATCTCTATCTAGGGGGAGTCCAGATCTATTAATTAGAATCGTTTGAGAATTGGTATACAGCATCTCTATCTAGGGGGAGTCCAGATCTATTCATTAGAATCGTTTGAGAATTGTATACAGCATCTCTATCTAGGGGGAGTCCAGATCAATTCATTAGAATCGTTTGAGAATTGGTATGCAGCATCTCTATCTAGGGGGAGTCCAGATCTATTAATTAGAATCGTTTGGGAATTGGTATACAGCATCTCTATCTAGGGAGAGTCCAGATCTATTAACCCTTTACCTAACGTAACGGCCAAAAATGGCCAGCGCTATTCTCAAAAATCGCCCATTAATTTTCATTATTTTTTTGATTTTTTGTCTCAAAAACATAGGTTATGGCCCGTCGTTGGAACGAGCTCGACGAGCTCGTTCCAACGAGGGGTCATAACCTATGTTTTTGAGACAAAAAATCAAAAAAATTAGTTATTCAAGAATTATTTTTGCAAGTGTCGTCTGCTTTTCATGTTACGTAAAGGGTTAACAAGAATCGTTTGAGAATTGGTATACAGCATCTCTATCTAGGGGAGTCCAGATCTATTAATTAGAATCGTTTGAGAATTGGTATACAGCATCTCTATCTAGGGGGAGTCCAGATCTATTAATTAGAATCCTTTGAGAATTGGTATACAGCATCTCTATCTAGGGGGAGTCCAGATCTATTAATTAGAATCCTTTGAGAATTGGTATACAGCATCTCTATCTAGGGGGAGTCCAGATCTATTAATTAGAACTGTTTGAGAATTGTATACAGCATCTCTATCTAGGGGGAGTCCAGATCTATTAATTAGAATCATTTGAGAATTGGTATACAGCATCTCTATCTAGGGGGAGTCCAGATCTATTAATTAGAATCGTTTGAGAATTGGTATACAGCATCTCTATCTAGGGGGAGTCCAGATCTATTAATTAGAATCCTTTGAGAATTGGTATACAGCATCTCTATCTAGGGGGAGTCCAGATCTATTAATTAGAATCCTTTGAGAATTGGTATACAGCATCTCTATCTAGGGGCAGTCCAGATCTATTAATTAGAATCTTTTGAGAACTATATACAGCATCTCTATCTAGGGGGAGTCCAGATCTATTAATTAGAATCGTTTGAGAATTGGTATACAGCATCTCTAGGAGGAGTCCAGATCTATTAATTAGAATCGTTTGAGAATTGGTATACAGCATCTCTATCTAGGGGGAGACCAGATCTATTAATTAGAATCCTTTGAGAATTGGTATACAGCATCTCTATCTAGAGGGAGTCCAGATCTATTAATTAGAATCGTTTGAGAATTGGTATGCAGCATCTCTATCTAGGGGGAGTCCAGATATATTAATTAGAATCGTTTGAGAATTGGTATACAGCATCTCTATCTAGGGGAGTCCAGATCTATTAATTAGAATCGTTTGAGAATTGGTATACAGAATCTCTATCTAGGGGGAGTCCAGAACTATTAATTAGAATCGTTTGAGAATTGGTATACAGCATCTCTATCTAGGGGGAGTCCAGATTTATTAATTAGAATCGTTTGAGAATTGGTATACAGCATCTCTATCTAGGGGGAGTCCAGATATATTAATTAGAATCGTTTGAGAATTGTATACAGCATCTCTATCTAGGGGGAGTCCAGATATATTAATTAGAATCGTTTGAGAATTGTATACAGGATCTCTATCTAGGGGGAGTCCAGATCTATTAATTAGAATCGTTGGAGAATTGGTATACAGCATCTCTATCTAGGGGGAGTCCAGATCTATTAATTGGAATCGTTTGAGAATTGGTATACAGCATCTCTATCTAGGGGGAGTCCAGATCTATTAATTAGAATCGTTTGAGAATTGGTATACAGCATCTCTAGAGGGAGTCTAGATCTATTAATTATAATCGTTTGAGAATTGGTATACAGCATCTCTATCTAGGGGGAGTCCAGATCTATTAATTAGAATCGTTAGAGAATTGGTATACAGCATCTCTATCTAGGGGGAGTCCAGAACTATTAATTAGAATCGTTTGAGATTTGGTATACAGCATCTCTATCTAGGGGGAGTCCAGATCCATTAATTAGAATCGTTTGAGAATTGGTATACAGCATCTCTATCTAGGGGGAGTCCAGATCTATTAATTAGAATCGTTTGAGAATTGGTATGCAGCATCTCTATCTAGAGGGAGTCTAGATCTATTAATTATAATCGTTTGAGAACTGGTATACAGCATCTCTATCTAAGGGGAGTCCAGATCTATTAATTAGAATTGTTTGAGAATTGGTATACAGCATCTCTATCTAAGGGGAGTCCAGATCTATTAATTAGAATCGTTTGAGAATTGGTATACAGCATCTCTATCTAAGGGGGAGTCCAGATCTATTAATTAGAATCGTTTGAGAATTGGTATACAGCATCTCTATCTAAGGGGAGTCCAGATCTATTAATTAGAATCGTTTGAGAATTGGTAAACAGCATCTCTATCTAGGGGGAGTCCAGATCTATTAATTAGAATCGTTTGAGAATTGGTATACAGCATCTCTATCTAGGGGGAGTCCAGATCTATTCATTAGAATCGTTGGAGAATTGTATACAGCATCTCTATCTAGGGGGAGTCCAGGTCTATTAATTAGAATCGTTTGAGAATTGGTATACAGCATCTCTATCTAGGGGGAGTCCAGATCTATTAATTAGAATCGTTTGAGAATTGGTATACAGCATCTCTAGAGGGAGTCTAGATCTATTAATTATAATCGTTTGAGAATTGGTATACAGCATCTCTATCTAGGGGGAGTCCAGATCTATTAATTAGAATCGTTAGAGAATTGGTATACAGCATCTCTATCTAGGGGGAGTCCAGAACTATTAATTAGAATCGTTTGAGATTTGGTATACAGCATCTCTATCTAGGGGGAGTCCAGATCCATTAATTAGAATCGTTTGAGAATTGGTATACAGCATCTCTATCTAGGGGGAGTCCAGATCTATTAATTAGAATCGTTTGAGAATTGGTATGCAGCATCTCTATCTAGAGGGAGTCTAGATCTATTAATTATAATCGTTTCAGAACTGGTATACAGCATCTCTATCTAAGGGGAGTCCAGATCTATTAATTAGAATTGTTTGAGAATTGGTATACAGCATCTCTATCTAAGGGGAGTCCAGATCTATTAATTAGAATCGTTTTAGTATTGGTATACAGCATCTCTATCTAAGGGGGAGTCCAGATCTATTAATTAGAATTGTTTGAGAATTGGTATACAGCATCTCTATCTAAGGGGAGTCCAGATCTATTAATTAGAATCGTTTGAGAATTGGTATACAGCATCTCTATCTAGGGGGAGTCCAGATCTATTAATTAGAATCGTTTGAGAATTGGTATACAGCATCTCTATCTAGGGGGAGTCCAGATCTATTCATTAGAATCGTTTGAGAATTGTATACAGCATCTCTATCTAGGGGGCGTCCAGATCTATTAATTAGAATCGTTTGAGAATTGGTATACACCATCTCTATCTAGGGGGAGTCCAGATCTATTAACCCTTTACCTAACGTAACGGCCAAAAACGGCCAGCGCTATTCTCAAAAATCGCCCATTAATTTTCATTATTTTTTTGATTTTTTGTCTCAAAAACATAGGTTATGACCCGTCGTTGGAACGAGCTCGACGAGCTCGTTCCAACGAGGGGTCATAACCTATGTTTTTGAGACAAAAAATGAAAAAAATTAGTTATTCAAGAATTATTTTCGCAAGTGTCGTCTGCTTTTCATGTTACGTAAAGGGTTAATTAGAATCGTTTGAGAATTGGTATACAGCATCTCTATCTAGGGGAGTCCAGATCTATTAATTAGAATCCTTTGAGAATTGGTATACAGCATCTCTATCTAGGGGGAGTCCAGATCTATTAATTAGAATCCTTTGAGAATTGGTATACAGCATCTCTATCTAGGGGGAGTCCAGATCTATTAATTAGAATCGTTTGAGAATTGGTATACAGCATCTCTATCTAGGGGCAGTCCAGATCTATTAATTAGAATCTTTTGAGAACTATATACAGCATCTCTATCTAGGGGGAGTCCAGATCTATTAATTAGAATCGTTTGAGAATTGGTATACAGCATCTCTAGGAGGAGTCCAGATCTATTAATTAGAATCGTTTGAGAATTGGTATACAGCATCTCTATCTAGGGGGAGACCAGATCTATTAATTAGAATCCTTTGAGAATTGGTATACAGCATCTCTATCTAGAGGGAGTCCAGATCTATTAATTAGAATCGTTTGAGAATTGGTATACAGCATCTCTATCTAGGGGGAGTCCAGATATATTAATTAGAATCGTTTGAGAATTGGTATACAGCATCTCTATCTAGGGGAGTCCAGATCTATTAATTAGAATCATTTGAGAATTGGTATACAGAATCTCTATCTAGGGGGAGTCCAGACCTATTAATTAGAATCGTTTGAGAATTGGTATACAGCATCTCTATCTAGGGGGAGTCCAGATCTATTAATTAGAATCGTTTGAGAATTGGTATACAGCATCTCTATCTAGGGGGAGTCCAGATATATTAATTAGAATCGTTTGAGAATTGTATACAGCATCTCTATCTAGGGGGAGTCCAGATATATTAATTAGAATCGTTTGAGAATTGTATACAGGATCTCTATCTAGGGGGAGTCCAGATCTATTAATTAGAATCGTTGGAGAATTGGTATACAGCATCTCTATCTAGGGGGAGTCCAGATCTATTAATTGGAATCGTTTGAGAATTGGTATACAGCATCTCTATCTAGGGGGAGTCCAGATCTATTAATTAGAATCGTTTGAGAATTGGTATACAGCATCTCTAGAGGGAGTCTAGATCTATTAATTATAATCGTTTGAGAATTGGTATACAGCATCTCTAGGGGGAGTCCAGATCTATTAATTAGAATCGTTAGAGAATTGGTATACAGCATCTCTATCTGGGGGAGTCCAGAACTATTAATTAGAATCGTTTGAGATTTGGTATACAGCATCTCTATCTAGGGGGAGTCCAGATCCATTAATTAGAATCGTTTGAGAATTGGTATACAGCATCTCTATCTAGGGGGAGTCCAGATCTATTAATTAGAATCGTTTGAGAATTGGTATACAGCATCTCTATCTAGAGGGAGTCTAGATCTATTAATTATAATCGTTTGAGAACTGGTATACAGCATCTCTATCTAAGGGGAGTCCAGATCTATTAATTAGAATTGTTTGAGAATTGGTATACAGCATCTCTATCTAAGGGGAGTCCAGATCTATTAATTAGAATCGTTTGAGAATTGGTATACAGCATCTCTATCTAAGGGGGAGTCCAGATCTATTAATTAGAATTGTTTGAGAATTGGTATACAGCATCTCTATCTAAGGGGAGTCCAGATCTATTAATTAGAATCGTTTGAGAATTGGTATACAGCATCTCTATCTAGGGGGAGTCCAGATCTATTAATGAGAATCGTTTGAGAATTGGTATACAGCATCTCTATCTAGGGGGAGTCCAGATCTATTCATTAGAATCGTTTGAGAATTGTATACAGCATCTCTATCTAGGGGGAGTCCAGGTCTATTAATTAGAATCGTTTGAGAATTGGTATACAGCATCTCTATCTAGGGGGAGTCCAGATCTATTAATTAGAATCGTTTGAGAATTGGTATACAGCATCTCTAGAGGGAGTCTAGATCTATTAATTATAATCGTTTGAGAATTGGTATACAGCATCTCTATCTAGGGGGAGTCCAGATCTATTAATTAGAATCGTTAGAGAATTGGTATACAGCATCTCTATCTAGGGGGAGTCCAGATCTATTAATTAGAATCGTTTGAGATTTGGTATACAGCATCTCTATCTAGGGGGAGTCCAGATCCATTAATTAGAATCGTTTGAGAATTGGTATACAGCATCTCTATCTAGGGGGAGTCCAGATCTATTAATTAGAATCGTTTGCGAATTGGTATGCAGCATCTCTATCTAGAGGGAGTCTAGATCTATTAATTATAATCGTTTCAGAACTGGTATACAGCATCTCTATCTAAGGGGAGTCCAGATCTATTGATTAGAATCGTTTGAGAATTGGTATACAGCATCTCTATCTAAGGGGAGTCCAGATCTATTAATTAGAATCGTTTGAGAATTGGTATACAGCATCTCTATCTAAGGGGGAGTCCAGATCTATTAATTAGAATTGTTTGAGAATTGGTATACAGCATCTCTATCTAAGGGGAGTCCAGATCTATTAATTAGAATCGTTTGAGAATTGGTATACAGCATCTCTATCTAGGGGGAGTCCAGAGCTATTAATTAGAATCGTTTGAGAATTGGTATACAGCATCTCTATCTAGGGGGAGTCCGGATCTATTCATTAGAATCGTTTGAGAATTGTATACAGCATCTCTGTCTAGGGGGGGTCCAGGTCTATTAATTAGAATCGTTTGAGAATTGGTATACAGCTTCTCTATCTAGGGGGAGTCCAGATCTATTAATTAGAATCGTTTGAGAATTGGTATACAGCATCTCTATCTAGGGGGAGTCCAGATCTATTAACCCTTTACCTAACGTAACGGCCAAAAACGGCCAGCGCTATTCCCAAAAATCGCCCATTAATTTTCATTATTTTTTTGAATTTTTGTCTCAAAAACATAGGTTATGACCCGTCGTTGGAATGAGCTCGACGAGCTCGTTCCAACGAGGGGTCATAACCTATGTTTTTGAGACAAAAAATGAAAAAAATTAGTTATTCAAGAATTATTTTCGCAAGTGTCGTCTGCTTTTCATGTTACGTAAAGGGTTAATTAGAATCGTTTGAGAATTGGTATACAGCATCTCTATCTAGGGGAGTCCAGATCTATTAATTAGAATCGTTTGAGAATTGGTATACAGCATCTCTATCTAGGGGGAGTCCAGATCTATTAATTAGAATCGTTTGAGAATTGGTATACAGCATCTCTATCTAGGGGGAGTCCAGATCTATTAATTAGAATCGTTTGAGAATTGGTATACAGCATCTCTAGGGGGAGTCCAGATCTATTAATTAGAATCCTTTGAGAATTGGTATACAGCATCCCTATCTAGGGGCAGTCCAGATCTATTAATTAGAATCTTTTGAGAATTATATACAGCATCTCTATCTAGGGGGAGTCCAGATCTATTAATTAGAATCGTTTGAGAATTGGTATACAGCATCTCTAGGGGGAGTCCAGATCTATTAATTAGAATCGTTTGAGAATTGGTATACAGCATCTCTATCTAGGGGGAGACCAGATCTATTAATTAGAATCCTTTGAGAATTGGTATACAGCATCTCTATCTAGAGGGAGTCCAGATCTATTAATTAGAATCGTTTGAGAATTGTTATACAGCATCTCTAACTAGGGGGAGTCCAGATATATTAATTAGAGTCGTTTGAGAATTGGTATACAGCATCTCTATCTAGGTGAGTCCAGATCTATTAATTAGAATCGTTTGAGAATTGGTATACAGAATCTCTATCTAGGGGGAGTCCAGAACTATTAATTAGAATCGTTTGAGAATTGGTATACAGCATCTCTATCTAGGGGGAGTCCAGATCTATTAATTAGAATCGTTTGAGAATTGGTATTCAGCATCTCTATCTAGGGGGAGTCCAGATATATTAATTAGAATCGTTTGAGAATTGTATACAGCATCTCTATCTAGGGGGAGTCCAGATATATTAATTAGAATCGTTTGAGAATTGTATACAGGATCTCTATCTAGGGGGAGTCCAGATCTATTAATTAGAATCGTTGGAGTATTGGTATACAGCATCTCTATCTAGGGGGAGTCCAGATCTATTAATTGGAATCGTTTGAGAATTGGTATACAGCATCTCTATCTAGGGGGAGTCCAGATCTATTAATTAGAATCGTTTGAGAATTGGTATACAGCATCTCTAGAGGGAGTCTAGATCTATTAATTATAATCGTTTGAGAATTGGTATACAGCATCTCTATCTAGGGGGAGTCCAGATCTATTAATTAGAATCGTTAGAGAATTGGTATACAGCATCTCTATCTAGGGGGAGTCCAGAACTATTAATTAGAATCGTTTGAGATTTGGTATACAGCATCTCTATCTAGGGGGAGTCCAGATCCATTAATTAGAATCGTTTGAGAATTGGTATACAGCATCTCTATCTAGGGGGAGTCCAGATCTATTAATTAGAATCGTTTGAGAATTGGTATGCAGCATCTCTATCTAGAGGGAGTCTAGATCTATTAATTATAATCGTTTGAGAACTGGTATACAGCATCTCTATCTAAAGGGAGTCCAGATCTATTAATTAGAATTGTTTGAGAATTGGTATACAGCATCTCTATCTAAGGGGAGTCCAGATCTATTAATTAGAATCGTTTGAGAATTGGTATACAGCATCTCTATCTAAGGGGGAGTCCACATCTATTAATTAGAATTGTTTGAGAATTGGTATACAGCATCTCTATCTAAGGGGAGTCCAGATCTATTAATTAGAATCGTTTGAGAATTGGTATACAGCATCTCTATCTAGGGGGAGTCCAGATCTATTCATTAGAATCGTTTGAGAATTGTATACAGCATCTCTATCTAGGGGGAGTCCAGGTCTATTAATTAGAATCGTTTGAGAATTGGTATACAGCATCTCTAGAGGGAGTCTAGATCTATTAATTATAATCGTTTGAGAATTGGTATACAGCATCTCTATCTAGGGGGAGTCCAGATCTATTAATTAGAATCGTTAGAGAATTGGTATACAGCATCTCTATCTAGGGGGAGTCCAGAACTATTAATTAGAATCGTTTGAGATTTGGTATACAGCATCTCTATCTAGGGGGAGTCCAGATCCATTAATTAGAATCGTTTGAGAATTGGTATACAGCATCTCTATCTAGGGGGAGTCCAGATCTATTAATTAGAATCGTTTGAGAATTGGTATGCAGCATCTCTATCTAGAGGGAGTCTAGATCTATTAATTATAATCGTTTCAGAACTGGTATACAGCATCTCTATCTAAGGGGAGTCCAGATCTATTAATTAGAATTGTTTGAGAATTGGTATACAGCATCTCTATCTAAGGGGAGTCCAGATCTATTAATTAGAATCGTTTGAGAATTGGTATACAGCATCTCTATCTAAGGGGGAGTCCAGATCTATTAATTAGAATTGTTTGAGAATTGGTATACAGCATCTCTATCTGAGGGGAGTCCAGATCTATTAATTAGAATCGTTTGAGAATTGGTATACAGCATCTCTATCTAGGGGGAGTCCAGATCTATTAATTAGAATCGTTTGAGAATTGGTATACAGCATCTCTATCTAGGGGGAGTCCAGATCTATTCATTAGAATCGTTTGAGAATTGTATACAGCATCTCTATCTAGGGGGAGTCCAGATCAATTCATTAGAATCGTTTGAGAATTGGTATGCAGCATCTCTATCTAGGGGGAGTCCAGATCTATTAATTAGAATCGTTTGGGAATTGGTATACAGCATCTCTATCTAGGGAGAGTCCAGATCTATTAACCCTTTACCTAACGTAACGGCCAAAAATGGCCAGCGCTATTCTCAAAAATCGCCCATTAATTTTCATTATTTTTTTGATTTTTTGTCTCAAAAACATAGGTTATGGCCCGTCGTTGGAACGAGCTCGACGAGCTCGTTCCAACGAGGGGTCATAACCTATGTTTTTGAGACAAAAAATCAAAAAAATTAGTTATTCAAGAATTATTTTTGCAAGTGTCGTCTGCTTTTCATGTTACGTAAAGGGTTAACAAGAATCGTTTGAGAATTGGTATACAGCATCTCTATCTAGGGGAGTCCAGATCTATTAATTAGAATCGTTTGAGAATTGGTATACAGCATCTCTATCTAGGGGGAGTCCAGATCTATTAATTAGAATCCTTTGAGAATTGGTATACAGCATCTCTATCTAGGGGGAGTCCAGATCTATTAATTAGAATCCTTTGAGAATTGGTATACAGCATCTCTATCTAGGGGGAGTCCAGATCTATTAATTAGAATTGTTTGAGAATTGTATACAGCATCTCTATCTAGGGGGAGTCCAGATCTATTAATTAGAATCATTTGAGAATTGGTATACAGCATCTCTATCTAGGGGGAGTCCAGATCTATTAATTAGAATCGTTTGAGAATTGGTATACAGCATCTCTATCTAGGGGGAGTCCAGATCTATTAATTAGAATCCTTTGAGAATTGGTATACAGCATCTCTATCTAGGGGGAGTCCAGATCTATTAATTAGAATCCTTTGAGAATTGGTATACAGCATCTCTATCTAGGGGCAGTCCAGATCTATTAATTAGAATCTTTTGAGAACTATATACAGCATCTCTATCTAGGGGGAGTCCAGATCTATTAATTAGAATCGTTTGAGAATTGGTATACAGCATCTCTAGGAGGAGTCCAGATCTATTAATTAGAATCGTTTGAGAATTGGTATACAGCATCTCTATCTAGGGGGAGACCAGATCTATTAATTAGAATCCTTTGAGAATTGGTATACAGCATCTCTATCTAGAGGGAGTCCAGATCTATTAATTAGAATCGTTTGAGAATTGGTATGCAGCATCTCTATCTAGGGGGAGTCCAGATATATTAATTAGAATCGTTTGAGAATTGGTATACAGCATCTCTATCTAGGGGAGTCCAGATCTATTAATTAGAATCGTTTGAGAATTGGTATACAGAATCTCTATCTAGGGGGAGTCCAGAACTATTAATTAGAATCGTTTGAGAATTGGTATACAGCATCTCTATCTAGGGGGAGTCCAGATTTATTAATTAGAATCGTTTGAGAATTGGTATACAGCATCTCTATCTAGGGGGAGTCCAGATATATTAATTAGAATCGTTTGAGAATTGTATACAGCATCTCTATCTAGGGGGAGTCCAGATATATTAATTAGAATCGTTTGAGAATTGTATACAGGATCTCTATCTAGGGGGAGTCCAGATCTATTAATTAGAATCGTTGGAGAATTGGTATACAGCATCTCTATCTAGGGGGAGTCCAGATCTATTAATTGGAATCGTTTGAGAATTGGTATACAGCATCTCTATCTAGGGGGAGTCCAGATCTATTAATTAGAATCGTTTGAGAATTGGTATACAGCATCTCTAGAGGGAGTCTAGATCTATTAATTATAATCGTTTGAGAATTGGTATACAGCATCTCTATCTAGGGGGAGTCCAGATCTATTAATTAGAATCGTTAGAGAATTGGTATACAGCATCTCTATCTAGGGGGAGTCCAGAACTATTAATTAGAATCGTTTGAGATTTGGTATACAGCATCTCTATCTAGGGGGAGTCCAGATCCATTAATTAGAATCGTTTGAGAATTGGTATACAGCATCTCTATCTAGGGGGAGTCCAGATCTATTAATTAGAATCGTTTGAGAATTGGTATGCAGCATCTCTATCTAGAGGGAGTCTAGATCTATTAATTATAATCGTTTGAGAACTGGTATACAGCATCTCTATCTAAGGGGAGTCCAGATCTATTAATTAGAATTGTTTGAGAATTGGTATACAGCATCTCTATCTAAGGGGAGTCCAGATCTATTAATTAGAATCGTTTGAGAATTGGTATACAGCATCTCTATCTAAGGGGGAGTCCAGATCTATTAATTAGAATCGTTTGAGAATTGGTATACAGCATCTCTATCTAAGGGGAGTCCAGATCTATTAATTAGAATCGTTTGAGAATTGGTAAACAGCATCTCTATCTAGGGGGAGTCCAGATCTATTAATTAGAATCGTTTGAGAATTGGTATACAGCATCTCTATCTAGGGGGAGTCCAGATCTATTCATTAGAATCGTTGGAGAATTGTATACAGCATCTCTATCTAGGGGGAGTCCAGGTCTATTAATTAGAATCGTTTGAGAATTGGTATACAGCATCTCTATCTAGGGGGAGTCCAGATCTATTAATTAGAATCGTTTGAGAATTGGTATACAGCATCTCTAGAGGGAGTCTAGATCTATTAATTATAATCGTTTGAGAATTGGTATACAGCATCTCTATCTAGGGGGAGTCCAGATCTATTAATTAGAATCGTTAGAGAATTGGTATACAGCATCTCTATCTAGGGGGAGTCCAGAACTATTAATTAGGATCGTTTGAGATTTGGTATACAGCATCTCTATCTAGGGGGAGTCCAGATCCATTAATTAGAATCGTTTGAGAATTGGTATACAGCATCTCTATCTAGGGGGAGTCCAGATCTATTAATTAGAATCGTTTGAGAATTGGTATGCAGCATCTCTATCTAGAGGGAGTCTAGATCTATTAATTATAATCGTTTCAGAACTGGTATACAGCATCTCTATCTAAGGGGAGTCCAGATCTATTAATTAGAATTGTTTGAGAATTGGTATACAGCATCTCTATCTAAGGGGAGTCCAGATCTATTAATTAGAATCGTTTTAGTATTGGTATACAGCATCTCTATCTAAGGGGGAGTCCAGATCTATTAATTAGAATTGTTTGAGAATTGGTATACAGCATCTCTATCTAAGGGGAGTCCAGATCTATTAATTAGAATCGTTTGAGAATTGGTATACAGCATCTCTATCTAGGGGGAGTCCAGATCTATTAATTAGAATCGTTTGAGAATTGGTATACAGCATCTCTATCTAGGGGGAGTCCAGATCTATTCATTAGAATCGTTTGAGAATTGTATACAGCATCTCTATCTAGGGGGAGTCCAGGTCTTTTAATTAGAATCGTTTGAGAATTGGTATGCAGCATCTCTATCTAGGGGGAGTCCAGATCTATTAATTAGAATCGTTTGAGAATTGGTATACAGCATCTCTATCTAGGGGGAGTCCAGATCTATTAACCCTTTACCTAACGTAACGGCCAAAAACGGCCAGCGCTATTCTCAAAAATCGCCCATTAATTTTCATTATTTTTTTGATTTTTTGTCTCAAAAACATAGGTTATGACCCGTCGTTGGAACGAGCTCGACGAGCTCGTTCCAACGAGGGGTCATAACCTATGTTTTTGAGACAAAAAATGAAAAAAATTAGTTATTCAAGAATTATTTTCGCAAGTGTCGTCTGCTTTTCATGTTACGTAAAGGGTTAATTAGAATCGTTTGAGAATTGGTATACAGCATCTCTATCTAGGGGAGTCCAGATCTATTAATTAGAATCGTTTGAGAATTGGTATACAGCATCTCTATCTAGGGGGAGTCCAGATCTATTAATTAGAATCCTTTGAGAATTGGTATACAGCATCTCTATCTAGGGGGAGTCCAGATCTATTAATTAGAATCCTTTGAGAATTGGTATACAGCATCTCTATCTAGGGGGAGTCCAGATCCATTAATTAGAATCGTTTGAGAATTGGTATACAGCATCTCTATCTAGGGGGAGTCCAGATCTATTAATTAGAATCGTTTGAGAATTGGTATGCAGCATCTCTATCTAGAGGGAGTCTAGATCTATTAATTATAATCGTTTCAGAACTGGTATACAGCATCTCTATCTAAGGGGAGTCCAGATCTATTAATTAGAATTGTTTGAGAATTGGTATACAGCATCTCTATCTAAGGGGAGTCCAGATCTATTAATTAGAATCGTTTTAGTATTGGTATACAGCATCTCTATCTAAGGGGGAGTCCAGATCTATTAATTAGAATTGTTTGAGAATTGGTATACAGCATCTCTATCTAAGGGGAGTCCAGATCTATTAATTAGAATCGTTTGAGAATTGGTATACAGCATCTCTATCTAGGGGGAGTCCAGATCTATTAATTAGAATCGTTTGAGAATTGGTGTACAGCATCTCTATCTAGGGGGAGTCCAGATCTATTCATTAGAATCGTTTGAGAATTGTATACAGCATCTCTATCTAGGGGGAGTCCAGGTCTTTTAATTAGAATCGTTTGAGAATTGGTATGCAGCATCTCTATCTAGGGGGAGTCCAGATCTATTAATTAGAATCGTTTGAGAATTGGTATACAGCATCTCTATCTAGGGGGAGTCCAGATCTATTAACCCTTTACCTAACGTAACGGCCAAAAACAGCCAGCGCTATTCTCAAAAATCGCCCATTAATTTTCATTATTTTTTTGATTTTTTGTCTCAAAAACATAGGTTATGACCCGTCGTTGGAACGAGCTCGACGAGCTCGTTCCAACGAGGGGTCATAACCTATGTTTTTGAGACAAAAAATGAAAAAAATTAGTTATTCAAGAATTATTTTCGCAAGTGTCGTCTGCTTTTCATGTTACGTAAAGGGTTAATTAGAATCGTTTGAGAATTGGTATACAGCATCTCTATCTAGGGGAGTCCAGATCTATTAATTAGAATCGTTTGAGAATTGGTATACAGCATCTCTATCTAGGGGGAGTCCAGATCTATTAATTAGAATCCTTTGAGAATTGGTATACAGCATCTCTATCTAGGGGGAGTCCAGATCTATTAATTAGAATCCTTTGAGAATTGGTATACAGCATCTCTATCTAGGGGGAGTCCAGATCTATTAATTAGAATCCTTTGAGAATTATATACAGCATCTCTATCTAGGGGGAGTCCAGATCTATTAATTAGAATCGTTTGAGAATTTGTATACAGCATCTCTATCTAGGGGGAGTCCAGATCTATTAATTAGAATCGTTTGAGAATTTGTATACAGCATCTCTATCTAGGGGGAGTCCAGATCTATTAATTCGAATCTTTTGAGAATTATATACAGCATCTCTATCTAGGGGGAGTCCAGATCTATTAACCCTTTACCTAACGTAACGGCCAAAAACGGCCAGCGCTATTCTCAAAAATCGCCCATTAATTTTCATTATTTTTTTCATTTTTTGTCTCAAAAACATAGGTTATGACCCGTCGTTGGAATGGGCTCGACGAGCTCGTTCCAACGAGGGGTCATAACCTCTGTTTTTGAGACAAAAAATGAAAAAAATTAGTTATTCAAGAATTATTTTTGCAAGTGTCGTCTGCTTTTCATGTTACATAAAGGGTTAATTAGAATCGTTTGAGAATTGGTATACAGCATCTCTATCTAGGGGGAGTCCAGATCTATTAATTAGAATCCTTTGAGAATTGGTATACAGCATCTCTATCTAGGGGGAGTCCAGATCTATTAATTAGAATCGTTTGAGAATTGGTATACAGCATCTCTATCTAGGGGGAGTCCAGATCTATTAATTAGAATCGTTTGAGAATTGGTATAGAGCATCTCTATCTAGGGGAGTCCAGATCTATTAATTAGAATCGTTTGAGAATTGTATACAGCATCTCTATCTAGGGGGAGTCCAGATCTATTAATTAGAATCGTTTGAGAATTGGTATACAGCATCTCTATCTAGGGGGAGTCCAGATCTATTAATTAGAATCGTTTGAGAATTGGTATACAGCATCTCTAGGGGGAGTCCAGATCTATTAATTAGAATCCTTTGAGAATTGGTATACAGCATCTCTATCTAGGGGGAGTCCAGATATATTAATTAGAATTGTTTGAGAATTGTATACAGCATCTCTATCTAGAGGGAGTCCAGATCTATTAATTAGAATCGTTTGAGAATTGGTATACAGCATCTCTATCTAGGGGGAGTCCAGATCTATTAATTAGAATCGTTTGAGAATTGTATACAGCATCTCTATCTAGAGGGAGTCCAGATCTATTAATTAGAATCGTTTGAGAATTGGTATACAGCATCTCTATCTAGCGGGAGTCCAGATCTATTAATTAGAATCGTTTGAGAATTGTATACAGCATCTCTATCTAGGGGGAGTCCAGATCTATTAATTAGAATCCTTTGAGAATTGGTATACAGCATCTCTATCTAGGGGGAGTCCAGATCTATTAATTAGAATTGTTTGAGAATTGTATACAGCATCTCTATCTAGGGGGAGTCCAGATCTATTAATTAGAATCATTTGAGAATTGGTATACAGCATCTCTATCTAGGGGGAGTCCAGATCTATTAATTAGAATCGTTTGAGAATTGGTATACAGCATCTCTATCTAGGGGGAGTCCAGATCTATTAATTAGAATCGTTTGAGAATTGGTATACAGCATCTCTATCTAGGGGGAGTCCAGATCTATTAATTAGAATCGTTTGAGAATTGGTATACAGCATCTCTAGGGGGAGTCCAGATCTATTAATTAGAATCCTTTGAGAATTGGTATACAGCATCTCTATCTAGGGGGAGTCCAGATCTATTAATTAGAATTGTTTGAGAATTGTATACAGCATCTCTATCTAGGGGGAGTCCAGATCTATTAATTAGAATCGTTTGAGAATTGGTATACAGCATCTCTATCTAGGGGGAGTCCAGATCTATTAATTAGAATCGTTTGAGAATTGTATACAGCATCTCTCTCTAGGGGGAGTCCAGATCTATTAATTAGAATCCTTTGAGAATTGGTATACAGCATCTCTATCTAGGGGGAGTCCAGATCTATTAATTAGAATTGTTTGAGAATTGTATACAGCATCTCTATCTAGGGGGAGTCCAGATCTATTAATTAGAATCATTTGAGAATTGGTATACAGCATCTCTATCTAGGGGGAGTCCAGATCTATTAATTAGAATCGTTTGAGAATTGGTATACAGCATCTCTATCTAGGGGGAGTCCAGATCTATTAATTAGAATCCTTTGAGAATTGGTATACAGCATCTCTATCTAGGGGGAGTCCAGATCTATTAATTAGAATCCTTTGAGAATTGGTATACAGCATCTCTATCTAGGGGCAGTCCAGATCTATTAATTAGAATCTTTTGAGAATTATATACAGCATCTCTATCTAGGGGGAGTCCAGATCTATTAATTAGAATCGTTTGAGAATTGGTATACAGCATCTCTATCTAGGGGGAGTCCAGATATATTAATTAGAATCGTTTGAGAATTGGTATACAGCATCTCTATCTAGGGTGTCCAGATCTATTAATTAGAATCGTTTGAGAATTGGTATACAGCATCTCTATCTAGGGGGAGTCCAGAACTATTAATTAGAATCGTTTGAGAATTGGTATACAGCATCTCTATCTTGGGGGAGTCCAGATCTATTAATTAGAATCGTTTGAGAATTGGTATACAGCATCTCTATCTAGGGGGAGTCCAGATATATTATTTAGAATCGTTTGAGAATTGTATACAGCATCTCTATCTAGGGGGAGTCCAGATATATTAATTAGAATCGTTTGAGAATTGTATACAGCATCTCTATCTAGGGGGAGTCCAGATCTATTAATTAGAATCGTTGGAGAATTGGTATACAGCATCTCTATCTAGGGGGAGTCCAGATCTATTAATTAGAATCGTTTCAGAATTGGTATACAGCATCTCTATCTAGGGGGAGTCCAGATCTATTAATTAGAATCGTTTGAGAATTGTATACAGCATCTCTATCTAGGGGGAGTCCAGATCTATTAATTGGAATCGTTTGAGAATTGGTATACAGCATCTCTATCTAGGGGGAGTCCAGATCTATTAACTAGAATCGTTTGAGAATTGGTATACAGCATCTCTATCTAGGGGGAGTCCAGATCTATTAATTAGAATCGTTTGAGAATTGGTATACAGCATCTCTATCTAGGGGGAGTCCAGATCTATTAATTAGAATCGTTTGAGAATTGGTATACAGCATCTCTATCTTGGGGGAGTCCAGATCTATTAATTAGAATCGTTTGAGAATTGGTATACAGCATCTCTATCTTGGGGGAGTCCTGATCTATTAATTAGAATCGTTTGAGAATTGGTATACAGCATCTCTATCTAGGGGGAGTCCAGATCTATTAATTAGAATCGTTTGAGAATTGATATACAGCATCTCTATCTAGGGGGAGTCCAGATCTATTAATTAGAATCGTTTGAGAATTGGTATACAGCATCTCTATCTAGGGGGAGTCCAGGTCTATTGATTAGAATCGTTTGAGAATTGTATACAGCATCTCTATGGGGAGTCCAGATCTATTAATTAGAAACGTTTGAGAATTGGTATACAGCATCTCTATGGGGAGTCCAGATCTATTAATTAGAATCGTTTGAGAATTGTATACAGCATCTCTAGGGGGAGTCAGGATCTATTAATTAGAATCGTTTTAGAATTGTTATACAGCATCTCTATCTAGTGGGAGTCCAGATCTGTTAATTAGAATCGTTTGAGAATTCGTATACAGCATCTCAATCTAGGGGAGTCCAGACCTATTAATTAGAATCGTTTGAGAATTATATACAGCATCTCTATCTAGGGGGAGTCCAGATCTATTAATTAGAATCGTTTGAGAATTTGTATACAGTATCTCTATCTAGGGAGAGTCCAGATCTATTAATTAGAATCCTTTGAGAATTGGTATACAGCATCTCTATCTAGTGGGAGTCCAGATCTATTAATTAGAATCGTTTGAGAATTGTTATACAGCATCTCTATCTAGTGGGAGTCCAGATCTGTTAATTAGAATCGTTTGAGAATTCGTATACAGCATCTCAATCTAGGGGAGTCCAGACCTATTAATTAGAATCGTTTGAGAATTATATACAGCATCTCTATCTAGGGGGAGTCCAGATCTATTAATTAGAATCGTTTGAGAATTTGTATACAGTATCTCTATCTAGGGAGAGTCCAGATCTATTAATTAGAATCCTTTGAGAATTGGTATACAGCATCTCTATCTAGGGGCAGTTCAGATCTATTAATTAGAATCGTTTGAGAATTGGTATACAGCATCTCTATCTAGGGGCAGTTCAGATCTATTAATTAGAATCGTTTGAGAATTGGTATACAGCATCTCTATCTAGGGGGAGTCCAGATCTATTAATTAGAATCGTTTGAGAATTGGTATACAACATCTCTATCTAGGGGGAGTCCAGATCTATTAATTAGAATCCTTTGAGAATTCGTATACAGCATCTCAATCTAGGGGAGTCCAGACCTATTAATTAGAATCGTTTGAGAATTGTATACAGCATCTCTATCTAGGGGGAGTCCAGATCTATTAATTAGAATCGTTTGAGAATTGTATACAGCATCTCTATCTAGTGGGAGTCCAGATCTGTTAATTAGAATCATTTGAGAATTCGTATACAGAATCTCAACCTAGGGGAGTCCAGATCTATTAATTAGAATCGTTTGAGAATTGTATACAGCATCTCTATCTAGTGGGAGTCCAGATCTGTTAATTAGAATCGTTTGAGAATTCGTATACAGCATCTCAATCTAGGGGAGTCCAGACCTATTAATTAGAATCGTTTGAGAATTGTATACAGCATCTCTATCTAGGGGGAGTCCAGATCTATTAATTAGAATCGTTTGAGAATTGGTATACAGCATCTCTATCTAGGGGGAGTCCAAATCTATTAATTAGAATCGTTTGAGAATTGGTATACAGCATCTCTATCTAGAGGGAGTCCAGATCTATTAATTAGAATCGTTTGAGATTTGATATACAGCATCTCTATCTAGGGGGAGTCCAGATCTATTAATTAGAATCATTTGAGAATTGGTATACAGCATCTCTATCTAGGGGGAGTCCAGATCTATTAATTAGAATCATTTGAGAATTTGTATACAGCATCTCTATCTAGGGGGATTCCAGATCTATTCATTAGAATCGTTTGAGAATTGGTATACAGCATCTCTATCTAGGGGCAGTCCAGATCTATTCATTAGAATCGTTTGAGAACTGGTATACAGCATCTCTATCTAAGGGGAGTCCAGATCTATTAATTAGAATTGTTTGAGAATTGGTATACAGCATCTCTATCTAAGGGGAGTCCAGATCTATTAATTAGAATCGTTTGAGAATTGGTATACAGCATCTCTATCTAGGGGGTGTCCAAATCTATTAATTAGAATCGTTTGAGAATTGGTATACAGCATCTCTAGGGGGAGTCCAGATCTATTAATTAGAATCCTTTGAGAATTGGTATACAGCATCTCTATCTAGGGGGAGTCCAGATCTATTAATTAGAATCGTTTGAGAATTGGTATACAGCATCTCTATCTAGCTGGAGTCCAGATCTATTAATTAGAATCGTTTGAGAATTGTATACAGCATCTCTATCTAGGGGGAGTCCAGATCTATTAATTAGAATCCTTTGAGAATTGGTATACAGCATCTCTATCTAGGGGGAGTCCAGATCTATTAATTAGAATTGTTTGAGAATTGTATACAGCATCTCTATCTAGGGGGAGTCCAGATCTATTAATTAGAATCATTTGAGAATTGGTATACAGCATCTCTATCTAGGGGGAGTCCAGATCTATTAATTAGAATCGTTTGAGAATTGGTATACAGCATCTCTATCTAGGGGGAGTCCAGATCTATTAATTAGAATCCTTTGAGAATTGGTATACAGCATCTCTATCTAGGGGGAGTCCAGATCTATTAATTAGAACCCTTTGAGAATTGGTATACAGCATCTCTATCTAGGGGCAGTCCAGATCTATTAATTAGAATCTTTTGAGAATTATATACAGCATCTCTATCTAGGGGGAGTCCAGATCTATTAATTAGAATCGTTTGAGAATTGGTATACAGCATCTCTAGGGGGAGTCCAGATCTATTAATTAGAATCGTTTGAGAATTGGTATACAGCATCTCTATCTAGGGGGAGACCAGATCTATTAATTAGAATCCTTTGAGAATTGGTATACAGCATCTCTATCTAGAGGGAGTCCAGATCTATTAATTAGAATCGTTTGAGAATTGGTATACAGCATCTCTATCTAGGGGGAGTCGAGATATATTAATTAGAATCGTTTGAGAATTGGTATACAGCATCTCTATCTAGGGGAGTCCAGATCTATTAATTAGAATCGTTTGAGAATTGTTATACAGCATCTCTATCTAGGGGGAGTCCAGAACTATTAATTAGAATCGTTTGAGAATTGGTATACAGCATCTCTATCTAGGGGGAGTCCAGATCTATTAATTAGAATCGTTTGAGAATTGGTATACAGCATCTCTATCTAGGGGGAGTCCAGATATATTAATTAGAATCATTTGAAAATTGTATACAGCATCTCTATCTAGGGGGAGTCCAGATATATTAATTAGAATCGTTTGAGAATTGTATACAGCATCTCTATCTAGGGGGAGTCCAGATCTATTAATTAGAATCGTTGGAGAATTGGTATGTCCATCTCTATCTAGGGGGAGTCCAGATCTATTAATTAGAATCGTTTCAGAATTGGTATACAGCATCTCTATCTAGGGGGAGTCCAGATCTATTAATTAGAATCGTTTGAGAATTGTATACAGCATCTCTATCTTGGGGGAGTCCAGATCTATTAATTAGAATCGTTTGAGAATTGGTATACAGCATCTCTATCTTGGGGGAGTCCAGATCTATTAATTAGAATCGTTTGAGAATTGGTATACAGCATCTCTATCTTGGGGGAGTCCAGGTCTATTAATTAGAATCGTTTGAGAATTGGTATACAGCATCTCTATCTAGGGGGAGTCCAGATCTATTAATTAGAATCGTTTGAGAATTGTATACAGCATCTCTATCTAGGGGGAGTCCAGATCTATTAATTAGAATCGTTTGAGAATTGGTATACAGCATCTCTATCTAGGGGGAGTCCAGATCTATTAATTAGAATCGTTTGAGAATTGTATACAGCATCTCTATCTAGGGGGAGTCCAGATCTATTAATTAGAATCGTTTGAGAATTGATATACAGCATCTCTATCTAGGGGGAGTCCAGATCTATTAATTAGAATCGTTTGAGAATTGGTATACAGCATCTCTATCTAGGGGCATTTCAGATCTATTAATTAGAATCGTTTGAGAATTGGTATACAGCATCTCTATCTAGGGGAAGTCCAGATCTATTAATTAGAATCGTTTGAGAATTGGTATACAGCATCTCTATCTAGGGGGAGTCCAGATCTATTAATTAGAATCGTTTGAGAATTCGTATACAGCATCTCAAACTAGGGGAGTCCAGACCTATTAATTAGAATCGTTTGAGAATTGTATACAGCATCTCTATCTAGGGGGAGTCCAGATCTATTAATTAGAATCGTTTGAGAATTGTATACAGCATCTCTATCTAGGGGGAGTCCAGATCTGTTAATTAGAATCGTTTGAGAATTCGTATACAGAATCTCAACCTAGGGGAGTCCAGATCTATTAATTAGAATCGTTTGAGAATTGTATACAGCATCTCTATCTAGTGGGAGTCCAGATCTGTTAATTAGAATCGTTTGAGAATTCGTATACAGCATCTCAATCTAGGGGAGTCCAGACCTATTAATTAGAATCGTTTGAGAATTGTATACAGCATCTCTATCTAGGGGGAGTCCAGATCTATTAATTAGAATCGTTTGAGAATTGGTATACAGCATCTCTATCTAGGGGGAGTCCAGATCTATTAATTAGAATCGTTTGAGAATTGGTATACAGCATCTCTATCTAGGGGGAGTCCAGATCTATTAATTAGAATCGTTTGAGAATTGGTATACAGCATCTCTATCTTGGGGGAGTCCAGATCTATTAATTAGAATCGTTTGAGAATTGGTATACAGCATCTCTATCTAGGGGGAGTCCAGATCTATTAATTAGAATCGTTTGAGAATTGGTATACAGCATCTCTATCTAGGGGGAGTCCAGATCTATTAATTAGAATCGTTTGAGAATTGGTATACAGCATCTCTATCTAGTGGGAGTCCAGATCTATTAATTAGAATCGTTTGAGAATTGTTATACAGCATCTCTATCTAGTGGGAGTCCAGATCTGTTAATTAGAATCGTTTGAGAATTCGTATACAGCATCTCAATCTAGGGGAGTCCAGACCTATTAATTAGAATCGTTTGAGAATTGTATACAGCATCTCTATCTAGGGGGAGTCCAGATCTATTAATTAGAATCGTTTGAGAATTGTATACAGCATCTCTATCTAGTGGGAGTCCAGATCTGTTAATTAGAATCGTTTGAGAATTCGTATACAGAATCTCAACCTAGGGGAGTCCAGATCTATTAATTAGAATCGTTTGAGAATTGTATACAGCATCTCTATCTAGTGGGAGTCCAGATCTGTTAATTAGAATCGTTTGAGAATTCGTATACAGCATCTCAATCTAGGGGAGTCCAGACCTATTAATTAGAATCGTTTGAGAATTGTATACAGCATCTCTATCTAGGGGGAGTCCAGATCTATTAATTAGAATCGTTTGAGAATTGGTATACAGCATCTCTATCTAGGGGGAGACCAGATCTATTAATTAGAATCCTTTGAGAATTGGTATACAGCATCTCTATCTAGAGGGAGTCCAGATCTATTAATTAGAATCGTTTGAGAATTGGTATACAGCATCTCTATCTAGGGGGAGTCGAGATATATTAATTAGAATCGTTTGAGAATTGGTATACAGCATCTCTATCTAGGGGAGTCCAGATCTATTAATTAGAATCGTTTGAGAATTGTTATACAGCATCTCTATCTAGGGGGAGTCCAGAACTATTAATTAGAATCGTTTGAGAATTGGTATACAGCATCTCTATCTAGGGGGAGTCCAGATCTGTTAATTAGAATCGTTTGAGAATTGGTATACAGCATCTCTATCTAGGGGGAGTCCAGATATATTAATTAGAATCATTTGAGAATTGTATACAGCATCTCTATCTAGGGGGAGTCCAGATATATTAATTAGAATCGTTTGAGAATTGTATACAGCATCTCTATCTAGGGGGAGTCCAGATCTATTAATTAGAATCGTTGGAGAATTGGTATGTCCATCTCTATCTAGGGGGAGTCCAGATCTATTAATTAGAATCGTTTCAGAATTGGTATACAGCATCTCTATCTAGGGGGAGTCCAGATCTATTAATTAGAATCGTTTGAGAATTGTATACAGCATCTCTATCTTGGGGGAGTCCAGATCTATTAATTGGAATCGTTTGAGAATTGGTATACAGCATCTCTATCTAGGGGGAGTCCAGATCTATTAATTAGAATCGTTTGAGAATTGGTATACAGCATCTCTATCTAGGGGGAGTCCAGATCTATTAATTAGAATCGTTTGAGAATTGGTATACAGCATCTCTATCTAGGTGGAGTCCAGATCTATTAATTAGAATCGTTTGAGAATTGGTATACAGCATCTCTATCTTGGGGGAGTCCAGATCTATTAATTAGAATCGTTTGAGAATTGGTATACAGCATCTCTATCTTGGGGGAGTCCAGGTCTATTAATTAGAATCGTTTGAGAATTGGTATACAGCATCTCTATCTAGGGGGAGTCCAGATCTATTAATTAGAATCGTTTGAGAATTGTATACAGCATCTCTATCTAGGGGGAGTCCAGATCTATTAATTAGAATCGTTTGAGAATTGGTATACAGCATCTCTATCTAGGGGGAGTCCAGATCTATTAATTAGAATCGTTTGAGAATTGTATACAGCATCTCTATCTAGGGGGAGTCCAGATCTATTAATTAGAATCGTTTGAGAATTGATATACAGCATCTCTATCTAGGGGGAGTCCAGATCTATTAATTAGAATCGTTTGAGAATTGGTATACAGCATCTCTATCTAGGGGCATTTCAGATCTATTAATTAGAATCGTTTGAGAATTGGTATACAGCATCTCTATCTAGGGGGAGTCCAGATCTATTAATTAGAATCGTTTGAGAATTGGTATACAGCATCTCTATCTAGGGGGAGTCCAGATCTATTAATTAGAATCGTTTGAGAATTCGTATACAGCATCTCAAACTAGGGGAGTCCAGACCTATTAATTAGAATCGTTTGAGAATTGTATACAGCATCTCTATCTAGGGGGAGTCCAGATCTATTAATTAGAATCGTTTGAGAATTGTATACAGCATCTCTATCTAGGGGGAGTCCAGATCTGTTAATTAGAATCGTTTGAGAATTCGTATACAGAATCTCAACCTAGGGGAGTCCAGATCTATTAATTAGAATCGTTTGAGAATTGTATACAGCATCTCTATCTAGTGGGAGTCCAGATCTGTTAATTAGAATCGTTTGAGAATTCGTATACAGCATCTCAATCTAGGGGAGTCCAGACCTATTAATTAGAATCGTTTGAGAATTGTATACAGCATCTCTATCTAGGGGGAGTCCAGATCTATTAATTAGAATCGTTTGAGAATTGGTATACAGCATCTCTATCTAGGGGGAGTCCAGATCTATTAATTAGAATCGTTTGAGAATTGGTATACAGCATCTCTATCTAGGGGGAGTCCAGATCTATTAATTAGAATCGTTTGAGAATTGGTATACAGCATCTCTATCTTGGGGGAGTCCAGATCTATTAATTAGAATCGTTTGAGAATTGGTATACAGCATCTCTATCTAGGGGGAGTCCAGATCTATTAATTAGAATCGTTTGAGAATTGGTATACAGCATCTCTATCTAGGGGGAGTCCAGATCTATTAATTAGAATCGTTTGAGAATTGGTATACAGCATCTCTATCTAGTGGGAGTCCAGATCTATTAATTAGAATCGTTTGAGAATTGTTATACAGCATCTCTATCTAGTGGGAGTCCAGATCTGTTAATTAGAATCGTTTGAGAATTCGTATACAGCATCTCAATCTAGGGGAGTCCAGACCTATTAATTAGAATCGTTTGAGAATTGTATACAGCATCTCTATCTAGGGGGAGTCCAGATCTATTAATTAGAATCGTTTGAGAATTGTATACAGCATCTCTATCTAGTGGGAGTCCAGATCTGTTAATTAGAATCGTTTGAGAATTCGTATACAGAATCTCAACCTAGGGGAGTCCAGATCTATTAATTAGAATCGTTTGAGAATTGTATACAGCATCTCTATCTAGTGGGAGTCCAGATCTGTTAATTAGAATCGTTTGAGAATTCGTATACAGCATCTCAATCTAGGGGAGTCCAGACCTATTAATTAGAATCGTTTGAGAATTGTATACAGCATCTCTATCTAGGGGGAGTCCAGATCTATTAATTAGAATCGTTTGAGAATTGGTATACAGCATCTCTATCTAGCGGGAGTCCAAATCTATTAATTAGAATCGTTTGAGAATTGGTATACAGCATCTCTATCTAGAGGGAGTCCAGATCTATTAATTAGAATCGTTTGAGATTTGATATACAGCATCTCTATCTAGGGGGAGTCCAGATCTATTAATTAGAATCATTTGAGAATTGGTATACAGCATCTCTATCTAGGGGGAGTCCAGATCTATTAATTAGAATCATTTGAGAATTTGTATGCAGCATCTCTATCTAGGGGGATTCCAGATCTATTCATTAGAATTGTTTGAGAATTGGTATACAGCATCTCTATCTAGGGGGAGTCCAGATCTATTAATTAGAATCGTTTGAGAATTTGTATACAGCATCTCTATCAAGGGGGAGTCCAGATCTATTAATTAGAATCGTTTGAGAATTGGTGTACGGCATCTCTATCTAGGGGAGTCCAGACCTATTAATTAGAATCGTTTGAGAATTTGTATACAGCATCTCTATCTAGGGGGAGTCCAGATGTATTAATTAGAATCGTTTGAGAATTGGTATACAGCATCTCTATCTAGGGGGAGTCCAGATCTATTCATTAGAATCGTTTGAGAATTGGTATACGGCATCTCTATCTAGGGGGAGTCCAGATCTATTAATTAGAATCGTTTGAGAATTGGTATACAGCATCTCTATCTAGGGGGAGTCCAGATCTATTAATTAGAATCGTTTGAGAATTGGTATACAGCATCTCTATCTAGGGGGAGTCCAGATCTATTAATTAGAATCATTTGAGAATTGGTGTACGGCATCTCTATCTAGGGGAGTCCAGACCTATTAATTAGAATCGTTTGAGAATTTGTATACAGCATCTCTAGGGGGAGTCCAGATCTATTAATTAGAATCGTTTGAGAATTGGTATACAGCATCTCTATCTAGGGGAGTCCAGACCTATTAATTAGAATCGTTTGAGAATTTGTATACAGCATCTCCAGGGGGAGTCCAGATCTGTTAATTAGAATCATTTGAGAATTCTATACAGCATCTCTATCTAGGGGGAGTCCAGATCTATTAATTAGAATCGTTTGAGAATTGGTATACAGCACCTCTAGGGGGAGTCCAGATCTATTAATTAGAATCGTTTGGGAATTGGTATACAGCATCTCTATCTAGGTGGAGTCCTGATCTATTAATTAGAATCGTTTGAGAATAGGTATACAGCATCTCTAGAGGGAGTCCAGATCTATTCATTAGAATCGTTTGAGAATTGTATACAGCATCTCTATCTAGGGGGAGTCCAGATCTATTAATTAGAATCGTTTGAGAATTGGTATACAGCATCTCTATCTAGGGGGAGTCCAGATCTATTAATTAGAATCGTTTGAGAATTCGTATACAGCATCTCAATCTAGGGGAGTCCAGACCTATTAATTAGAATCGTTTGAGAATTGTATACAGCATCTCTATCTAGGGGGAGTCCAGATCTATTAATTAGAATCGTTTGAGAATTGTATACAGCATCTCTATCTAGTGGGAGTCCAGATCTGTTAATTAGAATCGTTTCAGAATTGGTATACAGCATCTCTATCTAGGGGGAGTCCAGATCTATTAATTAGAATCGTTTGAGAATTGTATACAGCATCTCTATCTAAGGGGAGTCCAGATCTATTAATTGGAATCGTTTGAGAATTGGTATACAGCATCTCTATCTAGGGGGAGTCCAGATCTATTAATTAGAATCGTTTGAGAATTGGTATACAGCATCTCTATCTAGGGGGAGTCCAGATCTATTAATTAGAATCGTTTGAGAATTGGTATACAGCATCTCTATCTAGGGGGAGTCCAGATCTATTAATTAGAATCGTTTGAGAATTGGTATACAGCATCTCTATCTTGGGGGAGTCCAGATCTATTAATTAGAATCGTTTGAGAATTGGTATACAGCATCTCTATCTTGGGGGAGTCCAGGTCTATTAATTAGAATCGTTTGAGAATTGGTATACAGCATCTCTATCTAGGGGGAGTCCAGATCTATTAATTAGAATCGTTTGAGAATTGTATACAGCATCTCTATCTAGGGGGAGTCCAGATCTATTAATTAGAATCGTTTGAGAATTGGTATACAGCATCTCTATCTAGGGGGAGTCCAGATCTATTAATTAGAATCGTTTGAGAATTGTATACAGCATCTCTATCTAGGGGGAGTCCAGATCTATTAATTAGAATCGTTTGAGAATTGATATACAGCATCTCTATCTAGGGGGAGTCCAGATCTATTAATTAGAATCGTTTGAGAATTGGTATACAGCATCTCTATCTAGGGGGAGTCCAGGTCTATTGATTAGAATCGTTTGAGAATTGTATACAGCATCTCTATGGGGAGTCCAGATCTATTAATTAGAATCGTTTGAGAATTGGTATACAGCATCTCTGGGGGAGTCCAGATCTATTAATTAGAATCGTTTGAGAATTGGTATACAGCATCTCTATGGGGAGTCCAGATCTATTAATTAGAATCGTTTGAGAATTGTATACAGCATCTCTATCGAGGGGGAGTCAGGATCTATTAATTAGAATCGTTTGAGAATTGGTATACAGCATCTCTGTCTAGGGGGAGTCCAGATCTATTAATTAGAATCGTTTGAGAATTGGTATACAGCATCTCTATCTAGTGGGAGTCCAGATCTATTAATTAGAATCGTTTGAGAATTGTTATACAGCATCTCTATCTAGTGGGAGTCCAGATCTGTTAATTAGAATCGTTTGAGAATTCGTATACAGCATCTCAATCTAGGGGAGTCCAGACCTATTAATTAGAATCGTTTGAGAATTGTATACAGCATCTCTATCTAGGGGGAGTCCAGATCTATTAATTAGAATCGTTTGAGAATTGGTATACAGCATCTCTATCTAGGGGCAGTTCAGATCTATTAATTAGAATCGTTTGAGAATTGGTATACAGCATCTCTATCTAGGGGCATTTCAGATCTATTAATTAGAATCGTTTGAGAATTGGTATACAGCATCTCTATCTAGGGGGAGTCCAGATCTATTAATTAGAATCGTTTGAGAATTGGTATGCAGCATCTCTATCTAGGGGGAGTCCAGATCTATTAATTAGAATCGTTTGAGAATTCGTATACAGCATCTCAATCTAGGGGAGTCCAGACCTATTAATTAGAATCGTTTGAGAATTGTATACAGCATCTCTATCTAGGGGGAGTCCAGATGTATTAATTAGAATCGTTTGAGAATTGTATACAGCATCTCTATCTAGGGGGAGTCCAGATCTGTTAATTAGAATCGTTTGAGAATTCGTATACAGAATCTCAACCTAGGGGAGTCCAGATCTATTAATTAGAATCGTTTGAGAATTGTATACAGCATCTCTATCTAGTGGGAGTCCAGATCTGTTAATTAGAATCGTTTGAGAATTCGTATACAGCATCTCAATCTAGGGGAGTCCAGACCTATTAATTAGAATCGTTTGAGAATTGTATACAGCATCTCTATCTAGGGGGAGTCCAGATCTATTAATTAGAATCGTTTGAGAATTGGTATACAGCATCTCTATCTAGGGGGAGTCCAGATCTATTAATTAGAATCGTTTGAGAATTGGTATACAGCATCTCTATCTAGGGGGAGTCCAGATCTATTAATTAGAATCGTTTGAGAATTGGTATACAGCATCTCTATCTTGGGGGAGTCCAGATCTATTAATTAGAATCGTTTGAGAATTGGTATACAGCATCTCTATCTAGGGGGAGTCCAGATCTATTAATTAGAATCGTTTGAGAATTGGTATACAGCATCTCTATCTAGGGGGAGTCCAGATCTATTAATTAGAATCGTTTGAGAATTGGTATACAGCATCTCTATCTAGTGGGAGTCCAGATCTATTAATTAGAATCGTTTGAGAATTGTTATACAGCATCTCTATCTAGTGGGAGTCCAGATCTGTTAATTAGAATCGTTTGAGAATTCGTATACAGCATCTCAATCTAGGGGAGTCCAGACCTATTAATTAGAATCGTTTGAGAATTGTATACAGCATCTCTATCTAGGGGGAGTCCAGATCTATTAATTAGAATCGTTTGAGAATTGTATACAGCATCTCTATCTAGTGGGAGTCCAGATCTGTTAATTAGAATCGTTTGAGAATTCGTATACAGAATCTCAACCTAGGGGAGTCCAGATCTATTAATTAGAATCGTTTGAGAATTGTATACAGCATCTCTATCTAGTGGGAGTCCAGATCTGTTAATTAGAATCGTTTGAGAATTCGTATACAGCATCTCAATCTAGGGGAATCCAGACCTATTAATTAGAATCGTTTGAGAATTGTATACAGCATCTCTATCTAGGGGGAGTCCAGATCTATTAATTAGAATCGTTTGAGAATTGGTATACAGCATCTCTATCTAGCTGGAGTCCAGATCTATTAATTAGAATCGTTTGAGAATTGTATACAGCATCTCTATCTAGGGGGAGTCCAGATCTATTAATTAGAATCCTTTGAGAATTGGTATACAGCATCTCTATCTAGGGGGAGTCCAGATCTATTAATTAGAATTGTTTGAGAATTGTATACAGCATCTCTATCTAGGGGGAGTCCAGATCTATTAATTAGAATCATTTGAGAATTGGTATACAGCATCTCTATCTAGGGGGAGTCCAGATCTATTAATTAGAATCGTTTGAGAATTGGTATACAGCATCTCTATCTAGGGGGAGTCCAGATCTATTAATTAGAATCCTTTGAGAATTGGTATACAGCATCTCTATCTAGGGGGAGTCCAGATCTATTAATTAGAACCCTTTGAGAATTGGTATACAGCATCTCTATCTAGGGGCAGTCCAGATCTATTAATTAGAATCTTTTGAGAATTATATACAGCATCTCTATCTAGGGGGAGTCCAGATCTATTAATTAGAATCGTTTGAGAATTGGTATACAGCATCTCTAGGGGGAGTCCAGATCTATTAATTAGAATCGTTTGAGAATTGGTATACAGCATCTCTATCTAGGGGGAGACCAGATCTATTAATTAGAATCCTTTGAGAATTGGTATACAGCATCTCTATCTAGAGGGAGTCCAGATCTATTAATTAGAATCGTTTGAGAATTGGTATACAGCATCTCTATCTAGGGGGAGTCGAGATATATTAATTAGAATCGTTTGAGAATTGGTATACAGCATCTCTATCTAGGGGAGTCCAGATCTATTAATTAGAATCGTTTGAGAATTGTTATACAGCATCTCTATCTAGGGGGAGTCCAGAACTATTAATTAGAATCGTTTGAGAATTGGTATACAGCATCTCTATCTAGGGGGAGTCCAGATCTATTAATTAGAATCGTTTGAGAATTGGTATACAGCATCTCTATCTAGGGGGAGTCCAGATATATTAATTAGAATCATTTGAAAATTGTATACAGCATCTCTATCTAGGGGGAGTCCAGATATATTAATTAGAATCGTTTGAGAATTGTATACAGCATCTCTATCTAGGGGGAGTCCAGATCTATTAATTAGAATCGTTGGAGAATTGGTATGTCCATCTCTATCTAGGGGGAGTCCAGATCTATTAATTAGAATCGTTTCAGAATTGGTATACAGCATCTCTATCTAGGGGGAGTCCAGATCTATTAATTAGAATCGTTTGAGAATTGTATACAGCATCTCTATCTTGGGGGAGTCCAGATCTATTAATTAGAATCGTTTGAGAATTGGTATACAGCATCTCTATCTTGGGGGAGTCCAGATCTATTAATTAGAATCGTTTGAGAATTGGTATACAGCATCTCTATCTTGGGGGAGTCCAGGTCTATTAATTAGAATCGTTTGAGAATTGGTATACAGCATCTCTATCTAGGGGGAGTCCAGATCTATTAATTAGAATCGTTTGAGAATTGTATACAGCATCTCTATCTAGGGGGAGTCCAGATCTATTAATTAGAATCGTTTGAGAATTGGTATACAGCATCTCTATCTAGGGGGAGTCCAGATCTATTAATTAGAATCGTTTGAGAATTGTATACAGCATCTCTATCTAGGGGGAGTCCAGATCTATTAATTAGAATCGTTTGAGAATTGATATACAGCATCTCTATCTAGGGGGAGTCCAGATCTATTAATTAGAATCGTTTGAGAATTGGTATACAGCATCTCTATCTAGGGGCATTTCAGATCTATTAATTAGAATCGTTTGAGAATTGGTATACAGCATCTCTATCTAGGGGAAGTCCAGATCTATTAATTAGAATCGTTTGAGAATTGGTATACAGCATCTCTATCTAGGGGGAGTCCAGATCTATTAATTAGAATCGTTTGAGAATTCGTATACAGCATCTCAAACTAGGGGAGTCCAGACCTATTAATTAGAATCGTTTGAGAATTGTATACAGCATCTCTATCTAGGGGGAGTCCAGATCTATTAATTAGAATCGTTTGAGAATTGTATACAGCATCTCTATCTAGGGGGAGTCCAGATCTGTTAATTAGAATCGTTTGAGAATTCGTATACAGAATCTCAACCTAGGGGAGTCCAGATCTATTAATTAGAATCGTTTGAGAATTGTATACAGCATCTCTATCTAGTGGGAGTCCAGATCTGTTAATTAGAATCGTTTGAGAATTCGTATACAGCATCTCAATCTAGGGGAGTCCAGACCTATTAATTAGAATCGTTTGAGAATTGTATACAGCATCTCTATCTAGGGGGAGTCCAGATCTATTAATTAGAATCGTTTGAGAATTGGTATACAGCATCTCTATCTAGGGGGAGTCCAGATCTATTAATTAGAATCGTTTGAGAATTGGTATACAGCATCTCTATCTAGGGGGAGTCCAGATCTATTAATTAGAATCGTTTGAGAATTGGTATACAGCATCTCTATCTTGGGGGAGTCCAGATCTATTAATTAGAATCGTTTGAGAATTGGTATACAGCATCTCTATCTAGGGGGAGTCCAGATCTATTAATTAGAATCGTTTGAGAATTGGTATACAGCATCTCTATCTAGGGGGAGTCCAGATCTATTAATTAGAATCGTTTGAGAATTGGTATACAGCATCTCTATCTAGTGGGAGTCCAGATCTATTAATTAGAATCGTTTGAGAATTGTTATACAGCATCTCTATCTAGTGGGAGTCCAGATCTGTTAATTAGAATCGTTTGAGAATTCGTATACAGCATCTCAATCTAGGGGAGTCCAGACCTATTAATTAGAATCGTTTGAGAATTGTATACAGCATCTCTATCTAGGGGGAGTCCAGATCTATTAATTAGAATCGTTTGAGAATTGTATACAGCATCTCTATCTAGTGGGAGTCCAGATCTGTTAATTAGAATCGTTTGAGAATTCGTATACAGAATCTCAACCTAGGGGAGTCCAGATCTATTAATTAGAATCGTTTGAGAATTGTATACAGCATCTCTATCTAGTGGGAGTCCAGATCTGTTAATTAGAATCGTTTGAGAATTCGTATACAGCATCTCAATCTAGGGGAGTCCAGACCTATTAATTAGAATCGTTTGAGAATTGTATACAGCATCTCTATCTAGGGGGAGTCCAGATCTATTAATTAGAATCGTTTGAGAATTGGTATACAGCATCTCTATCTAGGGGGAGACCAGATCTATTAATTAGAATCCTTTGAGAATTGGTATACAGCATCTCTATCTAGAGGGAGTCCAGATCTATTAATTAGAATCGTTTGAGAATTGGTATACAGCATCTCTATCTAGGGGGAGTCGAGATATATTAATTAGAATCGTTTGAGAATTGGTATACAGCATCTCTATCTAGGGGAGTCCAGATCTATTAATTAGAATCGTTTGAGAATTGTTATACAGCATCTCTATCTAGGGGGAGTCCAGAACTATTAATTAGAATCGTTTGAGAATTGGTATACAGCATCTCTATCTAGGGGGAGTCCAGATCTGTTAATTAGAATCGTTTGAGAATTGGTATACAGCATCTCTATCTAGGGGGAGTCCAGATATATTAATTAGAATCATTTGAGAATTGTATACAGCATCTCTATCTAGGGGGAGTCCAGATATATTAATTAGAATCGTTTGAGAATTGTATACAGCATCTCTATCTAGGGGGAGTCCAGATCTATTAATTAGAATCGTTGGAGAATTGGTATGTCCATCTCTATCTAGGGGGAGTCCAGATCTATTAATTAGAATCGTTTCAGAATTGGTATACAGCATCTCTATCTAGGGGGAGTCCAGATCTATTAATTAGAATCGTTTGAGAATTGTATACAGCATCTCTATCTTGGGGGAGTCCAGATCTATTAATTGGAATCGTTTGAGAATTGGTATACAGCATCTCTATCTAGGGGGAGTCCAGATCTATTAATTAGAATCGTTTGAGAATTGGTATACAGCATCTCTATCTAGGGGGAGTCCAGATCTATTAATTAGAATCGTTTGAGAATTGGTATACAGCATCTCTATCTAGGTGGAGTCCAGATCTATTAATTAGAATCGTTTGAGAATTGGTATACAGCATCTCTATCTTGGGGGAGTCCAGATCTATTAATTAGAATCGTTTGAGAATTGGTATACAGCATCTCTATCTTGGGGGAGTCCAGGTCTATTAATTAGAATCGTTTGAGAATTGGTATACAGCATCTCTATCTAGGGGGAGTCCAGATCTATTAATTAGAATCGTTTGAGAATTGTATACAGCATCTCTATCTAGGGGGAGTCCAGATCTATTAATTAGAATCGTTTGAGAATTGGTATACAGCATCTCTATCTAGGGGGAGTCCAGATCTATTAATTAGAATCGTTTGAGAATTGTATACAGCATCTCTATCTAGGGGGAGTCCAGATCTATTAATTAGAATCGTTTGAGAATTGATATACAGCATCTCTATCTAGGGGGAGTCCAGATCTATTAATTAGAATCGTTTGAGAATTGGTATACAGCATCTCTATCTAGGGGCATTTCAGATCTATTAATTAGAATCGTTTGAGAATTGGTATACAGCATCTCTATCTAGGGGGAGTCCAGATCTATTAATTAGAATCGTTTGAGAATTGGTATACAGCATCTCTATCTAGGGGGAGTCCAGATCTATTAATTAGAATCGTTTGAGAATTCGTATACAGCATCTCAAACTAGGGGAGTCCAGACCTATTAATTAGAATCGTTTGAGAATTGTATACAGCATCTCTATCTAGGGGGAGTCCAGATCTATTAATTAGAATCGTTTGAGAATTGTATACAGCATCTCTATCTAGGGGGAGTCCAGATCTGTTAATTAGAATCGTTTGAGAATTCGTATACAGAATCTCAACCTAGGGGAGTCCAGATCTATTAATTAGAATCGTTTGAGAATTGTATACAGCATCTCTATCTAGTGGGAGTCCAGATCTGTTAATTAGAATCGTTTGAGAATTCGTATACAGCATCTCAATCTAGGGGAGTCCAGACCTATTAATTAGAATCGTTTGAGAATTGTATACAGCATCTCTATCTAGGGGGAGTCCAGATCTATTAATTAGAATCGTTTGAGAATTGGTATACAGCATCTCTATCTAGGGGGAGTCCAGATCTATTAATTAGAATCGTTTGAGAATTGGTATACAGCATCTCTATCTAGGGGGAGTCCAGATCTATTAATTAGAATCGTTTGAGAATTGGTATACAGCATCTCTATCTTGGGGGAGTCCAGATCTATTAATTAGAATCGTTTGAGAATTGGTATACAGCATCTCTATCTAGGGGGAGTCCAGATCTATTAATTAGAATCGTTTGAGAATTGGTATACAGCATCTCTATCTAGGGGGAGTCCAGATCTATTAATTAGAATCGTTTGAGAATTGGTATACAGCATCTCTATCTAGTGGGAGTCCAGATCTATTAATTAGAATCGTTTGAGAATTGTTATACAGCATCTCTATCTAGTGGGAGTCCAGATCTGTTAATTAGAATCGTTTGAGAATTCGTATACAGCATCTCAATCTAGGGGAGTCCAGACCTATTAATTAGAATCGTTTGAGAATTGTATACAGCATCTCTATCTAGGGGGAGTCCAGATCTATTAATTAGAATCGTTTGAGAATTGTATACAGCATCTCTATCTAGTGGGAGTCCAGATCTGTTAATTAGAATCGTTTGAGAATTCGTATACAGAATCTCAACCTAGGGGAGTCCAGATCTATTAATTAGAATCGTTTGAGAATTGTATACAGCATCTCTATCTAGTGGGAGTCCAGATCTGTTAATTAGAATCGTTTGAGAATTCGTATACAGCATCTCAATCTAGGGGAGTCCAGACCTATTAATTAGAATCGTTTGAGAATTGTATACAGCATCTCTATCTAGGGGGAGTCCAGATCTATTAATTAGAATCGTTTGAGAATTGGTATACAGCATCTCTATCTAGCGGGAGTCCAAATCTATTAATTAGAATCGTTTGAGAATTGGTATACAGCATCTCTATCTAGAGGGAGTCCAGATCTATTAATTAGAATCGTTTGAGATTTGATATACAGCATCTCTATCTAGGGGGAGTCCAGATCTATTAATTAGAATCATTTGAGAATTGGTATACAGCATCTCTATCTAGGGGGAGTCCAGATCTATTAATTAGAATCATTTGAGAATTTGTATGCAGCATCTCTATCTAGGGGGATTCCAGATCTATTCATTAGAATTGTTTGAGAATTGGTATACAGCATCTCTATCTAGGGGGAGTCCAGATCTATTAATTAGAATCGTTTGAGAATTTGTATACAGCATCTCTATCAAGGGGGAGTCCAGATCTATTAATTAGAATCGTTTGAGAATTGGTGTACGGCATCTCTATCTAGGGGAGTCCAGACCTATTAATTAGAATCGTTTGAGAATTTGTATACAGCATCTCTATCTAGGGGGAGTCCAGATGTATTAATTAGAATCGTTTGAGAATTGGTATACAGCATCTCTATCTAGGGGGAGTCCAGATCTATTCATTAGAATCGTTTGAGAATTGGTATACGGCATCTCTATCTAGGGGGAGTCCAGATCTATTAATTAGAATCGTTTGAGAATTGGTATACAGCATCTCTATCTAGGGGGAGTCCAGATCTATTAATTAGAATCGTTTGAGAATTGGTATACAGCATCTCTATCTAGGGGGAGTCCAGATCTATTAATTAGAATCATTTGAGAATTGGTGTACGGCATCTCTATCTAGGGGAGTCCAGACCTATTAATTAGAATCGTTTGAGAATTTGTATACAGCATCTCTAGGGGGAGTCCAGATCTATTAATTAGAATCGTTTGAGAATTGGTATACAGCATCTCTATCTAGGGGAGTCCAGACCTATTAATTAGAATCGTTTGAGAATTTGTATACAGCATCTCCAGGGGGAGTCCAGATCTGTTAATTAGAATCATTTGAGAATTCTATACAGCATCTCTATCTAGGGGGAGTCCAGATCTATTAATTAGAATCGTTTGAGAATTGGTATACAGCACCTCTAGGGGGAGTCCAGATCTATTAATTAGAATCGTTTGGGAATTGGTATACAGCATCTCTATCTAGGTGGAGTCCTGATCTATTAATTAGAATCGTTTGAGAATAGGTATACAGCATCTCTAGAGGGAGTCCAGATCTATTCATTAGAATCGTTTGAGAATTGTATACAGCATCTCTATCTAGGGGGAGTCCAGATCTATTAATTAGAATCGTTTGAGAATTGGTATACAGCATCTCTATCTAGGGGGAGTCCAGATCTATTAATTAGAATCGTTTGAGAATTCGTATACAGCATCTCAATCTAGGGGAGTCCAGACCTATTAATTAGAATCGTTTGAGAATTGTATACAGCATCTCTATCTAGGGGGAGTCCAGATCTATTAATTAGAATCGTTTGAGAATTGTATACAGCATCTCTATCTAGTGGGAGTCCAGATCTGTTAATTAGAATCGTTTCAGAATTGGTATACAGCATCTCTATCTAGGGGGAGTCCAGATCTATTAATTAGAATCGTTTGAGAATTGTATACAGCATCTCTATCTAAGGGGAGTCCAGATCTATTAATTGGAATCGTTTGAGAATTGGTATACAGCATCTCTATCTAGGGGGAGTCCAGATCTATTAATTAGAATCGTTTGAGAATTGGTATACAGCATCTCTATCTAGGGGGAGTCCAGATCTATTAATTAGAATCGTTTGAGAATTGGTATACAGCATCTCTATCTAGGGGGAGTCCAGATCTATTAATTAGAATCGTTTGAGAATTGGTATACAGCATCTCTATCTTGGGGGAGTCCAGATCTATTAATTAGAATCGTTTGAGAATTGGTATACAGCATCTCTATCTTGGGGGAGTCCAGGTCTATTAATTAGAATCGTTTGAGAATTGGTATACAGCATCTCTATCTAGGGGGAGTCCAGATCTATTAATTAGAATCGTTTGAGAATTGTATACAGCATCTCTATCTAGGGGGAGTCCAGATCTATTAATTAGAATCGTTTGAGAATTGGTATACAGCATCTCTATCTAGGGGGAGTCCAGATCTATTAATTAGAATCGTTTGAGAATTGTATACAGCATCTCTATCTAGGGGGAGTCCAGATCTATTAATTAGAATCGTTTGAGAATTGATATACAGCATCTCTATCTAGGGGGAGTCCAGATCTATTAATTAGAATCGTTTGAGAATTGGTATACAGCATCTCTATCTAGGGGGAGTCCAGGTCTATTGATTAGAATCGTTTGAGAATTGTATACAGCATCTCTATGGGGAGTCCAGATCTATTAATTAGAATCGTTTGAGAATTGGTATACAGCATCTCTGGGGGAGTCCAGATCTATTAATTAGAATCGTTTGAGAATTGGTATACAGCATCTCTATGGGGAGTCCAGATCTATTAATTAGAATCGTTTGAGAATTGTATACAGCATCTCTATCGAGGGGGAGTCAGGATCTATTAATTAGAATCGTTTGAGAATTGGTATACAGCATCTCTGTCTAGGGGGAGTCCAGATCTATTAATTAGAATCGTTTGAGAATTGGTATACAGCATCTCTATCTAGTGGGAGTCCAGATCTATTAATTAGAATCGTTTGAGAATTGTTATACAGCATCTCTATCTAGTGGGAGTCCAGATCTGTTAATTAGAATCGTTTGAGAATTCGTATACAGCATCTCAATCTAGGGGAGTCCAGACCTATTAATTAGAATCGTTTGAGAATTGTATACAGCATCTCTATCTAGGGGGAGTCCAGATCTATTAATTAGAATCGTTTGAGAATTGGTATACAGCATCTCTATCTAGGGGCAGTTCAGATCTATTAATTAGAATCGTTTGAGAATTGGTATACAGCATCTCTATCTAGGGGCATTTCAGATCTATTAATTAGAATCGTTTGAGAATTGGTATACAGCATCTCTATCTAGGGGGAGTCCAGATCTATTAATTAGAATCGTTTGAGAATTGGTATGCAGCATCTCTATCTAGGGGGAGTCCAGATCTATTAATTAGAATCGTTTGAGAATTCGTATACAGCATCTCAATCTAGGGGAGTCCAGACCTATTAATTAGAATCGTTTGAGAATTGTATACAGCATCTCTATCTAGGGGGAGTCCAGATGTATTAATTAGAATCGTTTGAGAATTGTATACAGCATCTCTATCTAGGGGGAGTCCAGATCTGTTAATTAGAATCGTTTGAGAATTCGTATACAGAATCTCAACCTAGGGGAGTCCAGATCTATTAATTAGAATCGTTTGAGAATTGTATACAGCATCTCTATCTAGTGGGAGTCCAGATCTGTTAATTAGAATCGTTTGAGAATTCGTATACAGCATCTCAATCTAGGGGAGTCCAGACCTATTAATTAGAATCGTTTGAGAATTGTATACAGCATCTCTATCTAGGGGGAGTCCAGATCTATTAATTAGAATCGTTTGAGAATTGGTATACAGCATCTCTATCTAGGGGGAGTCCAGATCTATTAATTAGAATCGTTTGAGAATTGGTATACAGCATCTCTATCTAGGGGGAGTCCAGATCTATTAATTAGAATCGTTTGAGAATTGGTATACAGCATCTCTATCTTGGGGGAGTCCAGATCTATTAATTAGAATCGTTTGAGAATTGGTATACAGCATCTCTATCTAGGGGGAGTCCAGATCTATTAATTAGAATCGTTTGAGAATTGGTATACAGCATCTCTATCTAGGGGGAGTCCAGATCTATTAATTAGAATCGTTTGAGAATTGGTATACAGCATCTCTATCTAGTGGGAGTCCAGATCTATTAATTAGAATCGTTTGAGAATTGTTATACAGCATCTCTATCTAGTGGGAGTCCAGATCTGTTAATTAGAATCGTTTGAGAATTCGTATACAGCATCTCAATCTAGGGGAGTCCAGACCTATTAATTAGAATCGTTTGAGAATTGTATACAGCATCTCTATCTAGGGGGAGTCCAGATCTATTAATTAGAATCGTTTGAGAATTGTATACAGCATCTCTATCTAGTGGGAGTCCAGATCTGTTAATTAGAATCGTTTGAGAATTCGTATACAGAATCTCAACCTAGGGGAGTCCAGATCTATTAATTAGAATCGTTTGAGAATTGTATACAGCATCTCTATCTAGTGGGAGTCCAGATCTGTTAATTAGAATCGTTTGAGAATTCGTATACAGCATCTCAATCTAGGGGAATCCAGACCTATTAATTAGAATCGTTTGAGAATTGTATACAGCATCTCTATCTAGGGGGAGTCCAGATCTATTAATTAGAATCGTTTGAGAATTGGTATACAGCATCTCTATCTAGGGGGAGTCCAAATCTATTAATTAGAATCGTTTGAGAATTGGTATACAGCATCTCTATCTAGAGGGAGTCCAGATCTATTAATTAGAATCGTTTGAGATTTGATATACAGCATCTCTATCTAGGGGGAGTCCAGATCTATTAATTAGAATCATTTGAGAATTGGTATACAGCATCTGTATCTAGGGGGAGTCCAGATCTATTAATTAGAATCATTTGAGAATTTGTATGCAGCATCTCTATCTAGGGGGATTCCAGATCTATTCATTAGAATTGTTTGAGAATTGGTATACAGCATCTCTATCTAGGGGGAGTCCAGATCTATTAATTAGAATCGTTTGAGAATTTGTATACAGCATCTCTATCAAGGGGGAGTCCAGATCTATTAATTAGAATCGTTTGAGAATTGGTGTACGGCATCTCTATCTAGGGGAGTCCAGACCTATTAATTAGAATCGTTTGAGAATTTGTATACAGCATCTCTATCTAGGGGGAGTCCAGATGTATTAATTAGAATCGTTTGAGAATTGGTATACAGCATCTCTATCTAGGGGGAGTCCAGATCTATTCATTAGAATCGTTTGAGAATTGGTATACGGCATCTCTATCTAGGGGGAGTCCAGATCTATTAATTAGAATCGTTTGAGAATTGGTATACGGCATCTCTAGGGGGAGTCCAGATCTATTAATTAGAATCGTTTGAGAATTGGTATACAGCATCTCTATCTAGGGGGAGTCCAGATCTATTAATTAGAATCGTTTGAGAATTGGTATACAGCATCTCTATCTAGGGGAGTCCAGACCTATTAATTAGAATCGTTTGAGAATTTGTATACAGCATCTCCAGGGGGAGTCCAGATCTGTTAATTAGAATCATTTGAGAATTCTATACAGCATCTCTATCTAGGGGGAGTCCAGATCTATTAATTAGAATCGTTTGAGAATTGGTATACAGCACCTCTAGGGGGAGTCCAGATCTATTAATTAGAATCGTTTGGGAATTGGTATACAGCATCTCTATCTAGGTGGAGTCCTGATCTATTAATTAGAATCATTTGAGAATAGGTATACAGCATCTCCAGAGGGAGTCCAGATCTATTCATTAGAATCGTTTGAGAATTGTATACAGCATCTCTATCTAGGGGAGTCCAGATCTATTAATTATAATCGTTTGTGAATTGGTATACAGCATCTCTAGGGGGAGTCCAGATCTATTAATTAGAATCATTTGAGAATTGTATACAGCATCTCTAGGGGGAGTCCAGATGTATTCATTAGAATCATTTGAGAACTGGTATACAGCATCTCTATCTAGGGGGAGTCCAGATCTATTAATTAGAATCGTTTGAGAATTGTATACAGCATCTCTATCTAGGGGGAGTCCAGATCTGTTAATTAGAATCGTTTGAGAATGGGTATACAGCATCTCTATCTAGGGGTAGTCCAGATCTATTAATTATAATCGTTTGAGAATTGGTATACAGCATCCCTATCTAGGGGGAGTCCAGATCTATTAATTAGAATCGTTTGAGAATTGGTATACAGCATCTCTATCTAGGGGGAGTCCAGATGTATTAATTAGAATCGTTTGAGAATTGGTATACAGCATCTCTATCTAGGGGGAGTCCAGATGTATTAATTAGAATCGTTTGAGAATTGTATACAGCACCTCTATCTAGGGGGAGTCCAGATCTATTAATTAGAATCGTTTGAGAATTGGTATACAGCATCTCTAGGGGGAGTCCAGATCTATTAATTAGAATCGTTTGAGAATTGGTATACAGCATCTCTATCTAGGGGGAGTCCAGAACTATTAATTAGAATCGTTTGAGAATTGTATACAGCATCTCTATCTAGGGGGAGTCCAGATCTATTAATTAGAATCGTTTGAGAATTGTATACAGCATCTCTATCTAGGGGGAGTCCAGATCTATTAATTAGAATCGTTTGAGAATGGGTATACAGCATCTCTATCTAGGTGGAGTCTAGATCTATTAATTAGAATCGTTTGAGAATTGTATACAGCATCTCTATCTAGGGGGAGTCCAGATCTATTAATTAGAATCGTTTGAGAATTGGTATACAGCATCCCTATCTAGGGGGAGTCCAGATCTATTAATTAGAATCGTTTGAGAATTGTATACAGCATCTCTATCTAGGGGGAGTCCCGATCTATTAATTAAAATCGTTTGAGAATTGGTATACAGCATCTCTATCTAGGGGGAGTCCAGAACTATTAATTAGAATCGTTTGAGAATTGTATACAGCATCTCTATCTAGGGGGAGTCCAGATCCATTAATTAGAATCGTTTGAGAATTGTATACAGCATCTCTATCTAGGGGGAGTCCAGATCCATTAATTAGAATCGTTTGAGAATTGGTATACAGCATCTCTATCTAGGGGGAGTCCAGATCTGTTAATTAGAATCGTTTGAGAATTGTATACAGCATCTCTATCTAGGGGGAGTCCAGATCTATTAATTAGAATCGTTTGAGAATTGGTATACAGCATCTCTATCTAGGGGGAGTCCAGATCTATTAATTAGAATCGTTTGAGAATTGGTATACAGAATCTCTATCTAGGGGGAGTCCAGAACTATTAATTAGAATCGTTTGAGAATTGTATACAGCATCTCTATCAAGGGGGAGTCCAGATCTATTAATTAGAATCGTTTGAGAATTGGTATACAGCATCTCTATCTAGGGGGAGTCCAGATCTATTAATTAGAATCGTTTGAGAATTGGTATACAGCATCTCTATCTAGGGGGAGTCCAGATCTATTAATTAGAATCGTTTGAGAATTGTATACAGCATCTCTATCTAGGGGGAGTCCAGATCTATTAATTAGAATCGTTTGAGAATGGGTATACAGCATCTCTATCTAGGGGTAGTCCAGATCTATTAATTATAATCGTTTGAGAATTGTATACAGCATCTCTAGGGGGGAGTCCAGATCTATTAATTAGAATCGTTTGAGAATTGGTATACAGCATCTCTATCTAGGGGGAGTCCAGATCTATTAATTATAATCGTTTGAGAATTGTATACAGCATCTCTAGGGGGAGTCCAGATCTATTAATTAGAATCGTTTGAGAATTGGCATACAGCATCTCTATCTAGGGGGTGTCCAGATCTATTAATTATAATCGTTTGAGAATTGGTATACAGCATCTCTATCTAGGGGGAGTCCAGATCTATTAATTAGAATCGTTTGAGAATTGGTATACAGCATCTCTATCTAGGGGGAGTCCAGATCTATTAATTAGAATCGTTTGAGAATTGGTATACAGCACCTCTATCTAGGGGGAGTCCAGATCTATTAATTAGAATCGTTTGAGAATTGGTATACAGCATCTCTATCTAGGGCGAGTCCAGATCTATTAATTAGAATCGTTTGAGAATTGGTATACAGCATCTCTATCTATCTAGGGGGAGTCCAGATGTATTAATTAGAACCGTTTGAGAATTGTATAGAGCATCTCTATCTAGGGGGAGTCCAGATGTATTAATTAGAATCGTTTGAGAATTGTATACAGCATCTCTATCTAGGGGGAGTCCAGATGTATTAATTAGAATCGTTTGAGAATTGTATACAGCACCTCTATCTAGGGGGAGTCCAGATCTATTAATTAGAATCGTTTGAGAATTGGTATACAGCATCTCTATCTAGGGGGAGTCCAGATCTATTAATTAGAATCGTTTGAGAATTGGTATACAGCATCTCTATCTAGGGGGAGTCCAGATGTATTAATTAGAATCGTTTGAGAATTGGTATACATCATCTCTATCTAGGGGGAGTCCAGATGTATTAATTAGAATCATTTGAGAATTGTATACAGCATCTCTATCTAGGGGGAGTCCAGATCCATTAATTAGAATCGTTTGAGAATTGTATACAGCATCTCTATCTAGGGGGAGTCCAGATCCATTAATTAGAATCGTTTGAGAATTAGTATACAGCATCTCTATCTAGGGGGAGTCCAGATGTATTAATTAGAAGCGTTTGAGAATTGTATACAGCACCTCTATCTAGGGGGAGTCCAGATCTATTAATTAGAATCGTTTGAGAATTGGTATACAGCATCTCTATCTAGGGGGAGTCCAGAACTATTAATTAGAATCATTTGAGAATTGTATACAGCATCTCTATCTAGGGGGAGTCCAGATCCATTAATTAGAATCGTTTGAGAATTGTATACAGCATCTCTATCTAGGGGGAGTCCAGATCCATTAATTAGAATCGTTTGAGAATTGGTATACAGCATCTCTATCTAGGGGGAGTCCCGATCTATTAATTTGAATCGTTTGAGAATTGTATTCAGCATCTCTATCTAGGGGGAGTCCAGATCTATTAATTAGAATCGTTTGAGAATTGGTATACAGCATCTCTATCTAGGGGGAGTCCAGATCTATTAATTAGAATCGTTTGAGAATTGGTATACAGCATCTCTATCTAGGGGGAGTCCAGAACTATTAATTAGAATCGTTTGAGAATTGTATACAGCATCTCTATCTAGGGGGAGTCCAGATCTATTAATTAGAATCGTTTGAGAATTGTATACAGCATCTCTATCTAGGGGGAGTCCAGATCTATTAATTAGAATCGTTTGAGAATTGTATACAGCATCTCTATCTAGGGGGAGTCCAGATCTATTAATTAGAATCGTTTGAGAATTGTATACAGCATCTCTATCTAGGGGGAGTCCAGATCTGTTAATTAGAATCGTTTGAGAATGGGTATACAGCATCTCTATCTAGGGGTAGTCCAGATCTATTAATTATAATCGTTTGAGAATTGGTATACAGCATCTCTATCTAGGGGGAGTCCAGATCTATTAATTAGAATCGTTTGAGAATTGGTATACAGCATCTCTATCTAGGGGGAGTCCAGATGTATTAATTAGAATCGTTTGAGAATTCTATACAGCACCTCTATCTAGGGGGAGTCCAGATCTATTAATTAGAATCGTTTGAGAATTGGTATACAGCATCTCTATCTAGGGGGAGTCCAGATCTATTAATTAGAATCGTTTGAGAATTGGTATACAGCATCTCTATCTAGGGGGAGTCCAGATCTATTAATTAGAATCGTCTGAGAATTGTATACAGCATCTCTATCTAGGGGGAGTCCAGATCTATTAATTAGAATCATCTGAGAATTGTATACAGCATCTCTATCTAGGGGGAGACCAGGTCTATTAATTAGAATCGTTTGAGAATTGCTATACAGCATCTCTATCTAGGGGGAGTCCAGATCTATTAATTAGAATCGTTTGAGAATTGTATACAGCATCTCTAGGGGGAGTCTAGATCTATTAATTACAATTGTTTGAGAATTGGTATACAGCATATCTATCTAGGGGGAGTCCAGGTCTATTAATTAGAATCGTTTGAGAATTGGTATACAGTATCTCTATCTAGGGGGAGTCCAGAACTGTTAATTAGAATCGTTTGAGAATTGTATACAGCATCTCTAGGGGGAGTCTAGATCTATTAATTAGAATTGTTTGAGAATTGTATACAGCATCTCTATCTAGGGGGAGTCCAGGTCTATTAATTAGAATCATTTGAGAATTGGTATACAGCATCTCTATCTAGGGGGAGTCCAGATCTATTAATTAGAATCGTTTGAGAATTGGTATACAGCATCTCTATCTAGGGGGAGTCCAGAACTATTCATTAGAATCGTTTGAGAATTGGTATACAGCATCTCTATGGGGAGTCCAGAACTATTAATTAGAATCGTTTGAGAATTGGTATACAGCATCTCTATCTAGGGGGAGTCCAGATCTATTAATTAGAATCGTTTGAGAATTGGTATACAGCATCTCTATCTAGGGGGAGTCCAGATCTATTAATTAGAATCGATTGAGAATTTTTTACAGCATCTCTATCTAGGGGGAGTCCAGATCTATTAATTAGAATCATTTGAGAATTGGTATACAGCATCTCTATCTAGGGGGAGTCCAGATCTATTAATTAGAATCGTTTGAGAATTGGTATACAGCATCTCTATCTAGAGGGAGTCCAGATCTATTAATTAGAATCGTTTGAGAATTGGTATACAGCATCTCTATCTAGGGGGAGTCCAGATCTATTAATTAGAATCGTTTGAGAATTGGTATACAGCATCTCTATCTATCTAGGGGGAGTCCAGATGTATTAATTAGAATCGTTTGAGAATTGTATAGAGCATCTCTATCTAGGGGGAGTCCAGATGTATTAATTAGAATCGTTTGAGAATTGTATACAGCATCTCTATCTAGGGGGAGTCCAGATGTATTAATTAGAATCGTTTGAGAATTGTATACAGCACCTCTATCTAGGGGAGTCCAGATCTATTAATTAGAATCGTTTGAGAATTGGTATACAGCATCTCTATCTAGGGGGAGTCCAGATCTATTAATTAGAATCGTTTGAGAATTGGTATACAGCATCTCTATCTAGGGGGAGTCCAGATGTATTAATTAGAATCGTTTGAGAATTGGTATACAGCATCTCTATCTAGGGGGAGTCCAGATGTATTAATTAGAATCATTTGAGAATTGTATACAGCATCTCTATCTAGGGGGAGTCCAGATCCATTAATTAGAATCGTTTGAGAATTGTATACAGCATCTCTATCTAGGGGGAGTCCAGATCCATTAATTAGAATCGTTTGAGAATTGGTATACAGCATCTCTATCTAGGGGGAGTCCAGATCTATTAATTTGAATCGTTTGAGAATTGTATACAGCATCTCTATCTAGGGGGAGTCCAGATCTATTCATTAGAATCGTTTGAGAATTGGTATACAGCATCTCTATCTAGGGGGAGTCCAGATCTATTAATTAGAATCGTTTGAGAATTGGTATACAGCATCTCTATCTAGGGGGAGTCCAGAACTATTAATTAGAATCGTTTGAGAATTGTATACAGCATCTCTATCTAGGGGGAGTCCAGATCTATTAATTAGAATCGTTTGAGAATTGGTATACAGCATCTCTATCTAGGGGGAGTCCAGATCTATTAATTAGAATCGTTTGAGAATTGGTATACAGCATCTCTATCTAGGGGGAGTCCAGATCTATTAATTAGAATCGTTTGAGAATTGTATACAGCATCTCTATCTAGGGGGAGTCCAGATCTGTTAATTAGAATCGTTTGAGAATGGGTATACAGCATCTCTATCTAGGGGTAGTCCAGATCTATTAATTATAATCGTTTGAGAATTGGTATACAGCATCTCTATCTAGGGGGAGTCCAGATCTATTAATTAGAATCGTTTGAAAATTGGTATACAGCATCTCTATCTAGGGGGAGTCCAGATGTATTAATTAGAATCGTTTGAGAATTGGTATACAGCATCTCTATCTAGGGGGAGTCCAGATGTATTAATTAGAATCGTTTGAGAATTGTATACAGCACCTCTATCTAGGGGGAGTCCAGATCTATTAATTAGAATCGTTTGAGAATTGGTATACAGCATCTCTATCTAGGGGGAGTCCAGATCTATTAATTAGAATCGTTTGAGAATTGGTATACAGCATCTCTATCTAGGGGGAGTCCAGATCTATTAATTAGAATCATCTGAGAATTGTATACAGCATCTCTATCTAGGGGGAGTCCAGATCTATTAATTAGAATCATCTGAGAATTGTATACAGCATCTCTATCTAGGGGGAGACCAGGTCTATTAATTAGAATCGTTTGAGAATTGGTATACAGCATCTCTATCTAGGGGGAGTCCAGATCTATTAATTAGAATCGTTTGAGAATTGTATACAGCATCTCTAGGGGGAGTCTAGATCTATTAATTACAATTGTTTGAGAATTGGTATACAGCATCTCTATCTAGGGGGAGTCCAGGTCTATTAATTAGAATCGTTTGAGAATTGGTATACAGTATCTCTATCTAGGGGGAGTCCAGAACTGTTAATTAGAATCGTTTGAGAATTGTATACAGCATCTCTAGGGGGAGTCTAGATCTATTAATTAGAATTGTTTGAGAATTGTATACAGCATCTCTATCTAGGGGGAGTCCAGGTCTATTAATTAGAATCATTTGAGAATTGGTATACAGCATCTCTATCTAGGGGGAGTCCAGATCTATTAATTAGAATCGTTTGAGAATTGGTATACAGCATCTCTATCTAGGGGGAGTCCAGAACTATTCATTAGAATCGTTTGAGAATTGGTATACAGCATCTCTATGGGGAGTCCAGAACTATTAATTAGAATCGTTTGAGAATTGGTATACAGCATCTCTAGGGGGAGTCCAGATCTATTAATTAGAATCGTTTGAGAATTGGTATACAGCATCTCTATCTAGGGGGAGTCCAGATCTATTAATTAGAATCGTTTGAGAATTGTTTACAGCATCTCTATCTAGGGGGAGTCCAGATCTATTAATTAGAATCATTTGAGAATTGGTATACAGCATCTCTATCTAGGGGGAGTCCAGATCTATTAATTAGAATCGTTTGAGAATTGGTATACAGCATCTCTATCTAGGGGGAGTCCAGATCTATTAATTTGAATCGTTTGAGAATTGTATACAGCATCTCTATCTAGGGGGAGTCCAGATCTATTCATTAGAATCGTTTGAGAATTGGTATACAGCATCTCTATCTAGGGGGAGTCCAGATCTATTAATTAGAATCGTTTGAGAATTGGTATACAGCATCTCTATCTAGGAGGAGTCCAGAACTATTAATTAGAATCGTTTGAGAATTGTATACAGCATCTCTATCTAGGGGGAGTCCAGATCTATTAATTAGAATCATTTGAGAATTGGTATACAGCATCTCTATCTAGGGGGAGTCCAGATCTATTAATTAGAATCGTTTGAGAATTGGTATACAGCATCTCTATCTAGGGGGAGTCCAGATCTATTAATTAGAATCGTTTGAGAATTGTATACAGCATCTCTATCTAGGGGGAGTCCAGATCTGTTAATTAGAATCGTTTGAGAATGGGTATACAGCATCTCTATCTAGGGGTAGTCCAGATCTATTAATTATAATCGTTTGAGAATTGGTATACAGCATCTCTATCTAGGGGGAGTCCAGACCTATTAATTAGAATCGTTTGAGAATTGGTATACAGCATCTCTATCTAGGGGGAGTCCAGATGTATTAATTAGAATCGTTTGAGAATTGGTATACAGCATCTCTATGTAGGGGGAGTCCAGATGTATTAATTTGAATCGTTTGAGAATTGTATACAGCACCTCTATCTAGGGGGAGTCCAGATCTATTAATTAGAATCGTTTGAGAATTGGTATACAGCATCTCTATCTAGGGGGAGTCCAGATCTATTAATTAGAATCGTTTGAGAATTGGTATACACCATCTCTATCTAGGGGGAGTCCAGATCTATTAATTAGAATCATCTGAGAATTGTATACAGCATCTCTATCTAGGGGGAGTCCAGATCTATTAATTAGAATCATCTGAGAATTGTATACAGCATCTCTATCTAGGGGGAGACCAGGTCTATTAATTAGAATCGTTTGAGAATTGGTATACAGCATCTCTATCTAGGGGGAGTCCAGATCTATTAATTAGAATCGTTTGAGAATTGTATACAGCATCTCTAGGGGGAGTCTAGATCTATTAATTACAATTGTTTGAGAATTGGTATACAGCATCTCTATCTAGGGGGAGTCCAGGTCTATTAATTAGAATCGTTTGAGAATTGGTATACAGTATCTCTATCTAGGGGGAGTCCAGAACTGTTAATTAGAATCGTTTGAGAATTGTATACAGCATCTCTAGGGGGAGTCTAGATCTATTAATTAGAATTGTTTGAGAATTGTATACAGCATCTCTATCTAGGGGGAGTCCAGGTCTATTAATTAGAATCATTTGAGAATTGGTATACAGCATCTCTATCTAGGGGGAGTCCAGATCTATTAATTAGAATCGTTTGAGAATTGGTATACACCATCTCTATCTAGGGGGAGTCCAGAACTATTCATTAGAATCGTTTGAGAATTGGTATACAGCATCTCTATGGGGAGTCCAGAACTATTAATTAGAATCGTTTGAGAATTGGTATACAGCATCTCTATCTAGGGGGAGTCCAGATCTATTAATTAGAATCGTTTGAGAATTGGTATACAGCATCTCTATCTAGGGGGAGTCCAGATCTATTAATTAGAATCGTTTGAGAATTGGTATACAGCATCTCTATCTAGGGGGAGTCCAGATCTATTAATTAGAATCGTTTGGGAATTGGTATACAGCATCTCTATCTAGGGGGAGTCCAGATCTATTAATTAGAATCGTTTGAGAATTGGTATACAGCATCTCTATCTAGGGGGAGTCCAGATCTATTAATTAGAATCGTTTGAGAATTGGTATACAGCATCTCTATCTAGGGGGAGTCCAGATCTATTAATTAGAATCGTTTGAGAATTGTATACAGCATCTCTATCTAGGGGGAGTCCAGATCCATTAATTGGAATCATTTGAGAATTGGTATACAGCATCTCTATCTAGGGGGAGTCCAGATCTATTAATTAGAATCATCTGAGAATTGTATACAGCATCTCTATCTAGGGGGATTCCAGATCTATTAATTAGAATCATCTGAGAATTGTATACAGCATCTCTATCTAGGGGGAGTCCAGGTCTATTAATTAGAATCATTTGAGAATTGGTATACAGTATCTCTATCTAGGGGGAGTCCAGATCTATTAATTGGAATCGTTTGAGAATTGGTATACAGCATCTCTATCTAGGGGGAGTCCAGATCTATTAATTAGAATCGTTTGAGAATTGTATACAGCATCTCTATCTAGGGGGAGTCCAGATCTATTAATTAGAATCGTCTGAGAATTGTATACAGCATCTCTATCTAGGGGGAGTCCAGATTTATTAATTAGAATCATCTGAGAATTGTATACAGCATCTCTATCTAGGGGGAGTCCAGGTCTATTAATTAGAATCGTTTGAGAATTGGTATACAGCATCTCTATCTAGGGGGAGTCCAGGTCTATTAATTAGAATCGTTTGAGAATTGGTATACAGTATCTCTATCTAGGGGGAGTCCAGAACTGTTACTTAGAATCGTTTGAGAATTGTATACAGCATCTCTAGGGGGAGTCTAGATCTATTAATTAGAATTGTTTGAGAATTGTATACAGCATCTCTATCTAGGGGGAGTCCAGGTCTATTAATTAGAATCATTTGAGAATTGGTATACAGCATCTCTATCTAGGAGGAGTCCTGATCTATTAATTAGAATCCTTTGAGAATTGGTATACAGCACCTCTATCTAGGGGGAGTCCAGATCTATTAATTAGAATCGTTTGAGAATTGTATACAGCATCTCTATCTAGGGGGAGTCCAGATCTATTAATTAGAATCGTTTGAGAATTGGTATACAGCATCTCTATCTAGGGGGAGTCCAGGTCTTTTCATTAGAATCGTTTGAGAATTGGTATACAGCATCTCTATCTAGGGGGAGTCCAGATCTATTAATTAGAATCGTTTGAGAATTGGTATACAGCATCTCTATCTAGGGGGAGTCCAGGTCTATTCATTAGAATCGTTTGAGAATTGGTATACCGCATCTCTATCTAGGGGGAGTCCAGATCTATTAATTAGAATCATTTGAGAATTGTATACAGCATCTCTATCTAGGGGGAGTCCAGGTCTATTCATTAGAATCGTTTGAGAATTGGTATACCGCATCTCTATCTAGGGGGAGTCCAGATCTATTAATTAGAATCCTTTGAGAATTGTATACAGCATCTCTATCTAGGGGGAGTCCAGATCTATTAATTAGAATCGTTTGATATTTGTATACAGCATCTCTATCTAGGGGGTGTCCAGATCTATTCATTAGAATCGTTTGAGAATTGGTATACAGCATCTCTATCTAGGGGGAGTCCAGATCTATTAATTGGAATCATTTGAGAATTGGTATACAGCATCTCTATCTAGGGGGAGTCCAGATCTGTTAATTAGAATCGTTTGAGAATTGGTATACAGCATCTCTATCTAGGGGGAGTCCAGATCTATTAATTAGAATCGTTTGAGAATTGGTATACAGCATCTCTATCTAGGGGGAGTCCAGATCTATTAATTAGAATCGTTTGAGAATTGGTATACAGCATCTCTATCTAGGGGGAGTCCAGATCTATTAATTTGAATCGTTTGAGAATTGGTATACAGCATCTCTATCTAGGGGGAGTCCAGAACTATTAATTAGAATCGTTTGAGAATTGTATACAGCATCTCTATCTAGGGGGAGTCCAGATCTATTAATTAGAATCATTTGAGAATTGGTATACAGCATCTCTATCTAGGGGAGTCCAGATCTATTAATTAGAATCGTTTGAGAATTGTATACAGCATCTCTATCTAGGGGGAGTCCAGATCTATTAATTAGAATCATCTGAGAATTGTATACAGCATCTCTATCTAGGGGGAGTCCAGATCTATTAATTAGAATCATCTGAGAATTGTATACAGCATCTCTATCTAGGGGGAGTCCAGATCTATTAATTGGAATCATTTGAGAATTGGTATACAGCATCTCTATCTAGGGGGAGTCCAGATCTATTAATTAGAATCGTTTGAGAATTGTATACAGCATCTCTATCTAGGGGGAGTCCAGATCTATTAATTAGAATCATCTGAGAATTGTATACAGCATCTCTATCTAGGGGGAGTCCAGATCTATTAATTAGAATCATCTGAGAATTGTATACAGCATCTCTATCTAGGGGGAGTCCAGGTCTATTAATTAGAATCGTTTGAGAATTGGTATACAGCATCTCTATCTAGGTGGAGTCCAGATCTATTAATTAGAATCATTTGAGAATTGGTATACAGCATCTCTATCTAGGGGGAGTCCAGATCTATTAATTAGAATCATTTGAGAATTGATATACAGCATCTCTATCTAGGGGGAGTCCAGATCTATTAATTAGAATCATCTGAGAATTGTATACAGCATCTCTAGGGGGAGTCTAGATCTATTAATTAGAATCGTTTGAGAATTGGTATACAGTATCTCTATCTAGGGGGAGTCCAGAACTGTTAATTAGAATCGTTTGAGAATTGTATACAGCATCTCTAGGGGGAGTCTAGATCTATTAATTAGAATTGTTTGAGAATTGTATACAGCATCTCTATCTAGGGGGAGTCCAGGTCTATTAATTAGAATCATTTGAGAATTGGTATACAGCATCTCTATCTAGGGGGAGTCCAGATCTATTAATTAGAATCGTTTGAGAATTGGTATACAGCATCTCTATCTAGGGGGAGTCCAGAACTATTCATTAGAATCGTTTGAGAATTGGTATACAGCATCTTTATGGGGAGTCCAGAACTATTAATTAGAATCGTTTGAGAATTGGTATACAGCATCTCTATCTAGGGGGAGTCCAGATCTATTAATTAGAATCGTTTGAGAATTGGTATACAGCATCTCTATCTAGGGGGAGTCCAGATCTATTAATTAGAATCGTTTGCGAATTGTTTACAGCATCTCTATCTAGGGGGAGTCCAGATCTATTAATTAGAATCATTTGAGAATTGGTATACAGCATCTCTATTTAGGGGGAGTCCAGGTCTATTAATTAGAATCGTTTGAGAATTGGTATACAGCATCTCTATCTAGGGGGAGCCCAGGTCTATTAATTAGAATCGTTTGAGAATTGGTATACAGTATCTCTATCTAGGGGGAGTCCAGAACTGTTACTTAGAATCGTTTGAGAATTGTATACAGCATCTCTAGGGGGAGTCTAGATCTATTAATTAGAATTGTTTGAGAATTGTATACAGCATCTCTATCTAGGGGGAGTCCAGGTCTATTAATTAGAATCATTTGAGAATTGGTATACAGCATCTCTATCTAGGAGGAGTCCTGATCTATTAATTAGAATCCTTTGAGAATTGGTATACAGCACCTCTATCTAGGGGGAGTCCAGATCTATTAATTAGAATCGTTTGAGAATTGTATACAGCATCTCTATCTAGGGGGAGTCCAGATCTATTAATTAGAATCGTTTGAGAATTGGTATACAGCATCTCTATCTAGGGGGAGTCCAGGTCTTTTCATTAGAATCGTTTGAGAATTGGTATACAGCATCTCTATCTAGGGGGAGTCCAGATCTATTAATTAGAATCGTTTGAGAATTGGTATACAGCATCTCTATCTAGGGGGAGTCCAGGTCTATTCATTAGAATCGTTTGAGAATTGGTATACCGCATCTCTATCTAGGGGGAGTCCAGATCTATTAATTAGAATCATTTGAGAATTGTATACAGCATCTCTATCTAGGGGGAGTCCAGGTCTATTCATTAGAATCGTTTGAGAATTGGTATACCGCATCTCTATCTAGGGGGAGTCCAGATCTATTAATTAGAATCCTTTGAGAATTGTATACAGCATCTCTATCTAGGGGGAGTCCAGATCTATTAATTAGAATCGTTTGATATTTGTATACAGCATCTCTATCTAGGGGGTGTCCAGATCTATTCATTAGAATCGTTTGAGAATTGGTATACAGCATCTCTATCTAGGGGGAGTCCAGATCTATTAATTGGAATCATTTGAGAATTGGTATACAGCATCTCTATCTAGGGGGAGTCCAGATCTGTTAATTAGAATCGTTTGAGAATTGGTATACAGCATCTCTATCTAGGGGGAGTCCAGATCTATTAATTAGAATCGTTTGAGAATTGGTATACAGCATCTCTATCTAGGGGGAGTCCAGATCTATTAATTAGAATCGTTTGAGAATTGGTATACAGCATCTCTATCTAGGGGGAGTCCAGATCTATTAATTTGAATCGTTTGAGAATTGGTATACAGCATCTCTATCTAGGGGGAGTCCAGAACTATTAATTAGAATCGTTTGAGAATTGTATACAGCATCTCTATCTAGGGGGAGTCCAGATCTATTAATTAGAATCGTTTGAGAATTGGTATACAGCATCTCTATCTAGGGGAGTCCAGATCTATTAATTAGAATCGTTTGAGAATTGTATACAGCATCTCTATCTAGGGGGAGTCCTGATCTATTAATTAGAATCATCTGAGAATTGTATACAGCATCTCTATCTAGGGGGAGTCCAGATCTATTAATTAGAATCATCTGAGAATTGTATACAGCATCTCTATCTAGGGGGAGTCCAGATCTATTAATTGGAATCATTTGAGAATTGGTATACAGCATCTCTATCTAGGGGGAGTCCAGATCTATTAATTAGAATCGTTTGAGAATTGTATACAGCATCTCTATCTAGGGGGAGTCCAGATCTATTAATTAGAATCATCTGAGAATTGTATACAGCATCTCTATCTAGGGGGAGTCCAGATCTATTAATTAGAATCATCTGAGAATTGTATACAGCATCTCTATCTAGGGGGAGTCCAGGTCTATTAATTAGAATCGTTTGAGAATTGGTATACAGCATCTCTATCTAGGTGGAGTCCAGATCTATTAATTAGAATCATTTGAGAATTGGTATACAGCATCTCTATCTAGGGGGAGTCCAGATCTATTAATTAGAATCATTTGAGAATTGATATACAGCATCTCTATCTAGGGGGAGTCCAGATCTATTAATTAGAATCATCTGAGAATTGTATACAGCATCTCTAGGGGGAGTCTAGATCTATTAATTAGAATCGTTTGAGAATTGGTATACAGTATCTCTATCTAGGGGGAGTCCAGAACTGTTAATTAGAATCGTTTGAGAATTGTATACAGCATCTCTAGGGGGAGTCTAGATCTATTAATTAGAATTGTTTGAGAATTGTATACAGCATCTCTATCTAGGGGGAGTCCAGGTCTATTAATTAGAATCATTTGAGAATTGGTATACAGCATCTCTATCTAGGGGGAGTCCAGATCTATTAATTAGAATCGTTTGAGAATTGGTATACAGCATCTCTATCTAGGGGGAGTCCAGAACTATTCATTAGAATCGTTTGAGAATTGGTATACAGCATCTTTATGGGGAGTCCAGAACTATTAATTAGAATCGTTTGAGAATTGGTATACAGCATCTCTATCTAGGGGGAGTCCAGATCTATTAATTAGAATCGTTTGAGAATTGGTATACAGCATCTCTATCTAGGGGGAGTCCAGATCTATTAATTAGAATCGTTTGCGAATTGTTTACAGCATCTCTATCTAGGGGGAGTCCAGATCTATTAATTAGAATCATTTGAGAATTGGTATACAGCATCTCTATTTAGGGGGAGTCCAGATCTATTAATTAGAATCGTTTGAGAATTGGTATACAGCATCTCTATCTAGAGGGAGTCCAGATCTATTAATTAGAATCGTTTGAGAATTGGTATACAGCATCTCTATCTAGGGGGAGTCCAGATCTATTAATTAGAATCGTTTGAGAATTGTATACAGCATCTCTATCTAGGGGGAGTCCTGATCTATTAATTAGAATCGTTTGAGAATTGGTATACAGCATCTCTATCTATCTAGGGGGAGTCCAGATGTATTGATTAGAATCGTTTGAGAATTGTATAGAGCATCTCTATCTAGGGGGAGTCCAGATGTATTAATTAGAATCGTTTGAGAATTGTATACAGCATCTCTATCTATGGGGAGTCCAGATGTATTAATTAGAATCGTTTGAGAATTGTATACAGCACCTCTATCTAGGGGGAGTCCAGATCTATTAATTAGAATCGTTTGAGAATTGGTATACAGCATCTCTATCTAGGGGGAGTCCAGATCTATTAATTAGAATCGTTTGAGAATTGGTATACAGCATCTCTATCTAGGGGGAGTCCAGATGTATTAATTAGAATCGTTTGAGAATTGGTATACAGCATCTCTATCTAGGGGGAGTCCAGATGTATTAATTAGAATCATTTGAGAATTGTATACAGCATCTCTATCTAGGGGGAGTCCAGATCCATTAATAAGAATCGTTTGAGAATTGTATACAGCATCTCTATCTAGGGGGAGTCCAGATCCATTAATTAGAATCGTTTGAGAATTAGTATACAGCATCTCTATCTAGGGGGAGTCCAGATGTATTAATTAGAATCGTTTGAGAATTGTATACAGCACCTCTATCTAGGGGGAGTCCAGATCTATTAATTAGAATCGTTTGAGAATTGGTATACAGCATCTCTATCTAGGGGGAGTCCAGAACTATTAATTAGAATCGTTTGAGAATTGTATACAGCATCTCTATCTAGGGGGAGTCCAGATCCATTAATTAGAATCGTTTGAGAATTGTATACAGCATCTCTATCTAGGGGGAGTCCAGATCCATTAATTAGAATCGTTTGAGAATTGGTATACAGCTTCTCTATCTAGGGGGAGTCCAGATCTATTAATTAGAATCGTTTGAGAATTGTATACAGCATCTCTATCTAGGGGGAGTCCAGATCTATTAATTAGAATCGTTTGAGAATTGGTATACAGCATCTCTATCTAGGGGGAGTCCAGATCTATTAATTAGAATCGTTTGAGAATTGGTATACAGCATCTCTATCTAGGGGGAGTCCAGAACTGTTAATTAGAATCGTTTGAGAATTGTATACAGCATCTCTATCTAGGGGGAGTCCAGATCTATTAATTAGAATCATTTGAGAATTGGTATACAGCATCTCTATCTAGGGGGAGTCCAGATCTATTAATTAGAATCGTTTGAGAATTGGTATACAGCATCTCTATCTAGGGGGAGTCCAGATCTATTAATTAGAATCGTTTGAGAATTGTATACAGCATCTCTATCTAGGGGGAGTCCAGATCTGTTAATTAGAATCGTTTGAGAATGGGTATACAGCATCTCTATCTAGGGGTAGTCCAGATCTATTAATTATAATCGTTTGAGAATTGGTATACAGCATCTCTATCTAGGGGGAGTCCAGATCTATTAATTAGAATCGTTTGAGAATTGGTATACAGCATCTCTATCTAGGGGGAGTCCAGATGTATTAATTAGAATCGTTTGAGAATTGGTATACAGCATCTCTATCTAGGGGGAGTCCAGATGTATTAATTAGAATCATTTGAGAATTGTATACAGCATCTCTATCTAGGGGGAGTCCAGATCCATTAATTAGAATCGTTTGAGAATTGTATACAGCATCTCTATCTAGGGGGAGTCCAGATCCATTAATTAGAATCGTTTGAGAATTGGTATACAGCATCTCTATCTAGGGGGAGTCCAGATCTATTAATTTGAATCGTTTGAGAATTGTATACAGCATCTCTATCTAGGGGGAGTCCAGATCTATTCATTAGAATCATTTGAGAATTGGTATACAGCATCTCTATCTAGGGGGAGTCCAGATCTATTAATTAGAATCGTTTGAGAATTGGTATACAGCATCTCTATCTAGGGGGAGTCCAGAACTATTAATTAGAATCGTTTGAGAATTGTATACAGCATCTCTATCTAGGGGGAGTCCAGATCTATTAATTAGAATCATTTGAGAATTGGTATACAGCATCTCTATCTAGGGGGAGTCCAGATCTATTAATTAGAATCGTTTGAGAATTGGTATACAGCATCTCTATCTAGGGGGAGTCCAGATCTATTAATTAGAATCGTTTGAGAATTGTATACAGCATCTCTATCTAGGGGGAGTCCAGATCTGTTAATTAGAATCGTTTGAGAATGGGTATACAGCATCTCTATCTAGGGGTAGTCCAGATCTATTAATTATAATCGTTTGAGAATTGGTATACAGCATCTCTATCTAGGGGGAGTCCAGATCTATTAATTAGAATCGTTTGAGAATTGGTATACAGCATCTCTATCTAGGGGGAGTCCAGATGTATTAATTAGAATCGTTTGAGAATTGGTATACAGCATCTCTATGTAGGGGGAGTCCAGATGTATTAATTAGAATCGTTTGAGAATTGTATACAGCACCTCTATCTAGGGGGAGTCCAGATCTATTAATTAGAATCGTTTGAGAATTGGTATACAGCATCTCTATCTAGGGGGAGTCCAGATCTATTAATTAGAATCGTTTGAGAATTGGTATACACCATCTCTATCTAGGGGGAGTCCAGATCTATTAATTAGAATCATCTGAGAATTGTATACAGCATCTCTATCTAGGGGGAGTCCAGATCTATTAATTAGAATCATCTGAGAATTGTATACAGCATCTCTATCTAGGGGGAGACCAGGTCTATTAATTAGAATCGTTTGAGAATTGGTATACAGCATCTCTATCTAGGGGGAGTCCAGATCTATTAATTAGAATCGTTTGAGAATTGTATACAGCATCTCTAGGGGGAGTCTAGATCTATTAATTACAATTGTTTGAGAATTGGTATACAGCATCTCTATCTAGGGGGAGTCCAGGTCTATTAATTAGAATCGTTTGAGAATTGGTATACAGTATCTCTATCTAGGGGGAGTCCAGAACTGTTAATTAGAATCGTTTGAGAATTGTATACAGCATCTCTAGGGGGAGTCTAGATCTATTAATTAGAATTGTTTGAGAATTGTATACGGCATCTCTATCTAGGGGGAGTCCAGGTCTATTAATTAGAATCATTTGAGAATTGGTATACAGCATCTCTATCTAGGGGGAGTCCAGATCTATTAATTAGAATCGTTTGAGAATTGGTATACACCATCTCTATCTAGGGGGCGTCCTGAACTATTCATTAGAATCGTTTGAGAATTGGTATACAGCATCTCTATGGGGAGTCCAGAACTATTAATTAGAATCGTTTGAGAATTGGTATACAGCATCTCTATCTAGGGGGAGTCCAGATCTATTAATTAGAATCGTTTGAGAATTGGTATACAGCATCTCTATCTAGGGGGAGTCCAGATCTATTAATTAGAATCGTTTGAGAATTGGTATACAGCATCTCTATCTAGGGGGAGTCCAGATCTATTAATTAGAATCGTTTGAGAATTGGTATACAGCATCTCTATCTAGGGGGAGTCCAGATCTATTAATTAGAATCGTTTGAGAATTGGTATACAGCATCTGTATCTAGGGGGAGTCCAGATCTATTAATTAGAATCGTTTGAGAATTGGTATACAGCATCTCTATCTAGGGGGAGTCCAGATCTATTAATTAGAATCGTTTGAGAATTGTATACAGCATCTCTATCTAGGGGGAGTCCAGATCCATTAATTGGAATCATTTGAGAATTGGTATACAGCATCTCTATCTAGGGGGAGTCCAGATCTATTAATTAGAATCATCTGAGAATTGTATACAGCATCTCTATCTAGGGGGATTCCAGATCTATTAATTAGAATCATCTGAGAATTGTATACAGCATCTCTATCTAGGGGGAGTCCAGGTCTATTAATTAGAATCATTTGAGAATTGGTATACAGCATCTCTATCTAGGGGGAGTCCAGATCTATTAATTGGAATCGTTTGAGAATTGGTATACAGCATCTCTATCTAGGGGGAGTCCAGATCTATTAATTAGAATCGTTTGAGAATTGTATACAGCATCTCTATCTAGGGGGAGTCCAGATCTATTAATTAGAATCGTCTGAGAATTGCTATACAGCATCTCTATCTAGGGGGAGTCCAGATTTATTAATTAGAATCATCTGAGAATTGTATACAGCATCTCTATCTAGGGGGAGTCCAGGTCTATTAATTAGAATCGTTTGAGAATTGGTATACAGCATCTCTATCTAGGGGGAGTCCAGGTCTATTAATTAGAATCGTTTGAGAATTGGTATACAGTATCTCTATCTAGGGGGAGTCCAGAACTGTTAATTAGAATCGTTTGAGAATTGTATACAGCATCTCTAGGGGGAGTCTAGATCTATTAATTAGAATTGTTTGAGAATTGTATACAGCATCTCTATCTAGGGGGAGTCCAGGTCTATTAATTAGAATCATTTGAGAATTGGTATACAGCATCTCTATCTAGGGGGAGTCCTGATCTATTAATTAGAATCCTTTGAGAATTGGTATACAGCACCTCTATCTAGGGGGAGTCCAGATCTATTAATTAGAATCGTTTGAGAATTGTATACAGCATCTCTATCTAGGGGGAGTCCAGATCTATTAATTAGAATCGTTTGAGAATTGGTATACAGCATCTCTATCTAGGGGGAGTCCAGGTCTTTTCATTAGAATCGTTTGAGAATTGGTATACAGCATCTCTATCTAGGGGGAGTCCAGATCTATTAATTAGAATCGTTTGAGAATTGGTATACAGCATCTCTATCTAGGGGGAGTCCAGGTCTATTCATTAGAATCGTTTGAGAATTGGTATACCGCATCTCTATCTAGGGGGAGTCCAGATCTATTAATTAGAATCATTTGAGAATTGTATACAGCATCTCTATCTAGGGGGAGTCCAGGTCTATTCATTAGAATCGTTTGAGAATTGGTATACCGCATCTCTATCTAGGGGGAGTCCAGATCTATTAATTAGAATCCTTTGAGAATTGTATACAGCATCTCTATCTAGGGGGAGTCCAGATCTATTAATTAGAATCGTTTGATATTTGTATACAGCATCTCTATCTAGGGGGTGTCCAGATCTATTCATTAGAATCGTTTGAGAATTGGTATACAGCATCTCTATCTAGGGGGAGTCCAGATCTATTAATTGGAATCATTTGAGAATTGGTATACAGCATCTCTATCTAGGGGGAGTCCAGATCTGTTAATTAGAATCGTTTGAAAATTGGTATACAGCATCTCTATCTAGGGGGAGTCCAGATCTATTAATTAGAATCGTTTGAGAATTGGTATACAGCATCTCTATCTAGGGGGAGTCCAGATCTATTAATTAGAATCGTTTGAGAATTGGTATACAGCATCTCTATCTAGGGGGAGTCCAGATCTATTAATTTGAATCGTTTGAGAATTGGTATACAGCATCTCTATCTAGGGGGAGTCCAGAACTATTAATTAGAATCGTTTGAGAATTGTATACAGCATCTCTATCTAGGGGGAGTCCAGATCTATTAATTAGAATCGTTTGAGAATTGGTATACAGCATCTCTATCTAGGGGAGTCCAGATCTATTAATTAGAATCGTTTGAGAATTGTATACAGCATCTCTATCTAGGGGGAGTCCAGATCTATTAATTAGAATCATCTGAGAATTGTATACAGCATCTCTATCTAGGGGGAGTCCAGATCTATTAATTAGAATCATCTGAGAATTGTATACAGCATCTCTATCTAGGGGGAGTCCAGATCTATTAATTGGAATCATTTGAGAATTGGTATACAGCATCTCTATCTAGGGGGAGTCCAGATCTATTAATTAGAATCGTTTGAGAATTGTATACAGCATCTCTATCTAGGGGGAGTCCAGATCTATTAATTAGAATCATCTGAGAATTGTATACAGCATCTCTATCTAGGGGGAGTCCAGATCTATTAATTAGAATCATCTGAGAATTGTATACAGCATCTCTATCTAGGGGGAGTCCAGGTCTATTAATTAGAATCGTTTGAGAATTGGTATGCAGCATCTCTATCTAGGGGGAGTCCAGATCTATTAATTAGAATCATTTGAGAATTGGTATACAGCATCTCTATCTAGGGGGAGTCCAGATCTATTAATTAGAATCATTTGAGAATTGATATACAGCATCTCTATCTAGGGGGAGTCCAGATCTATTAATTAGAATCATCTGAGAATTGTATACAGCATCTCTAGGGGGAGTCTAGATCTATTAATTAGAATTGTTTGAGAATTGGTATACAGCATCTCTATCTAGGGGGAGTCCAGGTCTATTAATTAGAATCGTTTGAGAATTGGTATACAGCATCTCTATCTAGGGGGAGTCCGGATCTATTAATTAGAATCGTTTGAGAATTGTATACAGCATCTCTAGGGGGAGTCTAGATCTATTAATTACAATTGTTTGAGAATTGGTATACAGCATCTCTATCTAGGGGGAGTCCAGGTCTATTAATTAGAATCGTTTGAGAATTGGTATACAGTATCTCTATCTAGGGGGAGTCCAGAACTGTTAATTAGAATCGTTTGAGAATTGTATACAGCATCTCTAGGGGGAGTCTAGATCTATTAATTAGAATTGTTTGAGAATTGTATACAGCATCTCTATCTAGGGGGAGTCCAGGTCTATTAATTAGAATCATTTGAGAATTGGTATACAGCATCTCTATCTAGGGGGAGTCCAGATCTATTAATTAGAATCGTTTGAGAATTGGTATACAGCATCTCTATCTAGGGGGAGTCCAGAACTATTCATAAGAATCGTTTGAGAATTGGTATACAGCATCTCTATCTAGGGGGAGTCCAGATCTATTAATTAGAATCATTTGAGAATTGATATACAGCATCTCTATCTAGGGGGAGTCCAGATCTATTAATTAGAATCATCTGAGAATTGTATACAGCATCTCTAGGGGGAGTCTAGATCTATTAATTAGAATTGTTTGAGAATTGGTATACAGCATCTCTATCTAGGGGGAGTCCAGGTCTATTAATTAGAATCGTTTGAGAATTGGTATACAGCATCTCTATCTAGGGGGAGTCCGGATCTATTAATTAGAATCGTTTGAGAATTGTATACAGCATCTCTAGGGGGAGTCTAGATCTATTAATTACAATTGTTTGAGAATTGGTATACAGCATCTCTATCTAGGGGGAGTCCAGGTCTATTAATTAGAATCGTTTGAGAATTGGTATACAGTATCTCTATCTAGGGGGAGTCCAGAACTGTTAATTAGAATCGTTTGAGAATTGTATACAGCATCTCTAGGGGGAGTCTAGATCTATTAATTAGAATTGTTTGAGAATTGTATACAGCATCTCTATCTAGGGGGAGTCCAGGTCTATTAATTAGAATCATTTGAGAATTGGTATACAGCATCTCTATCTAGGGGGAGTCCAGATCTATTAATTAGAATCGTTTGAGAATTGGTATACAGCATCTCTATCTAGGGGGAGTCCAGAACTATTCATAAGAATCGTTTGAGAATTGGTATACAGCATCTCTATCTAGGGGGAGTCCAGATCTATTAATTAGAATCGTTTGAGAATTGGTATACAGCTTCTCTATGGGGAGTCTAGAACTATTAATTAGAATCGTTTGAGAATTGGTATACAGCATCTCTATCTAGGGGGAGTCCAGATCTATTAATTAGAATCGTTTGAGAATTGGTATACAGCATCTCTATCTAGGGGGAGTCCAGATCTATTAATTAGAATCGTTTGAGAATTGTTTACAGCATCTCTATCTAGGGGGAGTCCAGATCTATTAATTAGAATCATTTGAGAATTGGTATACAGCATCTCTATCTAGGGGGAGTCCAGATCTATTAATTAGAATCGTTTGAGAATTGGTATACAGCATCTCTATCTAGGGGGAGTCCAGATCTATTAATTAGAATCGTTTGAGAATTGTATACAGCATCTCTATCTAGGGGGAGTCCAGATCTATTAATTAGAGTCGTTTGAGAATTATATACAGCATCTCTATCTAGGGGGAGTCCAGATCTATTAATTAGAATCATCTGAGAATTGTATACAGCATCTCTATCTAGGAGGAGTCCAGGTCTATTAATTAGAATCGTTTGAGAATTGGTATACAGCATCTCTATCTGGGGGGAGTCTAGATCTATTAATTATAATTGTTTGAGAATTGGTATACAGCATCTCTAGAGGGAGTCTAGATCTATTAATTATAATCGTTTGAGAATTGGTATACAGCATCTCTATCTAGGGGGAGTCCAGATCTATTAATTAGAATCGTTTGAGAATTGGTATACAGCATCTCTATCTAGGGGGAGTCCAGAACTATTAATTAGAATCGTTTGAGAATTGTATACAGCATCTCTATCTAGGGGGAGTCCAGATCTATTAATTAGAATCGTTTGAGAATTGCTATACAGCATCTCTATCTAGGGGGAGTCCAGATCTATTAATTAGAATCGTTTGAGAATTGGTATACAGCATCTCTATCTAGGGGGAGTCCAGATCTATTAATTAGAATCGTTTGAGAATTGGTATACAGCATCTCTATCTAGGGGGAGTCCAGATCTATTAATTAGAATCGTTTGAGAATTGTATACAGCATCTCTATCTAGGGGGAGTCCAGATCTATTAATTAGAATCGTTTGAGAATTATATACAGCATCTCTATCTAGGGGGAGTCCAGATCTATTAATTAGAATCATCTGAGAATTGTATACAGCATCTCTATCTAGGAGGAGTCCAGGTCTATTAATTAGAATCGTTTGAGAATTGGTATACAGCATCTCTATCTAGGGGGAGTCTAGATCTATTAATTATAATTGTTTGAGAATTGGTATACAGCATCTCTAGAGGGAGTCTAGATCTATTAATTATAATCGTTTGAGAATTGGTATACAGCATCTCTATCTAGGGGGAGTCCAGATCTATTAATTAGAATCGTTTGAGAATTGGTATACAGCATCTCTATCTAGGGGGAGTCCAGATCTATTAATTAGTATCATTTGAGAATTGATATACAGCATCTCTATCTAGGGGGAGTCCAGATCTATTAATTAGAATCATCTGAGAATTGTATACAGCATCTCTAGGGGGAGTCTAGATCTATTAATTAGAATTGTTTGAGAATTGGTATACAGCATCTCTATCTAGGGGGAGTCCAGGTCTATTAATTAGAATCGTTTGAGAATTGGTATACAGCATCTCTATCTAGGGGGAGTCCGGATCTATTAATTAGAATCGTTTGAGAATTGTATACAGCATCTCTAGGGGGAGTCTAGATCTATTAATTACAATTGTTTGAGAATTGGTATACAGCATCTCTATCTAGGGGGAGTCCAGGTCTATTAATTAGAATCGTTTGAGAATTGGTATACAGTATCTCTATCTAGGGGGAGTCCAGAACTGTTAATTAGAATCGTTTGAGAATTGTATACAGCATCTCTAGGGGGAGTCTAGATCTATTAATTAGAATTGTTTGAGAATTGTATACAGCATCTCTATCTAGGGGGAGTCCAGGTCTATTAATTAGAATCATTTGAGAATTGGTATACAGCATCTCTATCTAGGGGGAGTCCAGATCTATTAATTAGAATCGTTTGAGAATTGGTATACAGCATCTCTATCTAGGGGGAGTCCAGAACTATTCATTAGAATCGTTTGAGAATTGGTATACAGCATCTCTATCTAGGGGGAGTCCAGATCTATTAATTAGAATCGTTTGAGAATTGGTATACAGCATCTCTATGGGGAGTCCAGAACTATTAATTAGAATCGTTTGAGAATTGGTATACAGCATCTCTATCTAGGGGAGTCCAGATCTATTAATTAGAATCGTTTGAGAATTGGTATACAGCATCTCTATCTAGGGGGAGTCCAGATCTATTAATTAGAATCGTTTGAGAATTGTTTACAGCATCTCTATCTAGGGGGAGTCCAGATCTATTAATTAGAATCGTTTGAGAATTGGTATACAGCATCTCTATCTAGGGGGAGTCCAGATCTATTAATTAGAATCGTTTGAGAATTGGTATACAGCATCTCTATCTAGGGGGAGTCCAGATCTATTAATTAGAATCGTTTGAGAATTGTATACAGCATCTCTATCTAGGGGGAGTCCAGATCTGTTAATTAGAATCGTTTGAAAATTGGTGTACAGCATCTCTATCTAGGGGGAGTCCAGATCTATTAATTAGAATCGTTTGAGAATTGGTATACAGCATCTCTATCTAGGGGGAGTCCAGATCTATTAATTAGAATCGTTTGAGAATTGGTATACAGCATCTCTATCTAGGGGGAGTCCAGATCTATTAATTTGAATCGTTTGAGAATTGGTATACAGCATCTCTATCTAGGGGGAGTCCAGAACTATTAATTAGAATCGTTTGAGAATTGTATACAGCATCTCTATCTAGGGGGAGTCCAGATCTATTAATTAGAATCGTTTGAGAATTGGTATACAGCATCTCTATCTAGGGGAGTCCAGATCTATTAATTAGAATCGTTTGAGAATTGTATACAGCATCTCTATCTAGGGGGAGTCCAGATCTATTAATTAGAATCATCTGAGAATTGTATACAGCATCTCTATCTAGGGGGAGTCCAGATCTATTAATTAGAATCATCTGAGAATTGTATACAGCATCTCTATCTAGGGGGAGTCCAGATCTATTAATTGGAATCATTTGAGAATTGGTATACAGCATCTCTATCTAGGGGGAGTCCAGATCTATTAATTAGAATCGTTTGAGAATTGTATACAGCATCTCTATCTAGGGGGAGTCCAGATCTATTTATTAGAATCATCTGAGAATTGTATACAGCATCTCTATCTAGGGGGAGTCCAGATCTATTAATTAGAATCATCTGAGAATTGTATACAGCATCTCTATCTAGGGGGAGTCCAGGTCTATTAATTAGAATCGTTTGAGAATTGGTATACAGCATCTCTATCTAGGGGGAGTCCAGATCTATTAATTAGAATCATTTGAGAATTGGTATACAGCATCTCTATCTAGGGGGAGTCCAGATCTATTAATTAGAATCATTTGAGAATTGATATACAGCATCTCTATCTAGGGGGAGTCCAGATCTATTAATTAGAATCATCTGAGAATTGTATACAGCATCTCTAGGGGGAGTCTAGATCTATTAATTAGAATTGTTTGAGAATTGGTATACAGCATCTCTATCTAGGGGGAGTCCAGGTCTATTAATTAGAATCATTTGAGAATTGGTATACAGCATCTCTATCTAGGGGGAGTCCGGATCTATTAATTAGAATCGTTTGAGAATTGTATACAGCATCTCTAGGGGGAGTCTAGATCTATTAATTACAATTGTTTGAGAATTGGTATACAGCATCTCTATCTAGGGGGAGTCCAGGTCTATTAATTAGAATCGTTTGAGAATTGGTATACAGTATCTCTATCTAGGGGGAGTCCAGAACTGTTAATTAGAATCGTTTGAGAATTGTATACAGCATCTCTAGGGGGAGTCTAGATCTATTAATTAGAATTGTTTGAGAATTGTATACAGCATCTCTATCTAGGGGGAGTCCAGGTCTATTAATTAGAATCATTTGAGAATTGGTATACAGCATCTCTATCTAGGGGGAGTCCAGATCTATTAATTAGAATCGTTTGAGAATTGGTATACAGCATCTCTATCTAGGGGGAGTCCAGAACTATTCATAAGAATCGTTTGAGAATTGGTATACAGCATCTCTATCTAGGGGGAGTCCAGATCTATTAATTAGAATCATTTGAGAATTGATATACAGCATCTCTATCTAGGGGGAGTCCAGATCTATTAATTAGAATCATCTGAGAATTGTATACAGCATCTCTAGGGGGAGTCTAGATCTATTAATTAGAATTGTTTGAGAATTGGTATACAGCATCTCTATCTAGGGGGAGTCCAGGTCTATTAATTAGAATCGTTTGAGAATTGTATACAGCATCTCTAGGGGGAGTCTAGATCTATTAATTACAATTGTTTGAGAATTGGTATACAGCATCTCTATCTAGGGGGAGTCCAGGTCTATTAATTAGAATCGTTTGAGAATTGGTATACAGTATCTCTATCTAGGGGGAGTCCAGAACTGTTAATTAGAATCGTTTGAGAATTGTATACAGCATCTCTAGGGGGAGTCTAGATCTATTAATTAGAATTGTTTGAGAATTGTATACAGCATCTCTATCTAGGGGGAGTCCAGGTCTATTAATTAGAATCATTTGAGAATTGGTATACAGCATCTCTATCTAGGGGGAGTCCAGATCTATTAATTAGAATCGTTTGAGAATTGGTATACAGCATCTCTATCTAGGGGGAGTCCAGAACTATTCATAAGAATCGTTTGAGAATTGGTAAACAGCATCTCTATCTAGGGGGAGTCCAGATCTATTAATTAGAATCGTTTGAGAATTGGTATACAGCATCTCTATGGGGAGTCTAGAACTATTAATTAGAATCGTTTGAGAATTGGTATACAGCATCTCTATCTAGGGGGAGTCCAGATCTATTAATTAGAATCGTTTGAGAATTGGTATACAGCATCTCTATCTAGGGGGAGTCCAGATCTATTAATTAGAATCGTTTGAGAATTGTTTACAGCATCTCTATCTAGGGGGAGTCCAGATCTATTAATTAGAATCATTTGAGAATTGGTATACAGCATCTCTATCTAGGGGGAGTCCAGATCTATTAATTAGAATCGTTTGAGAATTGGTATACAGCATCTCTATCTAGGGGGAGTCCAGATCTATTAATTAGAATCGTTTGAGAATTGTATACAGCATCTCTATCTAGGGGGAGTCCAGATCTATTAATTAGAATCGTTTGAGAATTATATACAGCATCTCTATCTAGGGGGAGTTCAGATCTATTAATTAGAATCATCTGAGAATTGTATACAGCATCTCTATCTAGGAGGAGTCCAGGTCTATTAATTAGAATCGTTTGAGAATTGGTATACAGCATCTCTATCTGGGGGGAGTCTAGATCTATTAATTATAATTGTTTGAGAATTGGTATACAGCATCTCTAGAGGGAGTCTAGATCTATTAATTATAATCGTTTGAGAATTGGTATACAGCATCTCTATCTAGGGGGAGTCCAGATCTATTAATTAGAATCGTTTGAGAATTGGTATACAGCATCTCTATCTAGGGGGAGTCCAGAACTATTAATTAGAATCGTTTGAGAATTGTATACAGCATCTCTATCTAGGGGGAGTCCAGATCTATTAATTAGAATCGTTTGAGAATTGGTATACAGCATCTCTATCTAGGGGGAGTCCAGATCTATTAATTAGAATCGTTTGAGAATTGGTATACAGCATCTCTATCTAGGGGGAGTCCAGATCTATTAATTAGAATCGTTTGAGAATTGGTATACAGCATCTCTATCTAGGGGGAGTCCAGATCTATTAATTAGAATCGTTTGAGAATTGTATACAGCATCTCTATCTAGGGGGAGTCCAGATCTATTAATTAGAATCGTTTGAGAATTATATACAGCATCTCTATCTAGGGGGAGTCCAGATCTATTAATTAGAATCATCTGAGAATTGTATACAGCATCTCTATCTAGGAGGAGTCCAGGTCTATTAATTAGAATCGTTTGAGAATTGGTATACAGCATCTCTATCTAGGGGGAGTCTAGATCTATTAATTATAATTGTTTGAGAATTGGTATACAGCATCTCTAGAGGGAGTCTAGATCTATTAATTATAATCGTTTGAGAATTGGTATACAGCATCTCTATCTAGGGGGAGTCCAGATCTATTAATTAGAATCGTTTGAGAATTGGTATACAGCATCTCTATCTAGGGGGAGTCCAGATCTATTAATTAGTATCATTTGAGAATTGATATACAGCATCTCTATCTAGGGGGAGTCCAGATCTATTAATTAGAATCATCTGAGAATTGTATACAGCATCTCTAGGGGGAGTCTAGATCTATTAATTAGAATTGTTTGAGAATTGGTATACAGCATCTCTATCTAGGGGGAGTCCAGGTCTATTAATTAGAATCGTTTGAGAATTGGTATACAGCATCTCTATCTAGGGGGAGTCCGGATCTATTAATTAGAATCGTTTGAGAATTGTATACAGCATCTCTAGGGGGAGTCTAGATCTATTAATTACAATTGTTTGAGAATTGGTATACAGCATCTCTATCTAGGGGGAGTCCAGGTCTATTAATTAGAATCGTTTGAGAATTGGTATACAGTATCTCTATCTAGGGGGAGTCCAGAACTGTTAATTAGAATCGTTTGAGAATTGTATACAGCATCTCTAGGGGGAGTCTAGATCTATTAATTAGAATTGTTTGAGAATTGTATACAGCATCTCTATCTAGGGGGAGTCCAGGTCTATTAATTAGAATCATTTGAGAATTGGTATACAGCATCTCTATCTAGGGGGAGTCCAGATCTATTAATTAGAATCGTTTGAGAATTGGTATACAGCATCTCTGTCTAGGGGGAGTCCAGAACTATTCATTAGAATCGTTTGAGAATTGGTATACAGCATCTCTATCTAGGGGGAGTCCAGATCTATTAATTAGAATCGTTTGAGAATTGGTATACAGCATCTCTATGGGGAGTCCAGAACTATTAATTAGAATCGTTTGAGAATTGGTATACAGCATCTCTATCTAGGGGGAGTCCAGATCTATTAATTAGAATCGTTTGAGAATTGGTATACAGCATCTCTATCTAGGGGGAGTCCAGATCTATTAATTAGAATCGTTTGAGAATTGTTTACAGCATCTCTATCTAGGGGGAGTCCAGATCTATTAATTAGAATCGTTTGAGAATTGGTATACAGCATCTCTATCTAGGGGGAGTCCAGATCTATTAATTAGAATCGTTTGAGAATTGGTATACAGCATCTCTATCTAGGGGGAGTCCAGATCTATTAATTAGAATCGTTTGAGAATTGTATACAGCATCTCTATCTAGGGGGAGTCCAGATCTATTAATTAGAATCGTTTGAGAATTATATACAGCATCTCTATCTAGGGGGAGTCCAGATCTATTAATTAGAATCATCTGAGAATTGTATACAGCATCTCTATCTAGGAGGAGTCCAGGTCTATTAATTAGAATCGTTTGAGAATTGGTATACAGCATCTCTATCTAGGGGGAGTCTAGATCTATTAATTATAATTGTTTGAGAATTGGTATACAGCATCTCTAGAGGGAGTCTAGATCTATTAATTATAATCGTTTGAGAATTGGTATACAGCATCTCTATCTAGGGGGAGTCCAGATCTATTAATTAGAATCGTTTGAGAATTGGTATACAGCATCTCTATCTAGGGGGAGTCCAGATCTATTAATTAGAATCATTTGAGAATTGATATACAGCATCTCTATCTAGGGGGAGTCCAGATCTATTAATTAGAATCATCTGAGAATTGTATACAGCATCTCTAGGGGGAGTCTAGATCTATTAATTAGAATTGTTTGAGAATTGGTATACAGCATCTCTATCTAGGGGGAGTCCAGGTCTATTAATTAGAATCGTTTGAGAATTGGTATACAGCATCTCTATCTAGGGGGAGTCCGGATCTATTAATTAGAATCGTTTGAGAATTGTATACAGCATCTCTAGGGGGAGTCTAGATCTATTAATTACAATTGTTTGAGAATTGGTATACAGCATCTCTATCTAGGGGGAGTCCAGGTCTATTAATTAGAATCGTTTGAGAATTGGTATACAGTATCTCTATCTAGGGGGAGTCCAGAACTGTTAATTAGAATCGTTTGAGAATTGTATACAGCATCTCTAGGGGGAGTCTAGATCTATTAATTACAATTGTTTGAGAATTGGTATACAGCATCTCTATCTAGGGGGAGTCCAGATCTATTAATTAGAATCGTTTGAGAATTGGTATACAGCATCTCTATCTAGGGGGAGTCCAGATCTATTAATTAGAATCGTTTGAGAATTGGTATACAGCATCTCTATCTAGGGGGAGTCTAGAACTATTAATTAGAATCGTTTGAGAATTGTATACAGCATCTCTATCTAGGGGGAGTCCAGATCTATTAATTAGAATCGTTTGAGAATTGGTATACAGCATCTCTATCTAGGGGGAGTCCAGATCTATTAATTAGAATCGTTTGAGAATTGGTATACAGCATCTCTATCTAGGGGGAGTCCAGATCTATTAATTAGAATCGTTTGAGAATTGGTATACAGCATCTCTATCTAGGGGGAGTCCAGATCTATTAATTAGAATCGTTTGAGAATTGTATACAGCATCTCTATCTAGGGGGAGTCCAGATCTATTAATTAGAATCATCTGAGAATTGTATACAGCATCTCTATCTAGGGGGAGTCCAGATCTATTAATTAGAATCATCTGAGAATTGTATACAGCATATCTATCTAGGGGGAGTCCAGGTCTATTAATTAGAATCGTTTGAGAATTGGTATACAGCATCTCTATCTAGGGGGAGTCCAGATCTATTAATTAGAATCGTTTGAGAATTGTATACAGCATCTCTAGGGGGAGTCTAGATCTATTAATTACAATTGTTTGAGAATTGGTATACAGCATCTCTATCTAGGGGGAGTCCTGGTCTATTAATTAGAATCGTTTGAGAATTGGTATACAGTGTCTCTATCTAGGGGGAGTCCAGAACTGTTAATTAGAATCGTTTGAGAATTGTATACAGCATCTCTAGGGGGAGTCTAGATCTATTAATTAGAATTGTTTGAGAATTGTATACAGCATCTCTATCTAGGGGGAGTCCAGATCTATTAATTAGAATCATTTGAGAATTGGTATACAGCATCTCTATCTAGGGGGAGTCCAGATCTATTAATTAGAATCGTTTGAGAATTGGTATACAGCATCTCTATCTAGGGGGAGTCCAGATCTATTAATTAGAATCGTTTGAGAATTGTATACAGCATCTCTATCTAGGGGGAGTCCAGATCTATTAATTAGAGTCGTTTGAGAATTATATACAGCATCTCTATCTAGGGGGAGTCCAGATCTATTAATTAGAATCATCTGAGAATTGTATACAGCATCTCTATCTAGGAGGAGTCCAGGTCTATTAATTAGAATCGTTTGAGAATTGGTATACAGCATCTCTATCTGGGGGGAGTCTAGATCTATTAATTATAATTGTTTGAGAATTGGTATACAGCATCTCTAGAGGGAGTCTAGATCTATTAATTATAATCGTTTGAGAATTGGTATACAGCATCTCTATCTAGGGGGAGTCCAGATCTATTAATTAGAATCGTTTGAGAATTGGTATACAGCATCTCTATCTAGGGGGAGTCCAGAACTATTAATTAGAATCGTTTGAGAATTGTATACAGCATCTCTATCTAGGGGGAGTCCAGATCTATTAATTAGAATCGTTTGAGAATTGCTATACAGCATCTCTATCTAGGGGGAGTCCAGATCTATTAATTAGAATCGTTTGAGAATTGGTATACAGCATCTCTATCTAGGGGGAGTCCAGATCTATTAATTAGAATCGTTTGAGAATTGGTATACAGCATCTCTATCTAGGGGGAGTCCAGATCTATTAATTAGAATCGTTTGAGAATTGTATACAGCATCTCTATCTAGGGGGAGTCCAGATCTATTAATTAGAATCGTTTGAGAATTATATACAGCATCTCTATCTAGGGGGAGTCCAGATCTATTAATTAGAATCATCTGAGAATTGTATACAGCATCTCTATCTAGGAGGAGTCCAGGTCTATTAATTAGAATCGTTTGAGAATTGGTATACAGCATCTCTATCTAGGGGGAGTCTAGATCTATTAATTATAATTGTTTGAGAATTGGTATACAGCATCTCTAGAGGGAGTCTAGATCTATTAATTATAATCGTTTGAGAATTGGTATACAGCATCTCTATCTAGGGGGAGTCCAGATCTATTAATTAGAATCGTTTGAGAATTGGTATACAGCATCTCTATCTAGGGGGAGTCCAGATCTATTAATTAGTATCATTTGAGAATTGATATACAGCATCTCTATCTAGGGGGAGTCCAGATCTATTAATTAGAATCATCTGAGAATTGTATACAGCATCTCTAGGGGGAGTCTAGATCTATTAATTAGAATTGTTTGAGAATTGGTATACAGCATCTCTATCTAGGGGGAGTCCAGGTCTATTAATTAGAATCGTTTGAGAATTGGTATACAGCATCTCTATCTAGGGGGAGTCCGGATCTATTAATTAGAATCGTTTGAGAATTGTATACAGCATCTCTAGGGGGAGTCTAGATCTATTAATTACAATTGTTTGAGAATTGGTATACAGCATCTCTATCTAGGGGGAGTCCAGGTCTATTAATTAGAATCGTTTGAGAATTGGTATACAGTATCTCTATCTAGGGGGAGTCCAGAACTGTTAATTAGAATCGTTTGAGAATTGTATACAGCATCTCTAGGGGGAGTCTAGATCTATTAATTAGAATTGTTTGAGAATTGTATACAGCATCTCTATCTAGGGGGAGTCCAGGTCTATTAATTAGAATCATTTGAGAATTGGTATACAGCATCTCTATCTAGGGGGAGTCCAGATCTATTAATTAGAATCGTTTGAGAATTGGTATACAGCATCTCTATCTAGGGGGAGTCCAGAACTATTCATTAGAATCGTTTGAGAATTGGTATACAGCATCTCTATCTAGGGGGAGTCCAGATCTATTAATTAGAATCGTTTGAGAATTGGTATACAGCATCTCTATGGGGAGTCCAGAACTATTAATTAGAATCGTTTGAGAATTGGTATACAGCATCTCTATCTAGGGGAGTCCAGATCTATTAATTAGAATCGTTTGAGAATTGGTATACAGCATCTCTATCTAGGGGGAGTCCAGATCTATTAATTAGAATCGTTTGAGAATTGTTTACAGCATCTCTATCTAGGGGGAGTCCAGATCTATTAATTAGAATCGTTTGAGAATTGGTATACAGCATCTCTATCTAGGGGGAGTCCAGATCTATTAATTAGAATCGTTTGAGAATTGGTATACAGCATCTCTATCTAGGGGGAGTCCAGATCTATTAATTAGAATCGTTTGAGAATTGTATACAGCATCTCTATCTAGGGGGAGTCCAGATCTGTTAATTAGAATCGTTTGAAAATTGGTGTACAGCATCTCTATCTAGGGGGAGTCCAGATCTATTAATTAGAATCGTTTGAGAATTGGTATACAGCATCTCTATCTAGGGGGAGTCCAGATCTATTAATTAGAATCGTTTGAGAATTGGTATACAGCATCTCTATCTAGGGGGAGTCCAGATCTATTAATTTGAATCGTTTGAGAATTGGTATACAGCATCTCTATCTAGGGGGAGTCCAGAACTATTAATTAGAATCGTTTGAGAATTGTATACAGCATCTCTATCTAGGGGGAGTCCAGATCTATTAATTAGAATCGTTTGAGAATTGGTATACAGCATCTCTATCTAGGGGAGTCCAGATCTATTAATTAGAATCGTTTGAGAATTGTATACAGCATCTCTATCTAGGGGGAGTCCAGATCTATTAATTAGAATCATCTGAGAATTGTATACAGCATCTCTATCTAGGGGGAGTCCAGATCTATTAATTAGAATCATCTGAGAATTGTATACAGCATCTCTATCTAGGGGGAGTCCAGATCTATTAATTGGAATCATTTGAGAATTGGTATACAGCATCTCTATCTAGGGGGAGTCCAGATCTATTAATTAGAATCGTTTGAGAATTGTATACAGCATCTCTATCTAGGGGGAGTCCAGATCTATTTATTAGAATCATCTGAGAATTGTATACAGCATCTCTATCTAGGGGGAGTCCAGATCTATTAATTAGAATCATCTGAGAATTGTATACAGCATCTCTATCTAGGGGGAGTCCAGGTCTATTAATTAGAATCGTTTGAGAATTGGTATACAGCATCTCTATCTAGGGGGAGTCCAGATCTATTAATTAGAATCATTTGAGAATTGGTATACAGCATCTCTATCTAGGGGGAGTCCAGATCTATTAATTAGAATCATTTGAGAATTGATATACAGCATCTCTATCTAGGGGGAGTCCAGATCTATTAATTAGAATCATCTGAGAATTGTATACAGCATCTCTAGGGGGAGTCTAGATCTATTAATTAGAATTGTTTGAGAATTGGTATACAGCATCTCTATCTAGGGGGAGTCCAGGTCTATTAATTAGAATCATTTGAGAATTGGTATACAGCATCTCTATCTAGGGGGAGTCCGGATCTATTAATTAGAATCGTTTGAGAATTGTATACAGCATCTCTAGGGGGAGTCTAGATCTATTAATTACAATTGTTTGAGAATTGGTATACAGCATCTCTATCTAGGGGGAGTCCAGGTCTATTAATTAGAATCGTTTGAGAATTGGTATACAGTATCTCTATCTAGGGGGAGTCCAGAACTGTTAATTAGAATCGTTTGAGAATTGTATACAGCATCTCTAGGGGGAGTCTAGATCTATTAATTAGAATTGTTTGAGAATTGTATACAGCATCTCTATCTAGGGGGAGTCCAGGTCTATTAATTAGAATCATTTGAGAATTGGTATACAGCATCTCTATCTAGGGGGAGTCCAGATCTATTAATTAGAATCGTTTGAGAATTGGTATACAGCATCTCTATCTAGGGGGAGTCCAGAACTATTCATAAGAATCGTTTGAGAATTGGTATACAGCATCTCTATCTAGGGGGAGTCCAGATCTATTAATTAGAATCATTTGAGAATTGATATACAGCATCTCTATCTAGGGGGAGTCCAGATCTATTAATTAGAATCATCTGAGAATTGTATACAGCATCTCTAGGGGGAGTCTAGATCTATTAATTAGAATTGTTTGAGAATTGGTATACAGCATCTCTATCTAGGGGGAGTCCAGGTCTATTAATTAGAATCGTTTGAGAATTGTATACAGCATCTCTAGGGGGAGTCTAGATCTATTAATTACAATTGTTTGAGAATTGGTATACAGCATCTCTATCTAGGGGGAGTCCAGGTCTATTAATTAGAATCGTTTGAGAATTGGTATACAGTATCTCTATCTAGGGGGAGTCCAGAACTGTTAATTAGAATCGTTTGAGAATTGTATACAGCATCTCTAGGGGGAGTCTAGATCTATTAATTAGAATTGTTTGAGAATTGTATACAGCATCTCTATCTAGGGGGAGTCCAGGTCTATTAATTAGAATCATTTGAGAATTGGTATACAGCATCTCTATCTAGGGGGAGTCCAGATCTATTAATTAGAATCGTTTGAGAATTGGTATACAGCATCTCTATCTAGGGGGAGTCCAGAACTATTCATAAGAATCGTTTGAGAATTGGTAAACAGCATCTCTATCTAGGGGGAGTCCAGATCTATTAATTAGAATCGTTTGAGAATTGGTATACAGCATCTCTATGGGGAGTCTAGAACTATTAATTAGAATCGTTTGAGAATTGGTATACAGCATCTCTATCTAGGGGGAGTCCAGATCTATTAATTAGAATCGTTTGAGAATTGGTATACAGCATCTCTATCTAGGGGGAGTCCAGATCTATTAATTAGAATCGTTTGAGAATTGTTTACAGCATCTCTATCTAGGGGGAGTCCAGATCTATTAATTAGAATCATTTGAGAATTGGTATACAGCATCTCTATCTAGGGGGAGTCCAGATCTATTAATTAGAATCGTTTGAGAATTGGTATACAGCATCTCTATCTAGGGGGAGTCCAGATCTATTAATTAGAATCGTTTGAGAATTGTATACAGCATCTCTATCTAGGGGGAGTCCAGATCTATTAATTAGAATCGTTTGAGAATTATATACAGCATCTCTATCTAGGGGGAGTTCAGATCTATTAATTAGAATCATCTGAGAATTGTATACAGCATCTCTATCTAGGAGGAGTCCAGGTCTATTAATTAGAATCGTTTGAGAATTGGTATACAGCATCTCTATCTGGGGGGAGTCTAGATCTATTAATTATAATTGTTTGAGAATTGGTATACAGCATCTCTAGAGGGAGTCTAGATCTATTAATTATAATCGTTTGAGAATTGGTATACAGCATCTCTATCTAGGGGGAGTCCAGATCTATTAATTAGAATCGTTTGAGAATTGGTATACAGCATCTCTATCTAGGGGGAGTCCAGAACTATTAATTAGAATCGTTTGAGAATTGTATACAGCATCTCTATCTAGGGGGAGTCCAGATCTATTAATTAGAATCGTTTGAGAATTGGTATACAGCATCTCTATCTAGGGGGAGTCCAGATCTATTAATTAGAATCGTTTGAGAATTGGTATACAGCATCTCTATCTAGGGGGAGTCCAGATCTATTAATTAGAATCGTTTGAGAATTGGTATACAGCATCTCTATCTAGGGGGAGTCCAGATCTATTAATTAGAATCGTTTGAGAATTGTATACAGCATCTCTATCTAGGGGGAGTCCAGATCTATTAATTAGAATCGTTTGAGAATTATATACAGCATCTCTATCTAGGGGGAGTCCAGATCTATTAATTAGAATCATCTGAGAATTGTATACAGCATCTCTATCTAGGAGGAGTCCAGGTCTATTAATTAGAATCGTTTGAGAATTGGTATACAGCATCTCTATCTAGGGGGAGTCTAGATCTATTAATTATAATTGTTTGAGAATTGGTATACAGCATCTCTAGAGGGAGTCTAGATCTATTAATTATAATCGTTTGAGAATTGGTATACAGCATCTCTATCTAGGGGGAGTCCAGATCTATTAATTAGAATCGTTTGAGAATTGGTATACAGCATCTCTATCTAGGGGGAGTCCAGATCTATTAATTAGTATCATTTGAGAATTGATATACAGCATCTCTATCTAGGGGGAGTCCAGATCTATTAATTAGAATCATCTGAGAATTGTATACAGCATCTCTAGGGGGAGTCTAGATCTATTAATTAGAATTGTTTGAGAATTGGTATACAGCATCTCTATCTAGGGGGAGTCCAGGTCTATTAATTAGAATCGTTTGAGAATTGGTATACAGCATCTCTATCTAGGGGGAGTCCGGATCTATTAATTAGAATCGTTTGAGAATTGTATACAGCATCTCTAGGGGGAGTCTAGATCTATTAATTACAATTGTTTGAGAATTGGTATACAGCATCTCTATCTAGGGGGAGTCCAGGTCTATTAATTAGAATCGTTTGAGAATTGGTATACAGTATCTCTATCTAGGGGGAGTCCAGAACTGTTAATTAGAATCGTTTGAGAATTGTATACAGCATCTCTAGGGGGAGTCTAGATCTATTAATTAGAATTGTTTGAGAATTGTATACAGCATCTCTATCTAGGGGGAGTCCAGGTCTATTAATTAGAATCATTTGAGAATTGGTATACAGCATCTCTATCTAGGGGGAGTCCAGATCTATTAATTAGAATCGTTTGAGAATTGGTATACAGCATCTCTGTCTAGGGGGAGTCCAGAACTATTCATTAGAATCGTTTGAGAATTGGTATACAGCATCTCTATCTAGGGGGAGTCCAGATCTATTAATTAGAATCGTTTGAGAATTGGTATACAGCATCTCTATGGGGAGTCCAGAACTATTAATTAGAATCGTTTGAGAATTGGTATACAGCATCTCTATCTAGGGGGAGTCCAGATCTATTAATTAGAATCGTTTGAGAATTGGTATACAGCATCTCTATCTAGGGGGAGTCCAGATCTATTAATTAGAATCGTTTGAGAATTGTTTACAGCATCTCTATCTAGGGGGAGTCCAGATCTATTAATTAGAATCGTTTGAGAATTGGTATACAGCATCTCTATCTAGGGGGAGTCCAGATCTATTAATTAGAATCGTTTGAGAATTGGTATACAGCATCTCTATCTAGGGGGAGTCCAGATCTATTAATTAGAATCGTTTGAGAATTGTATACAGCATCTCTATCTAGGGGGAGTCCAGATCTATTAATTAGAATCGTTTGAGAATTATATACAGCATCTCTATCTAGGGGGAGTCCAGATCTATTAATTAGAATCATCTGAGAATTGTATACAGCATCTCTATCTAGGAGGAGTCCAGGTCTATTAATTAGAATCGTTTGAGAATTGGTATACAGCATCTCTATCTAGGGGGAGTCTAGATCTATTAATTATAATTGTTTGAGAATTGGTATACAGCATCTCTAGAGGGAGTCTAGATCTATTAATTATAATCGTTTGAGAATTGGTATACAGCATCTCTATCTAGGGGGAGTCCAGATCTATTAATTAGAATCGTTTGAGAATTGGTATACAGCATCTCTATCTAGGGGGAGTCCAGATCTATTAATTAGAATCATTTGAGAATTGATATACAGCATCTCTATCTAGGGGGAGTCCAGATCTATTAATTAGAATCATCTGAGAATTGTATACAGCATCTCTAGGGGGAGTCTAGATCTATTAATTAGAATTGTTTGAGAATTGGTATACAGCATCTCTATCTAGGGGGAGTCCAGGTCTATTAATTAGAATCGTTTGAGAATTGGTATACAGCATCTCTATCTAGGGGGAGTCCGGATCTATTAATTAGAATCGTTTGAGAATTGTATACAGCATCTCTAGGGGGAGTCTAGATCTATTAATTACAATTGTTTGAGAATTGGTATACAGCATCTCTATCTAGGGGGAGTCCAGGTCTATTAATTAGAATCGTTTGAGAATTGGTATACAGTATCTCTATCTAGGGGGAGTCCAGAACTGTTAATTAGAATCGTTTGAGAATTGTATACAGCATCTCTAGGGGGAGTCTAGATCTATTAATTACAATTGTTTGAGAATTGGTATACAGCATCTCTATCTAGGGGGAGTCCAGATCTATTAATTAGAATCGTTTGAGAATTGGTATACAGCATCTCTATCTAGGGGGAGTCCAGATCTATTAATTAGAATCGTTTGAGAATTGGTATACAGCATCTCTATCTAGGGGGAGTCTAGAACTATTAATTAGAATCGTTTGAGAATTGTATACAGCATCTCTATCTAGGGGGAGTCCAGATCTATTAATTAGAATCGTTTGAGAATTGGTATACAGCATCTCTATCTAGGGGGAGTCCAGATCTATTAATTAGAATCGTTTGAGAATTGGTATACAGCATCTCTATCTAGGGGGAGTCCAGATCTATTAATTAGAATCGTTTGAGAATTGGTATACAGCATCTCTATCTAGGGGGAGTCCAGATCTATTAATTAGAATCGTTTGAGAATTGTATACAGCATCTCTATCTAGGGGGAGTCCAGATCTATTAATTAGAATCATCTGAGAATTGTATACAGCATCTCTATCTAGGGGGAGTCCAGATCTATTAATTAGAATCATCTGAGAATTGTATACAGCATATCTATCTAGGGGGAGTCCAGGTCTATTAATTAGAATCGTTTGAGAATTGGTATACAGCATCTCTATCTAGGGGGAGTCCAGATCTATTAATTAGAATCGTTTGAGAATTGTATACAGCATCTCTAGGGGGAGTCTAGATCTATTAATTACAATTGTTTGAGAATTGGTATACAGCATCTCTATCTAGGGGGAGTCCTGGTCTATTAATTAGAATCGTTTGAGAATTGGTATACAGTGTCTCTATCTAGGGGGAGTCCAGAACTGTTAATTAGAATCGTTTGAGAATTGTATACAGCATCTCTAGGGGGAGTCTAGATCTATTAATTAGAATTGTTTGAGAATTGTATACAGCATCTCTATCTAGGGGGAGTCCAGGTCTATTAATTAGAATCATTTGAGAATTGGTATACAGCATCTCTATCTAGGGGGAGTCCAGATCTATTAATTAGAATCGTTTGAGAATTGGTATACAGCATCTCTATCTAGAGGGAGTCCAGAACTATTCATTAGAATCGTTTGAGAATTGGTATACAGCATCTCTATGGGGAGTCCAGAACTATTAATTAGAATCGTTTGAGAATTGGTATACAGCATCTCTATCTAGGGAGAGTCCAGATCTATTAATTAGAATCGTTTGAGAATTGGTATACAGCATCTCTATCTAGGGGGAGTCCAGATCTATTAATTAGAATCGTTTGAGAATTGTTTACAGCATCTCTATCTAGGGGGAGTCCAGATCTATTAATTAGAATCATTTTCGAATTGGTATACAGCATCTCTATCTAGGGGGAGTCCAGATCTATTAATTAGAATCGTTTGAGAATTGGTATACAGCATCTCTATCTAGGGGGAGTCCAGATCTATTAATTAGAATCGTTTGAGAATTGTATACAGCATCTCTATCTAGGGGGAGTCCAGATCTATTAATTAGAATCGTTTGAGAATTATATACAGCATCTCTATCTAGGGGGAGTCCAGATCTATTAATTAGAATCATCTGAGAATTGTATACAGCATCTCTATCTAGGGGGAGTCCAGGTCTATTAATTAGAATCGTTTGAGAATTGGTATACAGCATCTCTATCTAGGGGGAGTCTAGATCTATTAATTATAATTGTTTGAGAATTGGTATACAGCATCTCTAGAGGGAGTCTAGATCTATTAATTATAATCGTTTGAGAATTGGTATACAGCATCTCTATCTAGGGGGAGTCCAGATCTATTAATTAGAATCGTTTGAGAATTGGTATACAGCATCTCTATCTAGGGGGAGTCCAGATCTATTAATTAGAATCATTTGAGAATTGATATACAGCATCTCTATCTAGGGGGAGTCCAGATCTATTAATTAGAATCATCTGAGAATTGTATACAGCATCTCTAGGTGGAGTCTAGATCTATTAATTAGAATTGTTTGAGAATTGGTATACAGCATCTCTATCTAGGGGGAGTCCAGGTCTATTAATTAGAATCGTTTGAGAATTGGTATACAGCATCTCTATCTAGGGGGAGTCCGGATCTATTAATTAGAATCGTTTTAGAATTGTTTACAGCATCTCTATCTAGGGGGAGTCCAGATCTATTAATTAGAATCGTTTGAGAATTGGTATACAGCATCTCTAGGGGAGTCCAGGTCTATTAATTAGAATCGTTTGAGAATTGGTATACAGCATCTCTATCTAGGGGGAGTCCAGATCTATTAATTAGAATCATTTGAGAATTGGTATACAGCATCTCTAGGGGAGTCCAGGTCTATTAATTAGAATCGTTTGAGAATTGGTATACAGCATCTCTATCTAGGGGGAGTCCAGATCTATTAATTAGAATCGTTTGAGAATTGTATACAGCATCTCTTTCTAAGGGGAGTCCAGATCTATTAATTAGAATCGTTTGAGAATTGGTATACTGCATCTCTATCTAGGGGGAGTCCAGGTCTATTAATTAGAATCGTTTGAGAATTGGTATACAGCATCTCTATCTAGGGGGAGTCCAGATCTATTAATTAGAATCGTTTGAGAATTGGTATACAGCATCTCTATCTAGGGGGAGTCCAGATCTATTGATTAGAATCGTTTGAGAATTGGTATACGGCATCACTATCTAGGGGGAGTCCAGATCTATTCATTAGAATCGTTTGAGAATTGGTATACAGCATCTCTATCTAGGGGTAGTCCAGAACTATTCATTCGAATCGTTTGAGAATTGGTATACAGCATCTCTATCTAGGAGGAGTCCAGATCTATTCATTAGAATCGTTTGAGAATTGGTATACAGCATCTCTATCTAGGAGGAGTCCAGATCTATTCATTAGAATCGTTTGAGAATTGGTATACAGCATCTCTATCTAGGGGGAGTCCAGGTCTATTAATTAGAATCGTTTGAGAATTGTATACAGCATCCCTATCTAGGGGGAGTCCAGATCTATTAATTGGAATCATTTGAGAATTGTATACAGCATCTCTATCTAGGGGGAGTCCAGATCTATTAATTAGAATCGTTTGAGAATTGGTATACAGCATCTCTATCTAGGGGGAGTCCAGATCTATTAATTAAAATCTTTTGAGAATTGTTATACAGCATCTCTAGGTAGAGTCCAGATCTATTAATTAGAATCTTTTGAGAATTGTTATACAGCATCTCTAGGTAGAATCCAGATCTATTAATTAGAATCGTTTGAGAATTGGTATACAGCATCTCTATCTAGGGGGAGTCCAGATCTATTAATTAGAATCTTTTGAGAATTGTTATACAGCATCTCTAGGTAGAGTCCAGATCTATTAATTAGAATCTTTTGAGAATTGGTATACAGCATCTCTAGGGGGAGGTGGTTGCAGATTCAAGTTTATTCAAATCAAGTCTCTGGGTTAATATTTGGGCTCCCTATGGGTTGCCGAATTTTTGGCTCCCTATGGGGTGCAGAATTTTAACTTGCTGCAATATGAGGAAATTTGTTTAGAAATCTTCTTCAGATCCACCAGTCAGAATGCTTATATATTTAGTATACAACATCTCTAGGGAGGTCAAATTCAAGTGTCTTCAAATTGGGTACTTGGGTTAATATTTGGGCTCTCAATGAGATCCCATATTTTAACTTAGTGCAATAGGAGAAAATCTCATTAAAATTCTTCCTCAGAGCTACCAGTCCGAATGCTTTCATATTTTGTTATACAACATCCATAGGGGATGGGCCCTCTTGTTATGTTGTGTGAGCATGTAACATTATAAGTTATTGTAATGGACAACATCTATAGGGGATGTGGGTCTCTTGTTGTCTCTTGTTATGTTGTGTGAGCATATAACATTATAAGTTATTGTGATGGACAACATCTATAGGGGATGGGTTCTTGTGTTGCCTCTAGGTATGTTGTGTGAGCATGTAACAGTATAAGTTATTGTAATGGACAACATCTATAGGGGATGGGGTCTCTTGTTGTCTCTTGTTATGTTGTGTGAGCATGTAACATTATAAGTTATTGTGATGGACAACATCTATAGGGGATGGGGTCTCTTGTTATGTTGTGTGAGCATGTAACCTTATAAGTTATTGTAATGGACAACATCTATAGGGGATGGGGTCTCTTGTCTCTTGTTATGTTGTGTGAGCATGTAACATTATAAGTTATTGTAATGGACAACATCTATAGGGGATGGGGTCTCTTGTCTCTTGTTATGTTGTGTGAGCATGTAACATAAGTTATTGTAATGGACAACATCTATAGGGGATGGGGCCTCTTGTTGTCTCTTGTTATGTTGTGTGAGCATGTAACATTATAAGTTATTGTAATGGACAACATCTATAGGGGATGGGGTCTCTTGTTGTCTCTTGTTATGTTGTGTGAGCATGTAACATTATAAGTTATTGTGATGGACAACATCTATAGGGGATGGGGTCTCTTGTTGTCTCTTGTTATGTTGTGTGAGCATCTAACATTATAAGTTATTGTGATGGACAACATCTATAGGGGATGGAGTCTCTTGTTGTCTCTTGTTATGTTGTGTGAGCATGTAACATTATAAGTTATTGTAATGGACAACATCTATAGGGGATGGGGTCTCTTGTTGTCTCTTGTTATGTTGTGTGAGCATGTAACATTATCAGTTATTGTGATGGACAACATCTATAGGGGATGGAGTCTCTTGTTGTCTCTTGTTGTGTTGTGTTGTGTGAGCATGTAACATTATAAGTTATTGTGGTGGACAACATCTATAGGGGATGGAGTCTCTTGTCTCTTGTTATGTTGTGTGAGCATGTAACATTATAATTTATTGTGATGGACAACATCTATAGGGGATGGGGTCTCTTGTTGTGTTGTGTGAGCATGTAACATTATAAGTTATTGTAATGGACAACATCTATAGGGGATAGGGTCTCTTGTTGTGTTGTGTGAGCATGTAACATTATAAGTTATTGTGCTGGACAACATCTATAGGGGATGGGGCCTCTTGTTGTCTCTTGTTATGTTGTGTGAGCATGTAACATTGTAAGTTATTGTGATGGACAACATCTATAGGGGATGGGGTCTCTTGTCTCTTGTTGTGTTGTGTGAGCATGTAACATAAGTTATTGTGATGGACAACATCTATAGGGGATGGGGTCTCCTGTTGTCTCTTGTTATGTTGTGTGAGCATGTAACATTATAAGTTATTGTAATGGACAACATCTATAGGGGATGGGGTCTCTTGTTGTCTCTTGTTATGTTATGTGAGCATGTAACATTATAAGTTATTGTGATGGACAACATCTATAGGGGATGGGGTCTCTTGTCTCTTGTTATGTTGTGTGAGCATGTAACATTATAAGATTTTGTGATGGTCAACATCTATAGGGGATGGGGTCTCTTGTCTCTTGTTATGTTGTGTGAGCATGTAACATTATAAGTTATTGTGATTGACAACATCTATAGGGAATGGGGTCTCTTGTTATGTTTTGTGAGCATGTAACATTATAAGTTATTGTGATGGACAACATCTATAGGGGATGGGGTCTCTTGTTATGTTGTGTGAGCATGTAACATTATAAGTTATTGTGATGGACAACATCTATAGGGGATGGGGTCTCTTGTTGTCTCTTGTTATGTTGTGTGAGCATGTAACATTATAAGTTATTGCGATGGACAACATCTATAGGGGATGGGGTCTCTTGTTGCCTCTTGTTGTGTTGTGTGAGCATGTAACATTATAAGTTATTGTGATGGACAACATCTATAGGGGATGGGGTCTCTTGTTGTCTCTTGTTATGTTGTGTGAGCATGTAACATTGTAAGTTATTGTGATGGACAACATCTATAGGGGATGGGGTCTCTTGTTGTCTCTTGTTATGTTGTGTGAGCATCTAACATTATAAGTTATTGTGATGGACAACATCTATAGGGGATGGAGTCTCTTGTTGTCTCTTGTTATGTTGTGTGAGCATGTAACATTATAAGTTATTGTAATGGACAACATCTATAGGGGATGGGGTCTCTTGTTGTCTCTTGTTATGTTGTGTGAGCATGTAACATTATAAGTTATTGTGATGGACAACATCTATAGGGGATGGAGTCTCTTGTTGTCTCTTGTTGTGTTGTGTTGTGTGAGCATGTAACATTATAAGTTATTGTGGTGGACAACATCTATAGGGGATGGAGTCTCTTGTCTCTTGTTATGTTGTGTGAGCATGTAACATTATAATTTATTGTGATGGACAACATCTATAGGGGATGGGGTCTCTTGTTGTGTTGTGTGAGCATGTAACATTATAAGTTATTGTAATGGACAACATCTATAGGGGATAGGGTCTCTTGTTGTGTTGTGTGAGCATGTAACATTATAAGTTATTGTGCTGGACAACATCTATAGGGGATGGGGCCTCTTGTTGTCTCTTGTTATGTTGTGTGAGCATGTAACATTGTAAGTTATTGTGATGGACAACATCTATAGGGGATGGGGTCTCTTGTCTGTTGTTGTGTTGTGTGAGCATGTAACATAAGTTATTGTGATGGACAACATCTATAGGGGATGGGGTCTCCTGTTGTCTCTTGTTATGTTGTGTGAGCATGTAACATTATAAGTTATTGTAATGGACAACATCTATAGGGGATGGGGTCTCTTGTTGTCTCTTGTTATGTTATGTGAGCATGTAACATTATAAGTTATTGTGATGGACAACATCTATAGGGGATGGGGTCTCTTGTCTCTTGTTATGTTGTGTGAGCATGTAACATTATAAGATTTTGTGATGGTCAACATCTATAGGGGATGGGGTCTCTTGTCTCTTGTTATGTTGTGTGAGCATGTAACATTATAAGTTATTGTGATTGACAACATCTATAGGGAATGGGGTCTCTTGTTATGTTTTGTGAGCATGTAACATTATAAGTTATTGTGATGGACAACATCTATAGGGGATGGGGTCTCTTGTTATGTTGTGTGAGCATGTAACATTATAAGTTATTGTGATGGACAACATCTATAGGGGATGGGGTCTCTTGTTGTCTCTTGTTATGTTGTGTGAGCATGTAACATTATAAGTTATTGCGATGGACAACATCTATAGGGGATGGGGTCTCTTGTTGCCTCTTGTTGTGTTGTGTGAGCATGTAACATTATAAGTTATTGTGATGGACAACATCTATAGGGGATGGGGGTCTCTTGTTGTCTCTTGTTATGTTGTGTGAGCATGTAACATTATAAGTTATTGTAATGGACAACATCTATAGGGGATGTGGGTCTCTTGCTGTCTCTTGTTATGTTGTGTGAGCATGTAACATTATAAGTTATTGTGATGGACAACATCTATAGGGGATGGGACCTCTTGTTGTCTCTTGTTATGTTGTGTGAGCATGTAACATTGTAAGTTATTGTGATGGACAACATCTATAGGGGATGGGTTCTCTTGTCTCTTGTTGTGTTGTGTGAGCATGTAACATTGTAAGTTATTGTGATGGACAACATCTATAGGGGATGGGGCCTCTTGTTGTCTCTTGTTATGTTGTGTGAGCATGTAACATTGTAAGTTATTGTGATGGACAACATCTATAGGGGATGGGGTCTCTTGTCTCTTGTTGTGTTGTGTGAGCATGTAACATAAGTTATTGTGATGGACAACATCTATAGGGGATGGGGTCTCCTGTTGTCTCTTGTTATGTTGTGTGAGCATGTAACATTATAAGTTATTGTAATGGACAACATCTATAGGGGATGGGGTCTCTTGTTGTCTCTTGTTATGTTATGTGAGCATGTAACATTATAAGTTATTGTGATGGACAACATCTATAGGGGATGGGGTCTCTTGTCTCTTGTTATGTTGTGTGAGCATGTAACATTATAAGTTTTTGTGATGGACAACATCTATAGGGGATGGGGTCTCTTGTCTCTTGTTATGTTGTGTGAGCATGTAACATTATAAGTTATTGTGATGGACAACATCTGTAGGGGATGGGGTCTCTTGTTATGTTGTGTGAGCATGTAACATAAGTTATTGTGATGGGCAACATCTATAGGGGATGGGGTCTCTTGTCTCTTGTTGTGTTGTGTGAGCATGTAACATAAGTTATTGTGATGGACAACATCTATAGAGGATGGGGTCTCCTGTTGTCTCTTGTTATGTTGTGTGAGCATGTAACATTATAAGTTATTGTAATGGACAACATCTATAGGGGATGGGGTCTCTTGTTGTCTCTTGTTATGATATGTGAGCATGTAACATTATAAGTTATTGTGATGGACAACATCTATAGGGGATGGGGTCTCTTGTTGTCTCTTGTTATGTTGTGTGAGCATGTAACATTATAAGTTATTGTGATGGACAACATCTATAGGGGATGGGGTCTCTTGTTATGTTGTGTGAGCATGTAACATTATAAGTTATTGTGATGGACGACATCTATAGGGGATGGGGTCTCTTGTCTCTTGTTATGTTGTGTGAGCATGTAACATTATAAGTTATTGTGATGGACAACATCTATAGGGGATGGGGTCTCTTGTTGTCTCTTGTTGTGTTGTGTGAGCATGTAACATTATAAGTTATTGTGATGGACAACATCTATAGGGGATGGGGTCTCTTGTTGCCTCTTGTTGTGTTGTGTGAGCATGTAACATTATAAGTTATTGTAATGGACAACATCTATAGGGGATGGGGGTCTCTTGTTGCCTCTTGTTGTGTTGTGTGAGCATGTAACATTATAAGTTATTGTGATGGACAACATCTATAGGGGATGGGGTCTCTTGTTGTCTCTTGTTATGTTGTGTGAGCATGTAACATTGTAAGTTATTGTGATGGACAACATCTATAGGGGATGGGGTCTCTTGTTGTCTCTTGTTATGTTGTGTGAGCATGTAACATTATAAGTTATTGTGATGGACAACATCTATAGGGGATGGGGTCTCTTGTTGTCTCTTGTTATGTTGTGTGAGCATGTAACATTATAAGTTATTGTGATGGACAACATCTATAGGGGATGGGGTCTCTTGTTGCCTCTTGTTGTGTTGTGTGAGCATGTAACATTATAAGTTATTGTGATGGACAACATCAATAGGGGATGGGGTCTCTTGTTGCCTCTTGTTATGTTGTGTGAGCATGTAACATTATAAGTTATTGTGATGGACAACATCTATAGGGGATGGGGTCTCTTGTTATGTTATATGAGCATGTAACATTATAAGTGATTGTGATGAATTGATGGTGATATGGTCTCAGGTTTGCGGCTCCGAGCTTTTGTTGAAGCATGACACAAAGCATCAAGGTTTAACATTTGCTCCAATCCACAAACCTCTGACCATGTTACCATCAATTCATCACAATAGCATTTAATAATGTATATTTTATAAGAATACCCCACCTTAGCCCAAAACCCACACCGTAAATACCCCACCTTTGCCCTAAACCCACACCGTAAATACCCCACCACAGCCCAAAACCCACACCGTAAATACCCCACCCCAGCCCAAAACCCACACTGTAAATACCCCACCTTAGCCCAAAACCCACACCGTAAATACCCCACCACAGCCCAAAACCGACATCATGAAATGAATAAGGCAACTTTAAGGATAACAAATTTAGTAAATAAACCTTTCATGTACCCCACAACGTCACTGGACAGTCCATAAACCTTTCATGTACTCCACAACGTCACTGGACAAGTAAATATGCCTTTCATGTACCCCACAATGTCACTGGACAGTAAATAAACCTTTCATGTACCCTACAACGTAACTGGACAACAAAAAAAATCGATAACTCAGATAAAGGTTTAGGTTACTCCATCTCAGTTCAAATCATGTTGAACAAGTTCATAATTAGAACTGAGGAGTAACTTCAACTTTTTGTGTGTCGTGAGAATACATTCTTAGAATGATCATTGGCCTCGAAATTAATACAGTATTAAAGCCAGTATACACTTTGTATCTCTTACAATATTAAAGACAGTATGCACTTTGTATCTCTTACAATATTAAAGACAGTATGCACTTTGTATCTCTTACAATATTAAAGACAGTATGCACTTTGTATCTCTTACAATATTAAAGACAGTATGCACTTTGTATCTCTTACAATATTAAAGACAGTATGCACTTTGTATCTCTTACAATATTAAAGACAGTATGCACTTTGTATCTCTTACAATATTAAAGACAGTATGCACTTTGTATCTCTTACAATATTAAAGACAGTATGCACTTTGTATCTCTTACAATATTAAAGACAGTATGCACTTTGTATCTCTTACAATATTAAAGACAGTATGCACTTTGTATCTCTTACAATATTAAAGACAGTATGCACTTTGTATCTCTTACAATATTAAAGACAGTATGCACTTTGTATCTCTTACAATATTAAAGACAGTATGCACTTTGTATCTCTTACAATATTAAAGACAGTATGCACTTTGTATCTCTTACAATATTAAAGACAGTATGCACTTTGTATCTCTTACAATATTAAAGACAGTATGCACTTTGTATCTCTTACAATATTAAAGACAGTATGCACTTTGTATCTCTTACAATATTAAAGACAGTATGCACTTTGTATCTCTTACAATATTAAAGACAGTATGCACTTTGTATCTCTTACAATATTAAAGACAGTATGCACTTTGTATCTCTTACAATATTAAAGCCAGTATGCACTTTCTATCTCTTACAATATTAAAAAAAGTATGCTCTTTGAATCTCTTCCCATTGTTATCACCTTTTCAAATATTTCACGTGGTGACGTCAGACGATAACATATGCCACTGGAGCCGTAAACATACAAAAAATTAAGCAAGCTCTCGTCCAATCAGAGGGTGAAGATTTCAGTCTTCATGGAGCATAATATTCTCTCAATAAACCCTGTTTAAACTAAAAGATGTCAATTCCAAAATATGTTTGGTAGGTGGTCCAAAGTCGTATGAAGAGACTCAAAAGTTCCCACCCTCTATAGAGTTTATTGGTGGCTGTGATGGAGGGGAAGATTCAGATTCAAATTTGTTTAAATCAAATCCCTGGGGACCATAATTAGACTCCTTATGCCAGTTGTAATGTTTTCTTTGTGCAATATGAGGAATAGAATTTAAAAATCTTTACATCCATCAGACAAAAACTTTGTATATTTGGTATACAGCTAGGGTCCTGTGAATCAATTTTTTTTTAGCTTGAATCAAATCTCAAGCCGAATCACCTTCATGGTATTGAATCGAGCCAAATCTGGAATCTTGATACCAGTGAAATAAGCAAGTTCTGAACTGTTGATGTGATTAGTAAACGAATCACCCAAGCTTACCGAGTCAGCTTCATTCACAAAGAAACACTTGATGTGAGTAACATATTGCACTAATCGCACAGTTTTATGTTGAGAATCTCACTCATTAATACAGGATAAACATTACAGCATTCAAAGCTAATAACCAGATTAACAACGGTATTAGACAATTTTGTTCTTTCTGCTTGTGCAATTCATGAACAAGTCACTCGGGGTCACATTACTTAGTCACAGGTAGCTTTCTCTGAGCAGATAAGATTGTTGAGTCGCAATGCTTGGCAAGAGAAATGTAATAGGGTGAATGAACTGTGAACTTAGTGTGAAGTAAAAAGACTGTATCATGAATTAATAGAATGGAGGGTATTATTGTTGGGTAAGCAAGTTGCTACTACAGTAAAAACTAGAAGTCCTGTCATGAAATGTATACAAATAGCACGTTGATATGCGCGTTAATGTACGCGTTATGGCCCCAGTAAAGCTATCAAATTCTGTACATATGGCCTGTGCACAAGCAATGTTTCAGCCAATGGACCTTCGGGTAACCCGGAGGTCCATTGGCAGAAACATTGCATGTGTTTGCTATGAGTAACCAGGGGAACCTGCCGTGCTTTGGATGCCATTCGATATGGCAATTGCGCGCAATTCCTATGCGCAATTAAGCCTAGATAAGCGCACTATTCGTGACAGGACCTCTAGTTTTAACTGTACAGTTAAAAGTCCTGTCATGAAATGCGCACAAATAGCACGTCGATATGCGCATTAATGTATGCGTTATGGCCCAAGTAAAGCTATCACATTCTGTACATATGGCCAGTGCACAAGCAATGTTTCAGCCAATGGACCTCCAGGTAACCCGTAGGTCCATTGGCAGAAACATTGCATGTGTTTGCTATGAGTAACCAGGAGAACATGCCGTGCTTTGGATGCCATTCGATATGGCAATTGCGCGCAATTCCAACGTGCAATTAAGCCTAGATAAGCGCACTATTCCTGACAGGACTTCTTGTTTTAACTGTAAGCCATTCCAGAGCTACTGAAGCCAAGTTATTCAAATTGAATTCACTTTATTCTGACTTTGGATATGAAAGTATAACCTTACACTACTCTCTCTTCACTTTTTGTGGTATGGAAATAACTTATTGATTTTTCTTTTAAGGACCTTCTCCCTTCGCGGGTTCAGAAATCTTGAATCCACATCAAAATTTTGGAGATGAGCCAAACCTTGGCAGTGGTTTTGAATTGAGTATTGAGTACAATCTCGAATTGTTCACCGGGTTCTATAACAGCATCCATGTGGGGTGGAGGGGAGGATTTAATTTCAGATTTGAGTTTGTTCAAATCAAGGCCCTGGGTTCATATTTGAAGGCCTTATGGGAACCCTAGTTGTAACTTTGTGCAATATGAAGAATATTCTTTGAAAAATCTTCAAATCCACCAGCCAGAATCTTTTGATATTTGGTATGCAGCATCCATATGGGGCACATTTAATTTTGTTTTAATTAACTTCCTGGGTTCATATTTGGGCTCTCAATGAGAACTCAAATTTTAGCTTGTGCAATATGAGGAATATTCTAGGGTTCATATTTGAACTCTGTAGTATTGACTGGACATAAATGCTAAATGCAACTCATAAATCCTTCTAAACAACTTTATTGGATGAGCATTTAGGTCCCTTGGGGCCTCATGTTTCCAGTACCACAAAATCTTCAGTTGTTCATGAGTGATGAATCAATTTAAGGTAAGCTGTAACTTGTAGAAACAGTGAGCACATGTTTTCTGTGTTTAGGATACAAAGTTTATTTGCTTGATTGTATGCATTTGATGTATCTCTTCAAACTGTTACTTGTAGAAACAGTGACCACAAGATTTCTGTGTTTTCAGGATACAGAATTTATGTGCTTGGTAGCATGCGTCTTGAATAAGAATGGGAAGCTGGCTTATAATTTTGCCAAAGATATCTGCACACGGGTAAGAGGATTTATGTTAACAAATAGAATTAAAATTTCATTACTAGACAAGGACTTATGGTGGGACTGGACTTCGATTCATTACTAGACAAGGCTTATGGTAGGGTTAGTGTAAGATGATTAGACTCAGATTCATTACTAGACAAGGACTTATGGTAGGGTTAGTGTAACATGATTAGGCCAAGATTCATTACTAGACAAGTACTTATGGTAGGGTTAGTGTAACGTGACAAGTACTTATGGTAGGGTTAGTGTAACGTGATTTAGACTTGAGATTCATTACTAGACAAGGACTTATGGTAGGTTTAGTGTAACGTGATTTAGACTTAAGATTCATTACTAGACAAGGACTTATGGTAGGGTTAGTATAATATGATTAGGCCAAGATTCATTACTCGACAAGGACTTATGGTAGGGTTAGTATAAGGTGATTAGGCCAAAATTCAATACTAGACAAGGATTTATGGTAGGGTTAGTGTAATGTGACAAGGACTTATGGCAGGGTTAGTATACAGGTGATTAGGCCAAGATTCATTACTAGACAAGGACTTATGGTAGGGTTAGTGTAATGTGACAAGGACTTATGGTAGGGTTAGTGTAACATGATTAGACTTGAGATTATTTACTAGACAAGGACTTATGGTAGGGTTAGTGTAACATGACAAGGACTTATGGTAGGGTTAGTGTAACACGATTAGGCCAAGATTCATTACTAGACAAGGACTTATGGTAGGGTTAGTATAAGGTGATTAGGCCAAGATTCATTAGAGAAGGATTTATGGTAGGATTAGTGTAATGTGACAAGGACTTATGGTAGGATTAGTATAAAGGTGATTAGGCCAAGATTCATTACCAGACAAGGACTTATGGTAGGGTTAGTGTAACGTGACAAGGACTTATGGTAGGGTTAGTATAAGGTGATTAGGCCAAAATTCATTAGACAAGGATTTATGGTAGGATTAGTGTAATGTGACAAGGACGTATGGTAGGATTAGTATAAAGGTGATTAGGCCAAGATTCATTACCAGACAAGGACTTATGGTAGGGTTAGTGTAACGTGACAAGGACTTATGGTAGGGTTAGTATAAGGTGATTAGGCCAAAATTCATTAGACAAGGATTTATGGTAGGATTAGTGTAATGTGACAAGGACGTATGGTAGGATTAGTATAAAGGTGATTAGGCCAAGATTCATTACCAGACGAGGACTTATGGTAGGGTTAGTGTAACGTGACAAGGACTTATGGTAGGGTTAGTATAAGGTGATTAGGCCAAAATTCATTAGACAAGGATTTATGGTAGGATTAGTGTAATGTGACAAGGACGTATGGTAGGATTAGTATAAAGGTGATTAGGCCAAGATTCATTACCAGACGAGGACTTATGGTAGGGTTAGTGTAACGTGACAAGGACTTATGGTAGGGTTAGTATAAGGTGATTAGGCCAAAATTCAATACTAGACAAGGATTTATGGTCGGGTTAGTGTAATGTGACAAGGACTTATGGTAGGGTTAGTATAAAGGTGATTAGGCCAAGATTCATTACTAGACATGGACTTATGGTAGGATTAGTGTAACGTGACAAGGACTTATGGTAGGGTTAGTGTAACGTGACAAGGACTTACGGTAGGGTTAGTGTAAGGTGACTAGACTCAGATTCTTTACTAGACAGGGACTTATGGTAGGGTTAGTGTAATGTGACAAGGACTTATGGTAGGGTTAGTGTAACAGGACAAGGACTTACGGTAGGGTTAGTGTGAGGTGACTTGACTCAGATTCTTTACTAGACAAGGACTTATGGTAAGGTTAGTGTAACATGACAAGGACTTATGGTAGGGTTAGTGTAAGGTGATCAGACTCCGATTCATTACTAGACAAGGACTTATGGTAGGGTTAGTGTAACATGACAAGGACTTATGGTAAGGTTAGTGTAAGGTGATCAGACTCAGATTCATTACTAGACAAGGACTTATGGTAGGGTTAGTGTAACATGACAAGGACTTATGGTAGGGTTAGGGTAAGGTGATCAGACTCAGATTAATTACTAGACAAGGACTTATGGTAGGGTTAGTGTAACGTGACAAGGACTTATGGTAGGGTTAGTGTAAGGTGATTAGACTTAGATTCTTTACTAGACAAGGACTTATAGTAGGGTTAGTGTAATGTGACAAGGACTTATGGTAGGATTAGTGTAACATGACAAGGACTTACGGTAGGGTTAGTGTAAGGTGATTAGACTGAGAGGGTTAGTGTAACATGACAAGGACTTATGGTAGGGTTAGTGTAATGTGATTAGACTCAAGATTCATTACTAGACAAGGACTTATGGTAGTGTTAGTGTAGTGTGATAAGACTCAGATTCATTACTACACAAAGACTTATGGTAGGGTTAGTGTAATGTGACAAGGACTTATGGTAGGGTTAGTGTAATGTGACAAGGACTTATGGTAGGGTTAGTGTAATGTGATTAGACTCAAGATTCATTACTAGACAAGGACTTATGGTAGGGTTAGTGTAAGGTGATCAGACTCAGATTCATTACTACACAAAGACTTATGGTAGGGTTAGTGTAATGTGACAAGGACTTATGGTAGGGTTAGTGTAATATGATTAGACTCAAGATTCATTACTAGACAAGGACTTATGGTAGGATTAGTGTAACATGACAAGGACTTATGGTAGGGTTAGTGTAATGTGACAAGGACTTATGGTAGGGTTAGTGTAATGTGATTAGGCCAAGATTCATTATTAGACAAGGACTTATGTAGGGCTAGTGTAATGTGACAAGGACTTATGGTAGGGTTAGTGTAATGTGACAAGGACTTATGGTAGGGTTAGTGTAATGTGACAAGGACTTATGGTAGGGTTAGTGTAATGTGATTAGACTCAAGATTCATTACTAGACAAGGACTTATGTAGGGTTAGTGTAACATGACAAGGTCTTATGGTAGGGTTAGTGTAATGTGACAAGGACTTATGGTAGGGTTAGTGTCATGTGATTAGGCCAAGATTCATTACTAGACAAGGACTTATGTAGGGTTAGTGTAATGTGACAAAGACTTATGGTAGGGTTAGTGTAATGTGACAAGGACTTATGGTAGGGTTAGTGTAATGTGACAAGGACTTATGGTAGGGTTAGTGTAATGTGACAAGGACTTATGGTAGGGTTAGTGTAATGTGACAAGGACTTATGGTAGGGTTAGTGTAATATGATTAGGCCAAGATTCATTACTAGACAAGGACTTATGGTAGGGTTAGTGTAATGTGACAAGTACTTATGGTAGGGTTAGTGTAATGTGACAAGGACTTATGGTAGGGTTAGTGTAATATGATTAGGCCAAGATTCATTACTAGACAAGGACTTATGGTAGGGTTAGTGTAATGTGACAAGTACTTATGGTAGGGTTAGTGTAACATGATTTAGACTTAAGATTCATTACTGGACAAGGACTTATGGTAGGGTTAGTTTACATGATTAGGCTAAGATTCATTACTAGACAAGGACTTATGGTAGGGTTCGTGTAACGTGACAAGGACTTATGGTAGGGTTAGTGTAACATGGTTTAGACTTAAGATTCATTACTGGACAAGGACTTATGGTAGGGTTAGTTTTACATGATTAGGCTAAGATTCATTACTAGACAAGGACTTATGGTAGGGTTCGTGTAACGTGACAAGGACTTATGGTAGGGTTAGTGTAACATGATTTAGACTTAAGATTCATTACTGGACAAGGACTTATGGTAGGGTTAGTTTTACATGATTAGGCTAAGATTCATTACTAGACAAGGACTTATGGTAGGGTTAGTGTAATGTGATTAGACTCAAGATTCATTACTAGCCAAGGACTTATGGTAAGGTTAGTGTAATGTGATTAGGCCAAGATTCATTACTTGACAAGGACTTATGGTAGGGTTAGTATAAGGTGATTAGGCCAAAATTCAATACTAGACAAAGATTTATGGTAGGGTTCGTGTAACGTGACAAGGACTTATGGTAGGGTTAGTGTAATGTGACTACACTCAAGATTCATTACTAGACAAGGACTTATGGTAGGGTTAGTGTAATATGATTAGGCCAATATTCATTACTCGACAAGGACTTATGGTAGGGTTAGTATAAAGGTGATTTGGCCAAGATTCATTACTGGACAAGGACTTATGGTAGGGTTAGTATAAGGTGATTAGACCAAAATTCAATACTAGACAAGGATTTATGGTAGGGTTAGTGTAACGTGACAAGGACTTATGGTAGGGTTAGTGTAATATGATTAGACTCAAGATTCATTACTATCCAAGGACTTACGGTAGGGTTAGTGTAATGTGATTAGACTCAAGATTCATTACTATACAAGGACTTATGTAGGGTTAGTGTAACATGACAAGGACTTATGGTAGGGTTAGTGTAACATGATTAGGCCAAGATTCATTACTCGACAAGGACTTATGGTAGGGTTAGTATAAAGGTGATTAGGCCAAGATTCATTTCTAGACAAGGACTTATGGTAGGGTTAGTGTAACGTGACAAGGACTTATGGTAGGGTTAATGTAACATGATTAGACTTGAGATTATTTACTAGACAAGGACTTATGGTAGGGTTAGTATAAAGGTGATTAGGCCAAGATTCATTACTAGACAAGGGCTTATGGTAGAGTTAGTGTAACATGACAAGGACTTATGGTAGGGTTAGTGTAATGTGATTAGACTTAAGATTCATTACTAGACAAGGACTTATGGTAGTGTTAGTGTAATGTGACAAGGACTTATGGTAGGGTTAGTGTAACATGACAAGGACTTATGGTAGGATTAGTGTAACATGACAAGGACTTATGGTAGGGTTAGTGTAACATGACAAGGACTTATGGTAGGGTTAGTGTAATCTGACAAGGACTTATGGTAGGGTTAGTGTAATGTGATTAAACTCAAGATTCATTACTGGACAATGACTTATGGTAGGGTTAGTATAACGTGACAAGGACTTATGGTAGGGTTAGTATAATGTGACAAGGACTTATGGTATGGTTAGTGTAATGTGATTAGACTTAAGATTCATTACTAGACAAGGGCTTACGGTAGGGTTAGTGTAACGTGACAAGGACTTATGGTTGGGTTAGTATAACGTGGCAAGGACTTATGGTAGGGTTAGTGTAACGTGACAAAGACTTATGGAAGGGTTAGTGTAATGTGATTAGATTCATTACTAGACAAGGACTTAGGGTTAGTGTGACATGACTAGGACTTATGGTAGGGTTAGTGTAACATGACTAGGACTAATGGTAGGGTTAGTGTTATGTGACAAGGACTTACGGTAGGGTTAGTGTAAGGTGACTAGACTCAGATTCTTTGCTAGACAAGGACTTATGGTAATGTTAGTATAACGTGACAAGGACTTATGGTAGGGTTAGTATAATGTGACAAGGACTTATGGTAGGGTTAGTATAACATGACAAGGACTTATGGTAGGGTTAGTGTAATTTGACAAGGACTTATGGTAGGATTAGTGTAACACAACAAGGACTTATGGTAGGGTTAGTGTAATGTGATTAAACTTAAGATTCATTACTTGACAAGGACTTATGGTAGGGTTAGTGTAACATGACAAGGACTTATGGTAGGGTTAGTATAAGGTGACAAGGACTTATGGTAGGCTTAGTGTAACGTGACAATGACTTATGGTAGGGTTAGTGTAACATGACAAGGACTTATGGTAGGATTAGTATAACATGACAAGGACTTATGGTAGGGTTAGTATAACATGACAAGGACTTATGGTAGGGTTAGTGTAATGTGATTAGACTCAAGATTCATTACTAGACAAGGACTTATGGTAGGCTTAGTGTAACGTGACAATGACTTATGGTAGGCTTAGTGTAATGTGACAAGGACTTATGGTAAAATTAGTGTAATGTGACAAGGACTTATGGTAGGGTTAGTGTAACATGACAAGGACTTATGGTAGGGTTAGTATAACATGACAAGGACTTATGGTAGGGTTAGTGCAACGTGACAAGGACTTATGGTAGGGTTAGTGTAACGTGACAAGGACTTATGGTAGGGTTAGTGTAACATGACAAGGACTTATGGTAGGGTTAGTGTAACGTGACTAGGACTTATGGTAGGATTAGTGTAATGTGACAAGGACTTATGGTAGGGTTAGTATAACATGACAAGGACTTATGGTAGGGTTAGTGTAACGTGACAAGGACTTATGGTAGGGTTAGTGTAACGTGACAAGGACTTATGGTAGGGTTAGTGTAACGTGACAAGGACTTATGGTAGGGTTAGTGTAACATGACAAGGACTTATGGTAGGGTTAGTATAACATGACAAGGACTTATGGTAGGGTTAGTGTAATGTGACAAGGACTTATGGTAGGGTTAGTATAACATGACAAGGACTTATGGTAGGGTTAGTGTAACATGACAAGGACTTATGGTAGGCTTAGTGTAACATGACAAGGACTTATGGTAGGGTTAGTGTAACATGGCAAGGACTTATGGTAGGGTTAGTATAACATGACAAGGACTTATGGTAGGGTTAGTGTAACGTGACAAGGACTTATGGTAGGGTTAGTGTAACGTGACAAGGACTTATGGTAGGGTTATTGTAACATCACAAGGACTTATGGTAGGGTTTGTATAACATGACAAGGACTTATGGTAGGGTTAGTGCAATGTGACAAGGACTTATAGTAGGATTAGTGTAACATGACAAGGACTTATGGTAGGGTTAGTGTAACATGATTAGACTTAAGATTCATTACTAGACAAGGACTTATGGTAGGGTTAGTGAAAAGTGATTAGACTCAAGATTCATTACTAGACAAGGACTTATGGTAAGGTTAGTGTAACGTGATTAGACTCAAGATTCATTACTAGAAATGAGGCAGAAGCCTTTGTCATAGGCAAACTGCATGCCATATTTCACCAAAATCCGATACCTGAGATACAGGCTGAACAGACAACTAATGTCTATTTCCTACAATTTCTAAGTCAAAAAAGGGGGATAACTCTAAAAAGGAGAATGTGAGAAATATCGTTGAATCCTTTTTTTAAAGCCTATACCATAAGCAGTGTTCATGGCAAATTTCATTGCAATAGAACATTCGATACCCGAGATACAGGCTGAACAGACAAAATTTGGCTCGGACGGACACAATTTCTAAGTGAACAAGTGGGAGTGCGATGGCTCAGTAGGTAGAGGTGCAGGCTGCAAGCTAAGAGGTCCTCGGTTCGAATCCCACCTGCGGCAACTGCGTTGTGTCCTTGGGCAAGACACTTCATCTCCATTGCCCGCATGGGGGCACGATGACGCTGTGTACTAAGGCGTACTGCACGTCGATGGTGCGCATGTTTTCAACCAATCTAACCCTGCCTGTGCTGCAGTGCGGAGTTACGATGTTGGGGAGCTGACAGTTGCTCGTCGTTGCTCGGTGGTTCTCTCCGGGTACTCCAGCTTCCTCCACCCGTAAAACTATCATGGTCATGATTAGCCATTGTGCATAAATATGTGACCTTAAACACCAATAAATAATAATAATAAATAAATAAGTGAACAAGTAATAAAAAAAAAAATAATAAAAAAAAGGTCAAGGTAATTTACTTAAGTTATGAATATTTTCGGACGGACTCACACACGGAACTACAGACAGACGCACTCTCCAACATTTTGGGTTTATGGGCTACCAAAAAAACATTTTGTATGTCCAAAACCTTATTTTACCCAGAACCCCACCCCTCCACCCTAGAACTTATATTTAACCCTAACCCAAACTCCACCCCTCCACCAAAAAACTAACACCCTAACCCTAACCCTACCCCACCCTGACCCTAAACCCTAAAAGCCCACCCCAGACCCTAACCCCCACCCACCCCCGGGAACTAACCCTCCAACCTCAAGCCCTACTCTGGGGCTACCCCTAACCCTAACCCCCACCCCACTCCTGTCCCAACCCCACCCTAGACAAACCAATAGGATTAGGAGCTATTTTTAGCTCACCTGAGCCCAATTTTATTCAAATGTTGGCTAAATGTTTATTACCTAATGCCAATTCAGATTTGTTCAAATGAAGTTGCCCCTCCTCCTGGGTGGTGCCACACCCCCAAGGGGCACCAAAATCTTTGTAAATCTACTTCTCATGAACCAGCAGTAGCAGAGACTTGATATTTGGTGTGCAGCTTCCTTTTGAGGTGTAGACTCAGATTTGTTCAAGAGAAGTTTGTGGGGCTATACTTGACGTTGTTATGAGAGGGGCAAAATTTTTTGCCCCGCCCAAAATTTCTATTTTCCAAACCGAGAGGCTGATTTGAACCAAATTTTATGTGAGGGCTTATTGGGTCATGAGTACTTGATTTATGCAAAAAAAAATTTTCCCGCAGCCCCGTGGGAACCGCAGGAGCTAAAAATAGAAAAAATTTAAAACGCCCATATCTCCAAAACTGCACGGCACTGAGAATTTTTATTTGGTGTGCAGCTTCCTTAGGACCAACAGAAAGGATTGGTAAAAAAAAATTGCCATCGGTTTTATCATAGGGTACAGTTTCGGGACTTTGAAAAAGTGCTGAGTCAGCACTTTTTAACACTGTAGGCAATGGGAAAAACATTAAAAAATCTTCTTCTCCAGATCCAGCAGGCAGAATCTTTTGATATTTGGTATGCAACATTGTAGGGTGGATCTGATTCAAGTTTGTTCAAATCGGCCCCCTGGGTTCATATTTGGGCTCAGTATAGGAGCCCGATTTCGAACTTAGTGCATTTCAGGCAAATTTCTTAAAAAATCTTCTTCTCCAGATCCAGCAGGCAGAATCTTTTGATATTTGGTATGCAACATTGTGGGGTGGATCTGATTCAAGTTTGTTCAAATCGGCCCCCTGGGTTTATATTTGGGTTCAGTATAGGAGCCCAAATTTGAACTTACTGCATTTCAGGCAAATTTCTTTGAAAATCTTCTTCTCCAGATCCAGCAGGCAGAATCTTTTGATATTTGGTATGCAACATTGTAGGGTAGATCTGATTCAAGTTTGTTCAAATCAGCTCCCTAGATTCATATTTGGGCTCACTATAGGAGTTCGAATTCGAATTTAGTGCATTTCAGGCAAATTTCTTCAAAAATCTTCTTCTCCAGATCCAGCAGGCAGAATCTTTTGATATTTGGTATGCAATGTTGCGGGGTAGATCTGATTCAAGTTTGTTCAAATCGGCCCCCTGGATACATATTTGGGCTTACTATAGAAGCCCGAATTCGAACTTAGTGCATTTCAGGCAAATTTCTTAAAAAATCTTCTTCTCCAGATCCAGCAGGCAGAATCTTTTCATATTTGGTAAGCAACATTGTGGGGTGGATCTGATTCAAGATTGTTCAAATCGTCCCCTGGGTTAATATTTGGGCTCAGTATAGGAGCCCGATTTCGAACTTAGTGCATTTCAGGCAAATTTCTTAAAAAATCTTCTTCTCCAGATCCAGCAGGCAGAATCTTTTGATATTTGGTATGCAACATTGTAGGGTGGATCTGATTCAAGTTTGTTCAAATCGGCCCCCTGGGTTCATATTTGGGCTCAGTATAGGAGCCCGATTTCGAACTTAGTGCATTTAGGCAAATTTCTTAAAAAATCTTCTTCTCCAGATCCAGAAGGCAGAATCTTTTGATATTTGGTATGCAACATTGTGGGGTGGATCTGATTCAAGTTTGTTCAAATCGGCTTCCTAGATTCATATTTGGGCTCACTATAGAAGCTTGAATTTGAACTTAGTGCATTTCATGCAAATTTCTTAAAAAATCTTCTTCTCCAGATCCAGCAGGCAGAATCTTTTCATATTTGGTAAGCAACATTGTGGGGTGGATCTGATTCAAGTTTGTTCAAATCGGCCCCCTGGGTTTATATTTGGGCTCAGTATAGGAGCCCAAATTTGAACTTAGTGCATTTCAAGCAAATTTATTAAAAAATCTTCTTCTCCAGATCCAGCAGGCAGAATCTTTTGATATTTGGTATGCAACATTGTGGGGTGGATCTGATTCAAGTTTGTTCAAATCGGCTTCCTAGATTCATATTTGGGCTCACTATAGAAGCTCGAATTCGAACTTAGTGCATTTCAAGCAAATTTCTTAAAAAATCATCTTCTCCAGATCCAGCAAGCAGAATCTTTTGATATTTGGTATGCAACATTGCGGGGTGGATCTGATTCAAGTTTGTTCAAATCAGCCCCCTGGATTCATATTTGGGCTCACTATAGAAGCTCGAATTCAAACTTAGTGCATTTCGGGCAAATTTCTTCAAAAATCTTCTTCTCCAGATCCAGCAGGCAGAATCTTTTGATATTTGGTATGCAACATTGTGGGGTGGATCTGATTCAAGTTTGTTCAAATCGGCTTCCTAGATTCATATTTGGGCTCACTATAGAAGCTTGAATTTGAACTTAGTGCATTTCATGCAAATTTCTTAAAAAATCTTCTTCTCCAGATCCAGCAGGCAGAATCTTTTCATATTTGGTAAGCAACATTGTGGGGTGGATCTGATTCAAGTTTGTTCAAATCGGCCCCCTGGGTTTATATTTGGGCTCAGTATAGGAGCCCAAATTTGAACTTAGTGCATTTCATGCAAATTTATTAAAAAATCTTCTTCTCCAGATCCAGCAGGCAGAATCTTTTGATATTTGGTATGCAACATTGCGGGGTGGATCTGATTCAAGTTTGTTCAAATCAGCCCCCTGGATTCATATTTGGGCTCACTATAGAAGCTCGAATTCAAACTTAGTGCATTTCGGGCAAATTTCTTCAAAAATCTTCTTCTCCAGATCCAGCAGGCAGAATCTTTTGATATTTGGTATGCAACATTGTGGGGTGGATCTGATTCAAGTTTGTTCAAATCGGCTTCCTAGATTCATATTTGGGCTCACTATAGAAGCTTGAATTTGAACTTAGTGCATTTCATGCAAATTTCTTAAAAAATCTTCTTCTCCAGATCCAGCAGGCAGAATCTTTTCATATTTGGTAAGCAACATTGTGGGGTGGATCTGATTCAAGTTTGTTCAAATCGGCCCCCTGGGTTTATATTTGGGCTCAGTATAGGAGCCCAAATTTGAACTTAGTGCATTTCATGCAAATTTATTAAAAAATCTTCTTCTCCAGATCCAGCAGGCAGAATCTTTTGATATTTGGTATGCAACATTGTGGGGTGGATCTGATTCAAGTTTGTTCAAATCGGCTTCCTAGATTCATATTTGGGCTCACTATAGAAGCTCGAATTCGAACTTAGTGCATTTCAAGCAAATTTCTTAAAAAATCATCTTCTCCAGATCCAGCAAGCAGAATCTTTTGATATTTGGTATGCAACATTGCGGGGTGGATCTGATTCAAGTTTGTTCAAATCAGCCCCCTGGATTCATATTTGGGCTCACTATAGAAGCTCGAATTCAAACTTAGTGCATTTCGGGCAAATTTCTTCAAAAATCTTCTTCTCCAGATCCAGCAGGCAGAATCTCTTGATATTTGGTATGCAACATTGCGGGGTGGATCTGATTCAAGTTTGTTCAAATCGGCTCTCTGGATTCATATTTGGGCTTAATATAGAAGCCCGAATTCGCACTTAGTGCATTTCAGGCAAATTTCTTCAAAAATCTTTTTCTCCAGATCCAGCAGGCAGAATCTTTTGATATTTGGTATGCAACATTGCGGGGTGGATCTGATTCAAGTTTGTTCAAATCGGCCCCCTGGATTCATATTTGGGCTTAATATAGAAGCCCGAATTCGCACTTAGTGCATTTCGGGCAAATTTATTAAAAAATCTTCTTCTCCAGATCCAGCAGGCAGAATCTTTTGATATTTGGTATGCAACATTGTGGGGTGGATCTGATTCAAGTTTGTTCAAATCGGCTTCCTAGTTTCATATTTGGGCTCACTATAGAAGCTCGAATTCGAACTTAGTGCATTTCAGGCAAATTTCTTAAAAAATCTTCTTCTCCAGATCCAGCTTCAGAATCTTTTCATATTTGGTAAGCAACATTGTGGGGTGGATCTGATTCAAGTTTGTTCAAATCGGCCCCCTGGGTTTATATTTGGGCTCCATATAGGAGCCCAAATTTTAACTTAGTGCGTTTCAGGCATATTTCTTAAAAAATCTTCTTCTCCAGATCCAGCAGGCAGAATCTTTTGATATTTGGTATGCAACATTGTAGGGTGGATCTGATTGTGATTCATGAACGTATTTATTTGTAAAGTTGATAGAATCTTAGACAAAATTTGCAGAAAAGATCTACTATAGAAGGGGTGGTATCCAGGGTGAACCGTTTACCCAAATCTAGCAGTACTAATGCATTATTCACACAAATCTTCGTTCAAATTTTATGACCCCTCATTGGAACACACGCATTCAGCTCATTCCAACAAAGGTCATATGCCATGTTTTCGAGACAAAGGAATAAAAATTTTAGTTATTCATGAAATTTTTAGGCAACTGTTGTCTGTTATTCACATTGCTTCATGAAATTTCAGTACTTTTAGAAGTTACCTCAGTAATCAAGGGTTAATTCCCCTTAATTAAATGTCGCCTCTAAAAAACAACCACTTTGCATATCTTACCTTTTTACCAGCATAACTGCCAAAACTTGTCAGCATTCTTCGCAATAATCGCTATTCAAATTTTAATTTTTGTCTCTTAAACATACATGTACTTATCGCTTGTAAATACCCCATTGGAATGAGCTTTTTGAGCTCATTCCAATGAGAGGTCGCACACCATGCTTTTTGAGTCAAAAAAGCAATTTTTTTAGTTATTCCAGAATTTCGTACGTAAAACACAGCTTTATGACTTCACATTAAAATGAGCTCTCTAAGCTTGTTCCAATCAACATTCACGCACTATGTCTTTCACACAAAAAATAAAATTTTCCATTTATTCAGGAATTTTGTTTGCAAGAACACTCTTACCCCCCCCCCCCCCCCCTCCCCCCCCACAAACACACACACACAAACACACACAAACACAGACACACAAATCTAAAAGTTCGTCAGCAAAAAAACAGTTACTTCAATTTTTAAATGCATTATAGGAACAACTTGCCTAATCAAATTTAAATACTTTTGCATCATTCTGTATCTAGAACAAACCATTTACCATATCTTTACGCAAAATTCTCCAGCATCATTCACAAAAAAACACCATTATTTATATATTCACATTTCTGTCTCAAAAATATACCTGATCTTCCCATACCCCTATTGGAATAAGCTGTTTGAGCTTGTTCCAATGATGATAAAAAAAAATAAAATTTGTGAAAATTTTTGTTTTCTTGCATGCAAATATATACATGTAGCACATGGAAGATATCCACAGTTGGGGAGAGATGTCCAAGGCTATCTCTTCACATTCCTTGTTTGTGCTTCATGCTAAACCAGTTTGTCTGCAGAGATAAATTTGCTTTATTAAAAATCATTGGAGATTGGCCACACACCAATGATTTTAAATAAAACTAATTTTAGGTAACAAATGTTGAACTTCAAACAAAATCTATCACTCAACCAGTTAATGTTGATGAGGCATGACATGGTGAAGGTGACCTAAAATACTTCTTAGAGTCACTTTGTCAGGTGAGCGATTAAGGCCACGTGGGGCCTCTTGTTTGGTTTAGGGGCTACTAAAACTAAAACCCCACCCCTAACCCCAACCCTAACCACCCCAGGACCTAACCCTATCCTCCCAAACCTTAAGCCCTACTCTGGGGCTACCCCTAACCCTAACCCCAAACCACTCCTAAGCCTAACACTACCTTAATTTGGAGGTAGCCCCTATCAATAAAATCTTTGGAAAACACACTGAAGTCTTGAGAGGGTTAAATTAAAGACATCCATACAGGAATCAGATAAATGTTTCCAAGAAACCAGGTGTTTTTCGCCCCTTGAGAGCTAAAGCATTGCAAAGCCTTCTTGGAACTAAGGTACAAATTTATCAATTTTTGATACCCCCCACCTTCGAAGAAAATGGGGATATACTGGATTACATGCATCTGTCCATCTGTCCGTCCATCCATCCTGGCCCACATTGGGGGTTTAGGGGATATTATTATTAGAGGCTACTTCCAAATTAAGGTAGTGTTAGGGTTAGGAGTGGGGTGGGGTGGGGTGGGGTTAGGGGTAGCCCCAGCATAGAGCTTAATGGCTTAATGTTGGGGAGGGTTAGATCCTGGGGGGGGGGGGGGGGGGGGGGAGGTTAGGGTTGGGGTCAATGGTGGGGTTTTAGTTTTAGTAGCCTCTAAACCGAAAAATAGTTCCTAATCCTATTGGTTTGGCTAGGGTGGGGGTTGGGTCAGGGGTTCGGTTAGGGGTAACCCCAGAGTAGGGCTTAAGGTTGGGGGGTAGGTCCCAGGGGTGGGTGGGGGTTAGGGTCTGGGGTGAGCTTTTAGGGTTTAGGGTCAGGGTGGGGTAGGGGTAGGGTTAAGGTGTGTTTTTGGGGTGGAGGGGTGGGGTTAGGGTTAGGGTTAAATATAAGTTCTAGGGTAGAGGGGGTGGGGATCTGGGTAAAAATAAACCCGAAATGTTGGAGCGTCCGTCTGCCTGTCTGTCTGTGCGTCCGTGTTTGAGTCCATCCGAAAATATTCATAACTTGAGTAAATTATTATTTTTAATAATATTTGTTGGTCATAGGTATGCCCACACTCGTAATTTTTTTTTTATTACTTGTTCACTTAGAAATTGTGTCCGTCCAAGCCAAATTTTGTCTGTTCAGCCTGTATCTCGGGTATCAAATATTCTATTGCAATTAAATTTGCCATGAACACTGCTTATGGTATAGGCTTTAAAAAAATGGATTAACGATATTTCTCACATTCTCCTTTTTAGAGTTATCCCCCTTTTTTGACTTAGAAATTGTAAGAAATAGACATTATTTTTCTGTTCAGCCTGTATCTCAGGAATGGGTTATCGGATTTTGGTGAAATATGGCATGCAATTTGCCTATGACAAAGGCTTCTGCCTCATTGCATAAAACTTCCAAAGACCAAACAATTTACCATACCTTTTGACTTAGAAATTGTTGGAAATTGTTGAAAACTTTTGAAGAAAATGGGATGGTGGGGGGGGGGGGGGGACATACTGGATTGGGGTTATCGGATTTCAGTGAAATATGGCATGCAGTTTGCCTATGACAAAGGCTTCTGCCTCATTGCATAAAACATCCAAACACCAAACAATTTACCATACCTTTTGACTTAGAAATTGTTGAAAACTTTCGAAGAAAATGGAAGGGGGGGGGGTATACTGGATCGCGTGTGTCCATCTGTGAATCCGTCCGTCAGTCCGTATGAGAATATTCATAAATGGTATTTGTTGGTCATAGGTATGCCCACACTAGGCAGTACACCACGTGGGGGTATGCACCGGACAAAAGTCCAGCTCTTGTTTAACTTGGGTAAAATATCATACAAACCATTTTTTTTAATGTTTAAATTGGTTATAAAAAGAGAGCATGCGGCAGCCAAAAGACCATGTGGGAGGGCCTGAGAAACAGATTTTTAATTTTTTTACGCCTTAAATCTCAATCATTTCTTTTGTAGAACTTGGACAACAATCAAGCATGGAATTTGTTTAATCAAGTTGTTGGATTCTCTGCGGATGTTAGACATAATAAATTCTGTCTTCGACTCATGATGAAGGTTTGTATGATTGTAACTTGGATTCTCTGCAGTTGTACAGTTGAAACTAGAAATCATGTCACGAAATGCACACAAATATCATGTCGATCTGTGCATTAACCCTTTACCGAACTAAACGCCCGCATCCGCCCGTGTAATATGCAGATTCAGCTGCTGAAAAAATATTTTTCGAAAAATTTCAATCGAGCTTGTTCCAATGAGGGGTCACGTGATATGGTTTTGTTGAAATTTTTCGAAAAAAATTAAAAAACGATATTTAAATTAATAAATTTTGATATCATCTGCATTGGGTAAAGGGTTAATCTACGTATTAAGACCATAGTAAGGTTTCGGTGAATTGTTAAGACTTTTGGGACGTTTTTCTCGACAAACTGAAGCCCTAAACTCTTCTCTGTGCCGCAACCCTTAATTAAGACTTACTGTTAAAACTAGAAGTCTTGTCATGAAATGCACACAAATAGCACGTTAATCTATGCGTTATGACCATAGTAAAGCTATCAAATTCTGTACATTTGGCCCGTGCACAAGCAATGTTTCACCCAATGGACCTCCATTGGCAGAAACATTGTCAGTTCTAGGCCCTTCCTGCCTTTTTTACTGTTCACCTTTTGAGCTAAAATGCAGGTGAAGGAGCTGAATTTTAGTCTGCTATTCCTTTAAGTCCTTGGCCCTCTTGCCTTTTTTACTATTCACCTTGTGAGTTATAATGCAGACAAAGGAGATGAATTTTAGTCTGCTATACCTTCAAGTCCTAGGCCCTCCTGCCTTTTTTACTATTCACCTTGTGAGTTATAATGCAGACAAAGGAGCTGAATTTTAGTCTGCTATACCTTCAAGTCCTAGGCCCTCCTCCCTTTTTTATGTGTACCCATACTATGTTTTGTACACATAAAGCCGGCATCGGGGTGACCATCCGTCGTTCATCCATCCTTTGTCTGTCTGTCTGTCTGTCTGTCTATCCATCCGGCATCCGTATCCATTGCTTTGGCATTTGATAACTTGAAAAATATTGCTTGGATTGTCTAGTTACTTTATATTTGTGTTCAGGTTACTGATGTGCCGAGCTGTATAGTTTTTGGTGTAAATCGGATAATTTGATCCTTAGATATTAACCCTTTATCCTTCAAATTGAAAATTCCTCCAATCCCTTTGGCATTCGATAACTTGAAAAATATGGCTTGGATTGTCTAGTTACTTTATATTTGTGTTCAGGTTACTGATTTGCTGAGCTGTATAGTTTTTGGTGTAAATTTGATGATTTGATCCCGAGATATTAACCCTTCATTACGTGTACGCTCCCTGTAAAACACTGCCAATCGACTCCCCACTAACTGCTTTGAGGTGGGGTATCAAAACCCAACCACGTGACTTCAATAAGACGTACTATCGGTTATAATTAGCACGATGTGTTTCCCAGTGTTGTGACAAGGTTATGCTTCCGACCCAAAATAGGACCTCCAAACATCATTTCTCGGCAAAACGACCGTTGATATTTAGGGGAAGAAGCGCATCGCTCCCAAACTACACAAAAATAAAATCGTTAAAATTTATTTCGAAATATCGTACAAAATGGCTTTTGATGGCAGTTTCGATCTCGCATGAATATTTGTGAAGACCTTCTCGTGACTTTTTGTCGATGTCGGCATTTCTTTGATCCAGTAATTTTTGAATACCAATTAGCACATTTTTCCAACCAGTCGGGCAAATACTATTTTTAATATCATAGGGAAATTTTAAAAACGCGTTTCGTTTCGAATATATTGAGTAAAAATCAGTGCGATTTCATCCTTGAATTTTAACAATCCGACTTTTATTAGCGAAGTTAAGCCAAAAATGGAAATAATAAAAAAAAAATCTCATTTGTAACAGGTCGAAGAACCTTTCGAAAAGAGTCATTCAAATACACACCTTTTTTTTTATTCTGCAGTGATAGACATATTCCGGGCAATGAAATAGAACCACACAATTTGGTTGCGTTGTTTGTGTGTGGGGGGGGGGGGGGGGCATATATAAGAGGGAGGTGTGACATTGGGGGTGATGTGATCTTAATCAGGTCTCCAGACATCTGTGGTTAGACTAGGCAGTGGGACCTGGGGGCGGGATGCACAGCAACTCCGAATGACGACATCCCCATTAATCCGAGGATGATATACAACATTTCTCATTAACCCTTTACCTAACCTGAAAAGCAGACGACACTTGTAAAAATAATTCTTGAATAACTAATGTTTTTCATTTTTTGTCTAAAAAACATAGGTTATGACACCTCGTTGGAACGAGCTCTAGATGCTCGTTCCAACCAGGGTCATAACCTATGTTTTTGAGACAAAAAATGAAAAAAACTAATGAAAATTAATTCGCAATTTTTTAGAATAGCGCTGGCCGGTTTTGACCGTTACGTTGGGTAAAGGGTTAAAAAAATAAGCGTTCAATGGGTAATGTTGGATTTCAAGGTGTGCAGAGAACGAGCCGGTCCATTGCAAACTCGCCCCAGTGACGCGACAAAGCATCCATGTTTTACAAGGCGATGTTCCCACTCAACTTGGTGGGGCAAAAATATAAAAAGAATACCCCAAAGACGGGTGCAGAATGTTAATCTGCCCCCCCCCCCCCCCCCCCCCCCCCCCCCCCCACCAAAAAAAATGTTCTTGGTAAAAAAAAATAGAGTGGAAGACCAGTCGGGTATAGATATCGTCTGACTGGTTGGTTGGTTGGTTGGGGGGGGGGGGGGGCTAAGTACAAATTCACGCTACACGCTCGTTTCAATCAGAAGTCATAAGATATGCTTTGGAAGCAAAAAATTAAGATAAAAACCTAAAAAAAATGGGAATGACGATGTCACGTAAAGTGTTAAATGCAAAAATGAATATTACACAGTAATTAGACTTGAATATTTCACCATTTGAACTTTATATGCCAAGATTATTTTAATGTGATTTTTTGTTTTTGTTACAAATTACAATTAATTGAATATATTGATAGATATGCATTCCCAATAAATTATATCAAAATACAGAATAAATTTCAAAAAGATATTTAATAACATTTGATAAATAAAAGTTGGCAGAAAGGTTATAAATAACTTCTCAAAAGATTATGCTTTATCAGACCAGTGCTGAAAAACCCTATTAATTAGCTCCGCCCACTCATAAAAAGTTCCTCTATAAATATAGACACAGAGATCTTAATTGAACCGGATTAACATTAACTGCATTATGTAATCATATGTAACAACTGGGGTAAGTTGGAAGACAACTTTTACAGGGACTGTACGCGTAATGTTATCCTTCAAATTGAAAATTCCTCCAATCTCTTTGGCATTCGATAACTTGAAAAATATTGCTTGGATTGTCAAGTTACTTTATGTTTGTGTTCAGATTACTGATGTGCCGAGCTGTATAGTTTTTTGGTGTAAATCTGTTATTTTGATCCTGAGATGTTAACCCTTTATCCTTCAAATTGAAAATTTCTCCAATCCCTTTGGCATTCGATAACTTGAAAAATATTGCTTGGATTGTCAAGTTACTTTATATTTGTGTTCAGGTTACTGATGTGCCAAGCTGTATAGTTTTTGGTATAAATCTGATAATTTAATCCTGAGATATTAACCCTTTATCCTTCAAATTGAAAATTCCTCCAATCCCTTTGGCATTCGATATTTTGAAAAATATTGATTGGATTGTTAAGTTACTTTATATTTGTGTTCAGGTTACTGATGTGCCAAGCTGTATAGTTTTTGGTGTAAATCTGATGATTTGATCCCGAGATATTAACCCTTTATCCTTCAAATTGAAAATTCCTCCAATCTCTTTGGCATTCGATAACTTGAAAAATACTACTTGGATCGTCAAGTTACTTTATATTTGTGTTCAGGTTACTGATATGACGAGTTGTATAGCTTTTGGTGTAAATCTGTTATTTTGATCCTGAGATATTAACCCTTTATCCTACAAATTGAAAATTTCTCCATTCACTTTGGCATTCGATAACTTGAAAAATATTGCTTGGATTGTCAAGTTACTTTATATTTGTGTTCAGGTTACTGATGTGCCGAGCTTTATAGTTTTTGGTGTAAATCTGATAATTTAATCCTGAGATATTAACCCTTTATCCTTCAAATTGAAAATTCCTCCAATCCCTTTGGCATTCGATAACTTGAAAAATATTGCTTGGATTGTCAAGTTACTTTATAATTGTGTTCAGGTTACTGATGTGCTGAGCTGTATAGTTTTTGGTGTAAATCTGATAATTTGATCCGGAGATATTAACCCCCTTTATCCTTCAAATTGAAAATTCCTCCAATCCCTTTGGCATGAGATAACTCAAAAAATATCAATCTGATTGTCATGTTACTTTATATATTTATTCAGGTTACTGATGTGCTGTGCTGTATAGTTTTTTATGTAAATCTGATAATTTGATCCGGAGATATTAACCCTTTATCCATCAAATTAGACACTCATCCAATCCATTTCTATATGTACCCATACCTTGTATGGTGTACGTTATGTCAGCATCCATGGTGGCCCTCCGTCATACAGCTTTCTACTAATTGTGCGTATGGGTACACATCTGACGATTTCATCGGCCTATTTTTTACTATTCACCTTTTGAGTTCTAATGCAGGCTAAGGAGCTGAATTTTAGTCTGCTATTCCTTTAAGTCCTAGGCCCTCCTCCCTTTTTTTTGCTATTCACCTTTTAAGTTCTAATGCAGGTGAAGGAGCTGATTTTAGTCTGCTATTCCTTCAAGTCCTAGGCCCTCCTGCCTTTTTTACTATTCACATTTTGAGTTCTAATGCAGGCGAAGAAGCTGAATTTTAGTCTGCTATTCATTTAAGTCCTAGGCCCTCGTGCCTTTTTTACTATTCACATTTTGAGTTCTAATGCAGGCGAAGGAGCTAAATTTTAGTCTGCTATTCCTCTAAGTCCTAGGCCCTCCTGCCTTTTTTACTATTCCGCTAAGTCTGGGCCATTGGTTCTAGTATAAAAATATGATAAATTTAAAGTAATTTATATATTTTTTTATACTTACCAATGGTGCAGATGGAGATGGCCCTCCCATGAGTGGACACTCATACCTCCCTGCTAGGTTATAACATTAGAAGGCATAACTAAGAAGAATGATGCTTGGTGCCAATTCCAGTCTCTTCCTGGGTACTGTGCATGTGCAGTACTAAAAGTATGGAGGGCCAGATAGGACTTTTAAATTTCAGTATTGTATGCAAATTTTGGGGGTTCAAAATTTGTGTTTGGCTCTTGATATTATTGAGCTTGCTCCAGCTAAGTCTGGGCCATTGGTAAGTATAAAAAATATACGAATTACTTTAAATTTATCATTTTTTTTTCTCCATGACATGTAATGTTTGTTTATTTCATGTAATTTATAACCACAATAGTGATGTTTGTATGATTAAACTTAACTAGTGATCTTATTTGTTGATTTCAGAATCCTGATAACGTTCAACTAGGATTTCTTAATGGTCACAATTCATTGTTAGCTGGTTCTTACAGACATTCCTTAGGTAAGTATAGATGTCACAATTTGCGTTTAGCTGGTTCTTACCGACATACCATAGCTCAGTACCAGTGGTTTATTTTTCTCAATGTTTCAGGAATTTAATAAATAGAATATATTATAAGGACATATGATATATGGGACACAATAAGTAAAGGAAGAAGAACATATGCAATGAATGTATAAGGAGATATGCAGTGAATGTATAAGGACATATGCAGTGAATGTATAAGAACATATGCAGTGAATGTGTAAGGACATATGCAGTGAATGTGTAAGGAGATATGCAATGAATGGAAAGGAGATATGTAGTGCCAAGAAAAATAATATCTGTGTTTAGGGTAACCTGACTGACCCTAAAAAAATTATGGTGACCCAAAAATTGTTATTGAGTGAAAGTCGCTCATTTAGTTCATTGTCACCCAAACTTCTATCTGACTTCAGCTGTGAATTTGAAACCGATTTTGGAGTTCAATGTTTCAAAATTATGTGTAGCAATCAGAGAACATCCAAGAGGGCAGAAGGGGTGCTATCTTTGCCTTAGGACTGCTCACTTTGCTTAATCCTTTACCTAACATGAAAAGCAGACGACACTTGTAAAAAAAATTCTTGAATAACTAATTTTTTTCATTTTTTGTCTCAAAAACTTAGGTTATGACCCCTCGTTGGAACGAGCTCGATGAGCTCGTTCCAACGAGGGGTCATAACCTATGTTTTTGAGACAAAAAAATGAAAATATTTTGAAAATTAATTGGCGATTTTTTAGAATAGCACTGGCCGGTTTTGTCCATTACATTGGGTGAAGGGTTAATTCTAAGTTTGGGCAAAATCAAAGTCACCCTGTGATTTAGAGAAGCTGCCGTAAGAAAAGTTGTTTGCGTTGAGACATTTCAGTGGAACCCTTATGTTTACTGTTGAGTGACAAAACAAAGGACATAAAAACTATTTTAAGAATAATTTATAAACATAAGGAAATGAAATTGAAAAAATAATTCTGTCAAAAAATGAACCTCTACAGTCAAAATGAACCTCTACAGTCAAAATGAACCTCTACAGTCAAAATGAACCTCTACAGTCAAAATGAACCTCTACAGTCAAAATAAACCTCTACAGTCAAAATGAACCTCTACAGTCAAAATGAACCTCTACAGTCAAAATAAACCTCTACAGTCAAAATAAACCTCTACAGTCAAAACGAACCTCTACAGTCAAAATGAACCTCTACAGTCAAAATGAACCTCTACAGTCAAAATAAACCTCTACAGTCAAAATGAACCTCTACAGTCAAAATGAACTTCTACAGTCAAAATGAACCTCTACAGTCAAAATGAACCTCTACAGTCAAAATGAACCTCTACAGTTAAAATAAACCTCTACAGTCAAAATGAACCTCTACAGTCAAAATGAACCTCTACAGTCAAAATAAACCTCTACAGTCAAAATGAACCTGTACAGTCAAAATAAACCTCTACAGTCAAAATGAACCTCTACAGTCAAAATGAACCTCTACAGTCAAAATAAACCTCTACAGTCAAAATGAACCTCTACAGTCAAAATAAACCTCTACAGTCAAAATGAACCTCTACAGTCAAAATGAACCTCTACAGTCAAAATAAACCTCTACAGTCAAAATGAACCTCTACAGTCAAAATAAACCTCTACAGTCAAAATGAACCTCTACAGTCAAAATGAACCTCTACAGTCAAAATAAACCTCTACAGTCAAAATAAACCTCTACAGTCAAAATGAACCTCTACAGTCAAAATAAACCTCTACAGTCAAAATAAACCTCTACAGTCAAAATGAACCTCTACAGTCAAAATAAACCTCTACAGTCAAAATGAACCTCTACAGTCAAAATGAACCTCTACAGTCAAAATAAACCTCTACAGTCAAAATGAACCTCTACAGTCAAAATAAACCTCTACAGTCAAAATGAACCTCTACAGTCAAAATAAACCTCTACAGTCAAAATGAACCTCTACAGTCAAAATGAACTTCTACAGTCAAAATGAACCTCTACAGTCAAAATGAACCTCTACAGTCAAAATGAACCTCTACAGTCAAAATGAACCTCTACAGTCAAAATAAACCTCTACAGTCAAAATGAACCTCTACAGTCAAAATAAACCTCTACAGTCAAAATGAACCTCTACAGTCAAAATGAACCTCTACAGTCAAAATGAACCTCTACAGTCAAAATGAACCTCTACAGTCAAAATTAACCTCTACAGTCAAAATTAACCTCTACAGTCAAAATTAACCTCTACAGTCAAAATGAACCTCTACAACCTCTACAGTCAAAATGAACCTCTACAGTCAAAATGAACCTCTACAGTCAAAATTAAGACATTAGACAAAATAACCAACAAAAGTGATTGGAAAATCATGACTTACTTAATAAAAATTAACAAAACCACAAGAAATATTATTTAAAAAACGGTTGTATTATGTTATCAGTCTGTCTGTCTGTCTGTCTGTCTGTCCGGGCTAACATTGGTTGTTTAGGGGATATTATTATTATTAGGGGCTACCTCCAAATTAAGGTAGTGTTAGGGTTAGGAGTGGAGTGATGTTAGGGGTAGCCCCAGAGTAGGGCTGAAGGTTGGGGAGGATTAGGTCCTGGGGGGGTCCTGGGGGGGTTAGGGTTAGGGTCAGTGGTGGGGTTTTAGTTTTAGTAGCCCCTAAACCAAAAAATAGCTCCTAATCCTATTGGTTTGGCTAGGGTGGGGTTGGGTCAGGGGTGGGGTGGGGGTTAGGGGTAGCCCCAGAGTAGGGTTTAAGGTTGGGGGTTAGGTCCCGGGGTGGGTGGGGGTTTGGGTCTGGGGTGGGCTTTTAGGGTTTAGGATCAGGGTGGGGTAGGGTTATGGTTAGGGCGTGTTTTTTGGGTGGAGGGTGGGGTTAGGGTTAAATATAAGTTCTATGGTGGAGGGGGTGGGGTTCTGGGTAAAATAAGGTTTTGGACATACAAAATGTTTTTTTGGTAGCCCATAAACCCGAAATGTTGGAGTGTTCGTCTGTCTGTCCGTAAACAATTTGGTTTCCGTTCATTTAAAGTCGAACGCCTTGACGGATCGACATCAAACTTTCAGAAGTTGTTTTTAGCATTAAAATGCAGGTCAAGTTCGATATTGGTGTTTCTCAGTCCATCTGCTGCCGAGATATGGCCCTTTAAAAACACAATTTTTCTAAAAAATTGGTTTCCGTTTATTTAAAGTTGAACGCCTTGACGGATCGACATCAAACTTTCAGAAGTTGTTTTTAGCAATAAAATACAGGTCAAGTTCGATATTGGTGTTTCTCAGTTCATCCGCTGCAGAATTATGGCCCTTTGAAAACACAATTTTTTAAAAAAAATTGGTTTCCATTCATTTAAAGTCGAATGCCTTGACGGATCGACATCAAACTTTCAGATGTTGTTTGTAGTTTGTAGCAATAAAATACAGGTCAAGTTCGATATTGGTGTTTCTCAGTCATCCGCTGCAGAGTTATGGCCCTTTGAAACCACAGTTTTTGAAAAAAAATTGGTTTCCGTTCATTTAAAGTCGAATGCCTTGACGGATAGACACCAAATTTTTCAGATGTTGATTTTATACACTTGTTTGAAAAACGGGACGTATTATGTGAATGGTCTCTCCACCCGTCTGTCTGTCTGTCCGTCCATGGACACATTTTGTTTCGGACGATAACTTTAGTTGTAATGGATTGAGCTGAGTTAAATTTGGCATGTGGATCTAGTATGACAAAATACAGGATGGGTTTGATTTCCGTTTCTAGCGGCCCATTTGCAGAAGAGTTATGGCCCTTTATTTATGGGAATTTAGGCCAACTTTTCATTTCCGGACGATATCTTTAGTTTGCCTTGACCGATTTATTTCAAATGTTCAGTTTTTTGTTTTTGACCACAAAATACAGCTCAAGTTCACCTTTGGCCATAATCGCATGTACCATTCCATAGTTATTCCCCTTGAATGATTGCAAATTTGTGAATTATGTGGTTTCCGGATGATAACTTTAGTTTGCCTTGAGTTTCAAATTCTCAGATTTTGTTTATGACCACAAAGTGCAGCTCATGTTCACTTTCGGCCAAAATCTCATGTACCTTTCCAGAGTTATTCCTCTTGAATTTGTGCATTTTGTGTTTTCCGGATTATAACTTTAGTATAGCCTAACTGTTGGACATAGAATGCATCAAATATTTGGTTTCCGGATGATAACTTTTATTATTTGTTTTCCGATTGGTTCCAAACTTGGTATTTTGTTTAATCACAACAAAATACAGGTCAAGTTTGAATATGGGGTTGGTCCAAACAATTTTCACCCTCACCCCCATCCTTACCCCAACCCTTCAAAAATACAAAACGGGCGTATATTGTCCCGCTACGCGGTGCTCTTGTTTGCAAATTTTGAAGCAATGTCTAATTACTGAAATGGACACAACAATTGCATATAATTCCTCAAAACCATGGTAAGAGCTTACTGACTCCTCAAAAAATAAGGAAATGTTGATTTTTTGCCAAAATATAGCTTTTCTTGTAAATTTTAGCATCTTGACAAAGCCCGAAATCTCAATGACAGAGAAATACAGATCCCATCAGTGATGGAGCCATGGTCTGAAAGACTGGGGGACCATGTTAGTGGAGAGTACTGGGAGGGGAAAATCTCAGGACTGAGAAATAGAGATCCCATCAGTGATGGAGCCATGGCCTGGAAGACTGGGGGACCATGTTAGTGGAGAGTACTGAGAGGGGGGAATCTCAGGACTGAAGGCACTGTACAATGACAGAGAAATACAGATCCCATCAGTGATGGAGCCATGGTCTGAAAGACTGGGGGACCATGTTAGTGGAGAGTACTGGGAGGGGGGAATCTCAGGACTGAAGGCACTGTACAATGACAGAGAAATACAGATCCCATCAGTGATGGAGCCATGGTCTGAAAGACTGGGGGACCATGTTAGTGGAGAGTACTGGGAGGGGGGAATCTCAGGACTGAAGGCACTGTACAATGACAGAGAAATACAGATCCCATCAGTGATGGAGCCATGGTCTGAAAGACTGGGGGACCATGTTAGTGGAGAGTACTGGGAGTGGGAAATCTCAGGACTGAGAAATACAGATCCCATCAGTGATGGAGCCATGGTCTGAAAGACTGGGGGACCATGTTAGTGGAGAGTACTGGGAGGGGGGAATCTCAGGACTGAAGGCACTGTACAATGACAGAGAAATACAGATCCCATCAGTGATGGAGCCATGGTCTGAAAGACTGGGGGACCATGTTAGTGGAGAGTACTGGGAGTGGGAAATCTCAGGACTGAGAAATACAGATCCCATCAGTGATGGAGCCATGGTCTGTAAGACTGGGAGACCATGTTAGTGGAGAGTACTGGGAGGGGGAAATCTCAGGACTGAGAAATACAGATCCCATCAGTGATGGAGCCATGGTCTGGAAGACTGGGGGACCATGTTGTTGGAGAGTACTGGGAGGGGGAAATCTCAGGACTGAGGGCACTGTACAATGACAGGGAAATACAGATCCCATCAGTGATGGAGCCATGGTCTGGAAGACTGGGGGACCATGTTAGTGGAGAGTACTGGGAGTGGGAAATCTCAGGACTGAGAAATACAGATCCCATCAGTGATGGAGCCATGGTCTGAAAGAGTGGGGGACCATGTTAGTGGAGAGTACTGGGAGGGGGGGGGGGGGATCTCAGGACTGAGAAATACAGATCCCATCAGTGATGGAGCCATGGTCTGGAAGACTGGGAGACCATGTTAGTGGAGAGGATCCCATCAGTGATGGAGCCATGGTCTGAAAGACTGGGGGACCATGTTAGTGGAGAGGATCCCATCTGTGATAGAGCAGTGGTCTGAAAGACTGGGGGACCATGTTAGTGGAGAGGATCCCATCAGTGATAGAGCCATGGTCTGAAAGACTGGGGGAACATGTTAGTGGAGAGTACTGGGAGGGGGAAATCTCAGGACTGAGAAATACAGATCCCATCAGTGATGGAGTCATAGTCTGGAAGACTGGGGGACCATGTTAGTAGAGAGTACTGGGAGGGGGAAATCTCAGGACTGAGGGCACTGTACTTGTACTGATGGCAGGAAATCAACAACAAAAAAGTCTTCTCAAATTTGGGGGTGGGAGGAGCAAGTGGTTTTGGGGGTTGGTGGTAGGTGTTGTCTGCTGGGCTCCCTAGATATCCCATGGGTCCTTCAATGGATTCCACTAACTTGAATTTCAGTGTTTGACAGGTCCATTGACAAATTTTAAGATATTCAATTAAATTCTCTTCTCAGTGTTTCTTTCCCTGCTGAAATCCTGGCAGAACATGCTTGTGGAGAGAGGGTTTGGGGGAGGGGGGGGGGGAAGGGCGCTCAGGACTGAGGGCACTGTATTTGTACTGATGGCAGGAAATAAAAAAATTCAAAGAAATGTGGAGGTTGGAGAAGCAAGTGGGATTTAGTATCTTTCCCAAGGACACAATGCTATTAGCCCTAGTGGGAATCAAATGGTGGCCCTTTTGGTTTGAAGTTCAGTGCCCTAACCACTGAGGCACAGTACACGCCGCCATCATGCCCCCACATGGGCAATCAGGATTTAGTGCCTTGCCCAAGGACGCTATGCTGTTAGCCCTAGTGGGAATCCAATGGTGGCCCTTTTGGTTTGAAGTTCAGTGCCCTAACCACTGACGCACAGTACTCAGTGCCATTGTGCCCCCACATGGGCAATCAGGGTTTAGTGCCTTGCCCAAGGACACAGTGCTGTTAGACCTTGTGGGAATCGAATGGTGGCCCTTTTGGTTTGAAGTCCATTGCCATAACCACTGAGGCACAGTATGCAGCACCATTGTGCCCCCACGTGGGCAATCAGGGTTTAGTGCCTTGCCCAAGGACACTATGTTGTAAGCCCTAGTGGGAATCGAATGGTGGCCCTTTTGGTTTGAAATCCATTGCCATAACCACTGAGGCACAGTATACAGTGCCATTGTGCCCCCATGTGGGCAATCAGTTTTTAAGTTTTCATAGAATTTGCGACTTACCCGCACTAGTTTTTAATATGTCGCAGTAGTAATACCTCTCTAAATATTTTAATGGTAATGTGCTCTCCACATATAATGTGTTATACAGTTAGCTAACAGCTGCATGCATGCAAAAATATATCAACTATGGAAGTTGACAAATATATCTAGAGATTTATACCAGGTCTCCTTAAATTCTAAAAACATACAGAACGTTCAGGCACGAGGATCAGATTAATTTGATTACTTCTATCAATAATCAGAATGTTGGTATCAAGTGTGTATATTTTGTAAATCTATTTACAAAATATACACACTTGATACCAAAATTCCACTTGTGTGTGGAATGTATGGTAAGGAGATGCATGTTGAATGTATGATAATGACATGTATTGAATGTATGATAAGGACATGCATTGAATGTATGATAAGGACATGTATTGAATGTATGATAAGGACATGTATTGAATGTATGGTAATGACATGTATTGAATGTATGATTAGGACAAGGACATGTATTGAATGTATGATAAGGACATGTATTGAATGTATGATAAGGACATGTATTGAATGTATGATAAGGACATGTATTGAATGTATGATAAGGACATGTATTGAATGTATGATTAGGACATGTATTGAATGTATGATAAGGACATGTATTGAATGTATGATAAGGATGTGTATTGAATGTATGATAAGGACATGTATTGAATGTATGATAAGAACATGTATTGAATGTATGATAAGGACATGTATTGAATGTATGATTAGTTCATGTATTGAATGTATGATTAGGACATGTATTGAATGTATGATAAGGATGTGTATTGAATGTATGATAAGAACGTGTATTGAATGTATGATAAGGATATGTATTGAATGTATGATAAGGATATGTATTGAATGTATGATAAGGACATGTATTGAATGTATGATAAGGACATGTATTGAATGTATGATAAGGATGTGTATTGAATGTATGATAAGAACGTGTATTGAATGTATGATAAGGACATGTATTGAATGTATGATAAGGACATGTATTGAATGTATGATTAGGACATGCATTGAATGTATAATAAGGACATGTATTGAATGTATGATAAGGATATGTATTGAATGTATGATAAGGACATGTATTGAATGTATGATAAGGACATGTATTGAATGTATGATAAGAACATGTATTGAATGTATGATAAGGACATGTATTGAATGTATGATAAGGATGTGTATTGAATGTATGATAAGAACGTGTATTGAATGTATGATAAGGACATGTATTGAATGTATGATAAGGACATGTATTGAATGTATGATAAGGACATGTATTGAATGTATGATAAGGATATGTATTGAATGTATGATAAGGACATGTATTGAATGTATGATGAAGACATGTATTGAATGTATGATAATGACATGTATTGAATGTATGATAAGGACATGTATTGAATGTATGATAAGGACATGTATTGAATGTATGATAAGGATGTGTATTGAATGTATGATAAGAACGTGTATTGAATGTATGATAAGGACATGTATTGAATGTATGATAAGGACATGTATTGAATGTATGATAAGGACATGTATTGAATGTATGATTAGGACATGTATTGAATGTATGATAAGGACATGTATTGAATGTATGATTAGGACATGTATTGAATGTATGATAAGGACATGTATTGAATGTATGATAAGGACATGTATTGAATGTATGATAAGGACATGTATTGAATGTATGATAAGGACATGTATTGAATGTATGATAAGGACGTGTATTGAATGTATGATAAGGATGTGTATTGAATGTATGATAAGAACGTGTATTGAATGTATGATAAGGACATGTATTGAATGTATGATAAGGACATGTATTGAATGTATGATTAGGACATGCATTGAATGTATAATAAGGACATGTATTGAATGTATGATAAGGATGTGTATTGAATGTATGATAAGAATGTGTATTGAATGCATGATAAGGTCATGTATTGAATGTATGATAAGGACATGTATTGAATGTATGATTAGGACATGCATTGAATGTATGATTAGGACATGCATTGAATGTATAATAAGGACATGTATTGAATGTATGATAAGGATATGTATTGAATGTATGATAAGGACATGTATTGAATGTATGATAAGGACATGTATTGAATGTATGATAAGGACATGTATTGAATGTATGATAAGGACATGTATTGAATCTATGATTAGGACATGCATTGAATGTATAATAAGGACATGTATTGAATGTATGATAAAGACATGTATTGAATGTATGATAATGACATGTATTGAATGTATGATAAGGACATGTATTGAATGTATGATAATGACATGTATTGAATGTATGATAAGGACATGTATTGAATGTATGATAAGGACATGTATTGAATGTATGATAAGGACATGTATTGAATGTATGATTAGGACATGTATTGAATGTATGATAAGGACATGTATTGAATGTATGATAAGGAGATGTATTGAATGTATGATAAGGACATGTATTGAATGTATGATAATGACATGTATTGAATGTATGATAAGGACATGTATTGAATGTATGATAAGGACATGTATTGAATGTATGATAATGACATGTATTGAATGTATGATAAGGACATGTATTGAATGTATGATAATGACATGTATTGAATGTACGATTAGGACATGTTTTGAATGTATGATAAGGACATGTATTGAATGTATGATAATGACATGTATTGAATGTATGATAAGGACATGTATTGAATGTATGATAAGGACATGTATTGAATGTATGATAAGGACATGTATTGAATGTATGATTAGGACATGTATTGAATGTATGATAAGGACATGTATTGAATGTATGATAAGGATATGTATTGAATGTATGATAAGGACATGTATTGAATGTATGATAATGACATGTATTGAATGTATGATAAGGACATGTATTGAATGTATGATAATGACATGTATTGAATGTATGATAAGGATATGTATTGAATGTATGATAAGGACATGTATTGAATGTATGATAAGTATGATAAGGATGTGTATTGAATGTATGATAAAGACATGTATTGAATGTATGATAAGGATATGTATTGAATGTATGATAAGGACATGTATTGAATGTATGATAATGACATGTATTGAATGTATGATAAGGATATGTATTGAATGTATGATAAGGACATGTATTGAATGTATGATAATGACATGTATTGAATGTATGATAAGGACATGTATTGAATGTATGATAATGACATGTATTGAATGTACGATTAGGACATGTTTTGAATGTATGATAAGGACATGTATTGAATGTATGATAATGACATGTATTGAATGTATGATAAGGACATGTATTGAATGTATGATAAGGACATGTATTGAATGTATGATAAGGACATGTATTGAATGTATGATTAGGACATGTATTGAATGTATGATAAGGACATGTATTGAATGTATGATAAGGATATGTATTGAATGTATGATAAGGACATGTATTGAATGTATGATAATGACATGTATTGAATGTATGATAAGGACATGTATTGAATGTATGATAATGACATGTATTGAATGTACGATTAGGACATGTTTTGAATGTATGATAAGGACATGTATTGAATGTATGATAATGACATGTATTGAATGTATGATAAGGACATGTATTGAATGTATGATAATGACATGTATTGAATGTATGATAAGGACGTGTATTGAATGTATGATAATGACATGTATTGAATGTATGATAAGGACATGTATTGAATGTATGATAAGGTCATGTATTGAATGTATGATAATGACATGTATTGAATGTATGATAAGGGCTTGTATTTAATGTATGATAAGGTCATGTATTGAATGTATGGTAATCACATGTATTGAATGTATAAGGACATGTATTGAATGTATGATAAGGACATGTATTGAATGTATGATAAGGACATGTATTGAATGTATGATTAGGACATGTATTGAATGTATGATAAGGACATGTATTGAATCTATGATTAGGACATGTATTGAATGTATGATAAGGACATGTATTGAATGTATGATAAGGACATGTATTGAATGTATGATAAGGACATGTATTGAATGTATGATAAGGGCATGTATTGAATGTATGATAAGGACATGTATTGAATGTATGATAAGGACATGTATTGAATGTATGATAAGGACATGTATTGAATGTATGATAAGGACATGTATTGAATGTATGATTAGGACATGTATTGAATGTATGATAAGGACATGTATTGAATCTATGATTAGGACATGTATTGAATGTATGATAAGGACATGTATTGAATGTATGATAAGGACATGTATTGAATGTATGATAAGGACATGTATTGAATGTATGATAAGGACATGTATTGAATGTATGATAAGGACATGTATTGAATGTATGATAAGGACATGTATTGAATGTATGATAAGGACATGTATTGAATGTATGATTAGGACATGTATTGAATGTATGATAAGGATATGTATTGAATGTATGATAAGGACATGTATTGAATGTATGATAAGGACATGTTTTGAATGTATGATAAGGACATGTATTGAATGTATGATAATGACATGTATTGAATGTATGATAAGGACATGTATTGAATGTATGATAATGACATGTATTGAATGTACGATTAGGACATGTTTTGAATGTATGATAAGGACATGTATTGAATGTATGATGAAGACATGTATTGAATGTATGATAAGGACATGTATTGAATGTATGATAAGGACATGTATTGAATGTATGATAAGGACATGTATTGAATGTATGATGAAGACATGTATTGAATGTATGATAAGGACATGTATTGAATGTATGATAAGGACATGTATTGAATGTATGATAAGGACATGTATTTAATGTATGATAAGGACATGTATTGAATGTACGATTAGGACATGTTTTGAATGTATGATAAGGACATGTATTGAATGTATGATGAAGACATGTATTGAATGTATGATAAGGACATGTATTGAATGTATGATAAGGACATGTATTGAATGTATGATAAGGACATGTATTGAATGTATGATAAGGACATGTATTGAATGTATGATAATGACATATATTGAATGTATGATAAGGACATGTATTGAATGTATGATAAGGACATGTTTTGAATGTATGATAAGGACATGTATTTAATGTATGATAAGGACATGTATTGAATGTACGATTAGGACATGTTTTGAATGTATGATAAGGACATGTATTGAATGTATGATGAAGACATGTATTGAATGTATGATAAGGACATGTATTGAATGTATGATAAGGACATGTATTGAATGTATGATAAGGACATGTATTGAATGTATGATAATGACATGTATTGAATGTACGATTAGGACATGTTTTGAATGTATGATAAGGACATGTATTGAATGTATGATGAAGACATGTATTGAATGTATGATAAGGACATGTATTGAATGTATGATAAGGACATGTATTGAATGTATGATAATGACATGTATTGAATGTATGATAAGGACATGTATTGAATGCATGATAAGGACATGTATTGAATGTATGATAAGGACGTGTATTGAATGTATGATAATGACATGTATTGAATGTATGATAAGGACATGTATTGAATGTATGATAAGGACATGTATTGAATGTATGATAAGGACATGTATTGAATGTATGATAAGGACATGTATTGAATGTATGATTAGGACATGTATTGAATGTATGATAAGGACATGTATTGAATGTATGATTAGGACATGTATTGAATGTATGATAAGGACATGTATTGAATGTATGATAAGGACATGTATTGAATGTATGATAAGGACATGTATTGAATGTATGATAAGGATGTGTATTGAATGTATGATAAGAACGTGTATTGAATGTATGATAAGGACATGTATTGAATGTATGATAAGGACATGTATTGAATGTATGATTAGGACATGCATTGAATGTATAATAAGGACATGTATTGAATGTATGATAAGGACATGTATTGAATGTATGATAAGGACATGTATTGAATGTATGATAAGGACCTGTATTGAATGTATGATTAGGACATGCATTGAATGTATGATTAGGACATGCATTGAATGTATAATAAGGACATGTATTGAATGTATGATAAGAACGTGTATTGAATGCGTGATAAGGTCATGTATTGAATGTATGATAAGGACATGTATTGAATGTATGATTAGGACATGCATTGAATGTATGATTAGGACATGCATTGAATGTATAATAAGGACATGTATTGAATGTATGATAAGGATATGTATTGAATGTATGATAAGGACATGTATTGAATGTATGATAAGGACATGTATTGAATGTATGATAAGGACATGTATTGAATGTATGATAAGGACATGTATTGAATCTATGATTAGGACATGCATTGAATGTATAATAAGGACATGTATTGAATGTATGATAAAGACATGTATTGAATGTATGATAATGACATGTATTGAATGTATGATAAGGACATGTATTGAATGTATGATAATGACATGTATTGAATGTATGATAAGGACATGTACTGAATGTATGATAAGGACATGTATTGAATGTATGATAAGAACGTGTATTGAATGCATGATAAGGTCATGTATTGAATGTATGATAAGGACATGTATTGAATGTATGATAAGAACGTGTATTGAATGCATGATAAGGTCATGTATTGAATGTATGATAAGGACATGTATTGAATGTATGATTAGGACATGCATTGAATGTATGATTAGGACATGCATTGAATGTATAATAAGGACATGTATTGAATGTATGATAAGGATATGTATTGAATGTATGATAAGGACATGTATTGAATGTATGATAAGGACATGTATTGAATGTATGATAAGGACATGTATTGAATGTATGATAAGGACATGTATTGAATCTATGATTAGGACATGCATTGAATGTATAATAAGGACATGTATTGAATGTATGATAAAGACATGTATTGAATGTATGATAATGACATGTATTGAATGTATGATAAGGACATGTATTGAATGTATGATAATGACATGTATTGAATGTATGATAAGGACATGTATTGAATGTATGATAAGGACATGTATTGAATGTATGATAAGGACATGTATTGAATGTATGATTAGGACATGTATTGAATGTATGATAAGGACATGTATTGAATGTATGATAAGGATATGTATTGAATGTATGATAAGGACATGTATTGAATGTATGATAATGACATGTATTGAATGTATGATAAGGACATGTATTGAATGTATGATAAGGACATGTATTGAATGTATGATAATGACATGTATTGAATGTATGATAAGGACATGTATTGAATGTATGATAATGACATGTATTGAATGTACGATTAGGACATGTTTTGAATGTATGATAAGGACATGTATTGAATGTATGATAATGACATGTATTGAATGTATGATAAGGACATGTATTGAATGTATGATAAGGACATGTATTGAATGTATGATTAGGACATGTATTGAATGTATGATAAGGACATGTATTGAATGTATGATAAGGATATGTATTGAATGTATGATAAGGACATGTATTGAATGTATGATAATGACATGTATTGAATGTATGATAAGGACATGTATTGAATGTATGATAAGGACATGTATTGAATGTATGATAATGACATGTATTGAATGTATGATAAGGACATGTATTGAATGTATGATAATGACATGTATTGAATGTACGATTAGGACATGTTTTGAATGTATGATAAGGACATGTATTGAATGTATGATAATGACATGTATTGAATGTATGATAAGGACATGTATTGAATGTATGATAAGGACATGTATTGAATGTATGATAAGGACATGTATTGAATGTATGATTAGGACATGTATTGAATGTATGATAAGGACATGTATTGAATGTATGATAAGGATATGTATTGAATGTATGATAAGGACATGTATTGAATGTATGATAATGACATGTATTGAATGTATGATAAGGACATGTATTGAATGTATAATAAGGACATGTATTGAATGTATGATAAGAACGTGTATTGAATGCATGATAAGGTCATGTATTGAATGTATGATAAGGACATGTATTGAATGTATGATTAGGACATGCATTGAATGTATGATTAGGACATGCATTGAATGTATAATAAGGACATGTATTGAATGTATGATAAGGATATGTATTGAATGTATGATAAGGACATGTATTGAATGTATGATAAGGACATGTATTGAATGTATGATAAGGACATGTATTGAATGTATGATAAGGACATGTATTGAATCTATGATTAGGACATGCATTGAATGTATAATAAGGACATGTATTGAATGTATGATAAAGACATGTATTGAATGTATGATAATGACATGTATTGAATGTATGATAAGGACATGTATTGAATGTATGATAATGACATGTATTGAATGTATGATAAGGACATGTATTGAATGTATGATAAGGACATGTATTGAATGTATGATAAGGACATGTATTGAATGTATGATTAGGACATGTATTGAATGTATGATAAGGACATGTATTGAATGTATGATAAGGATATGTATTGAATGTATGATAAGGACATGTATTGAATGTATGATAATGACATGTATTGAATGTATGATAAGGACATGTATTGAATGTATGATAAGGACATGTATTGAATGTATGGTAATGACATGTATTGAATGTATGATAAGGACATGTATTGAATGTATGATAATGACATGTATTGAATGTACGATTAGGACATGTTTTGAATGTATGATAAGGACATGTATTGAATGTATGATAATGACATGTATTGAATGTATGATAAGGACATGTATTGAATGTATGATAAGGACATGTATTGAATGTATGATAAGGACATGTATTGAATGTATGATTAGGACATGTATTGAATGTATGATAAGGACATGTATTGAATGTATGATAAGGATATGTATTGAATGTATGATAAGGACATGTATTGAATGTATGATAATGACATGTATTGAATGTATGATAAGGACATGTATTGAATGTATGATAATGACATGTATTGAATGTATGATAAGGATATGTATTGAATGTATGATAAGGACATGTATTGAATGTATGATAAGTATGATAAGGATGTGTATTGAATGTATGATAAAGACATGTATTGAATGTATGATAAGGATATGTATTGAATGTATGATAAGGACATGTATTGAATGTATGATAATGACATGTATTGAATGTATGATAAGGATATGTATTGAATGTATGATAAGGACATGTATTGAATGTATGATAATGACATGTATTGAATGTATGATAAGGACATGTATTGAATGTATGATAATGACATGTATTGAATGTACGATTAGGACATGTTTTGAATGTATGATAAGGACATGTATTGAATGTATGATAATGACATGTATTGAATGTATGATAAGGACATGTATTGAATGTATGATAAGGACATGTATTGAATGTATGATAAGGACATGTATTGAATGTATGATTAGGACATGTATTGAATGTATGATAAGGACATGTATTGAATGTATGATAAGGATATGTATTGAATGTATGATAAGGACATGTATTGAATGTATGATAATGACATGTATTGAATGTATGATAAGGACATGTATTGAATGTATGATAATGACATGTATTGAATGTACGATTAGGACATGTTTTGAATGTATGATAAGGACATGTATTGAATGTATGATAATGACATGTATTGAATGTATGATAAGGACATGTATTGAATGTATGATAATGACATGTATTGAATGTATGATAAGGACGTGTATTGAATGTATGATAATGACATGTATTGAATGTATGATAAGGACATGTATTGAATGTATGATAAGGTCATGTATTGAATGTATGATAATGACATGTATTGAATGTATGATAAGGGCTTGTATTTAATGTATGATAAGGTCATGTATTGAATGTATGGTAATCACATGTATTGAATGTATGATAAGGACATGTATTGAATGTATGATAAGGACATGTATTGAATGTATGATAAGGACATGTATTGAATGTATGATTAGGACATGTATTGAATGTATGATAAGGACATGTATTGAATCTATGATTAGGACATGTATTGAATGTATGATAAGGACATGTATTGAATGTATGATAAGGACATGTATTGAATGTATGATAAGGACATGTATTGAATGTATGATAAGGGCATGTATTGAATGTATGATAAGGACATGTATTGAATGTATGATAAGGACATGTATTGAATGTATGATAAGGACATGTATTGAATGTATGATTTGGACATGTATTGAATGTATGATAAGGACATGTATTGAATGTATGATAATGACATGTATTGAATCTATGATTAGGACATGTATTGAATGTATGATAAGGACATGTATTGAATGTATGATAAGGACATGTATTGAATGTATGATAAGGACATGTATTGAATCTATGATAAGGACATGTATTGAATGTATGATAAGGACATGTATTGAATGTATGATAAGGACATGTATTGAATGTATGATAAGGACATGTATTGAATGTATGATAAGGACATGTATTGAATGTATGATAAGGACATGTATTGAATGTATGATTAGGACATGTATTGAATGTATGATAAGGATATGTATTGAATGTATGATAAGGACATGTATTGAATGTATGATAAGGACGTGTTTTGAATGTATGATAAGGACATGTATTGAATGTATGATAATGACATGTATTGAATGTATGATAAGGACATGTATTGAATGTATGATAATGACATGTATTGAATGTACGATTAGGACATGTTTTGAATGTATGATAAGGACATGTATTGAATGTATGATGAAGACATGTATTGAATGTATGATAAGGACATGTATTGAATGTATGATAAGGACATGTATTGAATGTATGATAAGGACATGTATTGAATGTATGATGAAGACATGTATTGAATGTATGATAAGGACATGTATTGAATGTATGATAAGGACATGTATTGAATGTATGATAAGGACATGTATTTAATGTATGATAAGGACATGTATTGAATGTACGATTAGGACATGTTTTGAATGTATGATAAGGACATGTATTGAATGTATGATGAAGACATGTATTGAATGTATGATAAGGACATGTATTGAATGTATGATAAGGACATGTATTGAATGTATGATAAGGACATGTATTGAATGTATGATAAGGACATGTATTGAATGTATGATAATGACATATATTGAATGTATGATAAGGACATGTATTGAATGTATGATAAGGACATGTTTTGAATGTATGATAAGGACATGTATTTAATGTATGATAAAGACATGTATTGAATGTATGATAATGACATGTATTGAATGTATGATAAGGACATGTATTGAATGTATGATAATGACATGTATTGAATGTATGATAAGGACATGTATTGAATGTATGATAAGGACATGTATTGAATGTATGATAAGGACATGTATTGAATGTATGATTAGGACATGTATTGAATGTATGATAAGGACATGTATTGAATGTATGATAAGGATATGTATTGAATGTATGATAAGGACATGTATTGAATGTATGATAATGACATGTATTGAATGTATGATAAGGACATGTATTGAATGTATGATAAGGACATGTATTGAATGTATGATAATGACATGTATTGAATGTATGATAAGGACATGTATTGAATGTATGATAATGACATGTATTGAATGTACGATTAGGACATGTTTTGAATGTATGATAAGGACATGTATTGAATGTATGATAATGACATGTATTGAATGTATGATAAGGACATGTATTGAATGTATGATAAGGACATGTATTGAATGTATGATAAGGACATGTATTGAATGTATGATTAGGACATGTATTGAATGTTTGATAAGGACATGTATTGAATGTATGATAAGGATATGTATTGAATGTATGATAAGGACATGTATTGAATGTATGATAATGACATGTATTGAATGTATGATAAGGACATGTATTGAATGTATGATAATGACATGTATTGAATGTATGATAAGGATATGTATTGAATGTATGATAAGGACATGTATTGAATGTATGATAAGTATGATAAGGATGTGTATTGAATGTATGATAAAGACATGTATTGAATGTATGATAAGGATATGTATTGAATGTATGATAAGGACATGTATTGAATGTATGATAATGACATGTATTGAATGTATGATAAGGATATGTATTGAATGTATGATAAGGACATGTATTGAATGTATGATAATGACATGTATTGAATGTATGATAAGGACATGTATTGAATGTATGATAATGACATGTATTGAATGTACGATTAGGACATGTTTTGAATGTATGATAAGGACATGTATTGAATGTATGATAATGACATGTATTGAATGTATGATAAGGACATGTATTGAATGTATGATAAGGACATGTATTGAATGTATGATAAGGACATGTATTGAATGTATGATTAGGACATGTATTGAATGTATGATAAGGACATGTATTGAATGTATGATAAGGATATGTATTGAATGTATGATAAGGACATGTATTGAATGTATGATAATGACATGTATTGAATGTATGATAAGGACATGTATTGAATGTATGATAATGACATGTATTGAATGTACGATTAGGACATGTTTTGAATGTATGATAAGGACATGTATTGAATGTATGATAATGACATGTATTGAATGTATGATAAGGACATGTATTGAATGTATGATAATGACATGTATTGAATGTATGATAAGGACGTGTATTGAATGTATGATAATGACATGTATTGAATGTATGATAAGGACATGTATTGAATGTATGATAAGGTCATGTATTGAATGTATGATAATGACATGTATTGAATGTATGATAAGGGCTTGTATTTAATGTATGATAAGGTCATGTATTGAATGTATGGTAATCACATGTATTGAATGTATGATAAGGACATGTATTGAATGTATGATAAGGACATGTATTGAATGTATGATAAGGACATGTATTGAATGTATGATTAGGACATGTATTGAATGTATGATAAGGACATGTATTGAATCTATGATTAGGACATGTATTGAATGTATGATAAGGACATGTATTGAATGTATGATAAGGACATGTATTGAATGTATGATAAGGACATGTATTGAATGTATGATAAGGGCATGTATTGAATGTATGATAAGGACATGTATTGAATGTATGATAAGGACATGTATTGAATGTATGATAAGGACATGTATTGAATGTATGATTAGGACATGTATTGAATGTATGATAAGGACATGTATTGAATGTATGATAAGGACATGTATTGAATGTATGATTAGGACATGTATTGAATGTATGATAAGGACATGTATTGAATCTATGATTAGGACATGTATTGAATGTATGATAAGGACATGTATTGAATGTATGATAAGGACATGTATTGAATGTATGATAAGGACATGTATTGAATGTATGATAAGGACATGTATTGAATGTATGATAAGGACATGTATTGAATGTATGATAAGGACATGTATTGAATGTATGATAAGGACATGTATTGAATGTATGATTAGGACATGTATTGAATGTATGATAAGGATATGTATTGAATGTATGATAAGGACATGTATTGAATGTATGATAAGGACATGTTTTGAATGTATGATAAGGACATGTATTGAATGTATGATAATGACATGTATTGAATGTATGATAAGGACATGTATTGAATGTATGATAATGACATGTATTGAATGTACGATTAGGACATGTTTTGAATGTATGATAAGGACATGTATTGAATGTATGATGAAGACATGTATTGAATGTATGATAAGGACATGTATTGAATGTATGATAAGGACATGTATTGAATGTATGATAAGGACATGTATTGAATGTATGATGAAGACATGTATTGAATGTATGATAAGGACATGTATTGAATGTATGATAAGGACATGTATTGAATGTATGATAAGGACATGTATTTAATGTATGATAAGGACATGTATTGAATGTACGATTAGGACATGTTTTGAATGTATGATAAGGACATGTATTGAATGTATGATGAAGACATGTATTGAATGTATGATAAGGACATGTATTGAATGTATGATAAGGACATGTATTGAATGTATGATAAGGACATGTATTGAATGTATGATAAGGACATGTATTGAATGTATGATAATGACATATATTGAATGTATGATAAGGACATGTATTGAATGTATGATAAGGACATGTTTTGAATGTATGATAAGGACATGTATTTAATGTATGATAAGGACATGTATTGAATGTACGATTAGGACATGTTTTGAATGTATGATAAGGACATGTATTGAATGTATGATGAAGACATGTATTGAATGTATGATAAGGACATGTATTGAATGTATGATAAGGACATGTATTGAATGTATGATAAGGACATGTATTGAATGTATGATAATGACATGTATTGAATGTACGATTAGGACATGTTTTGAATGTATGATAAGGACATGTATTGAATGTATGATGAAGACATGTATTGAATGTATGATAAGGACATGTATTGAATGTATGATAAGGACATGTATTGAATGTATGATAATGACATGTATTGAATGTATGATAAGGACATGTATTGAATGTATGATAATGACATGTATTGAATGTATGATAAGGACGTGTATTGAATGTATGATAATGACATGTATTGAATGTATGATAAGGACATGTATTGAATGTATGGTAAGGACATGTATTGAATGTATGATAAGGACATGTATTGAATGTATGATAAGGACATGTATTGAATGTATGATAAGGACATGTATTGAATGTATGATAAGGACATGTATTGAATGTATGATAAGGACATGTATTGAATGTATGATTAGGACATGTATTGAATGTATGATAAGGATATGTATTGAATGTATGATAAGGACATGTATTGAATGTATGATAAGGACATGTTTTGAATGTATGATAAGGACATGTATTTAATGTATGATAAGGACATGTATTGAATGTACGATTAGGACATGTTTTGAATGTATGATAAGGACATGTATTGAATGTATGATGAAGACATGTATTGAATGTATGATAAGGACATGTATTGAATGTATGATAAGGACATGTATTGAATGTATGATAAGGACATGTATTGAATGTATGATAATGACATGTATTGAATGTACGATTAGGACATGTTTTGAATGTATGATAAGGACATGTATTGAATGTATGATAAGGTCATGTATTGAATGTATGATAATGACATGTACTGAATGTATGATAAGGACATGTATTGAATGTATGATAAGGACATGTATTGAATGTATGATAAGGACATGTATTGAATGTATGATAATGACATATATTGAATGTATGATAAGGACATGTATTGAATGTATGATAAGGACATGTATTGAATGTATGATAAGGACATGTATTGAATGTATGATAATGACATGTACTGAATGTATGATAAGGACATGTATTGAATGTATGATAAGGACATGTATTGAATGTATGATAAGGTCATGTATTGAATGTATGATAATGACATGTACTGAATGTATGATAAGGACATGTATTGAATGTATGATAAGGACATGTATTGAATGTATGATAATGACATGTATTGAATGTATGATAAGGACATGTATTGAATGTATGATAAGGACATGTATTGAATGTATGATTAGGACATGTATTGAATGTATTATAAGGACATGTATTGAATGTATGGTAATGACGTGTATTGAATGTATGATAAGGACATGTATTGAATGTATGATAAGGACATGTATTGAATCTATGATTAGGACATGCATTGAATGTATAATAATAAGGACATGTATTCAATGTATGATAAGGACGTGTATTGAATGTATGATAAGGACATGTATTGAATGTATGATAAGGACATGTATTGAATCTATGATTAGGACATGTATTGAATGTATTATAAGGACATGTATTGAATGTATGGTAATGACGTGTATTGAATGTATGATAAGGACATGTATTGAATGTATGATAAGGACATGTATTGAATCTATGATTAGGACATGCATTGAATGTATAATAATAAGGACATGTATTCAATGTATGATAAGGACGTGTATTGAATGTATGATAAGGACATGTATTGAATGTATGATAAGGACATGTATTGAATCTATGATTAGGACATGTATTGAATGTATTATAAGGACATGTATTGAATGTATGATTAGGACATGTATTGAATGTATGATAAGGATGTGTATTGAATGTATGATAAGAACGTGTATTGAATCTATGATTAGGACATGCATTGAATGTATAATAATAAGGACATGTATTCAATGTATGATAAGGACGTGTATTGAATGTATGATAAGGACATGTATTGAATGTATGATAAGGACATGTATTGAATGTATGATAATGACATGTATTGAATGTATGATAAGAACGTGTATTGAATGTATGATAAGGACATGTATTGAATGTATGATTAGGACATGTATTGAATGTATGATTAGGACATGTATTGAATGTATTATAAGGACATGTATTGAATGTATGATATTGACGTGTATTGAATGTATGATAAGGACATGTATTGAATGTATGATTAGGGCATGTATTGAATGTATTATAAGGACATGTATTGAATGTATGATTAGGACATGTATTGAATGTATGATAAGGACATGTATTGAATGTATGATAAGGACATGTATTGAATGTATGATTAGGACATGTATTGAATGTATTATAAGGACATGTATTGAATGTATGATTAGGACATGTATTGAATGTATGATAAGGACATGTATTGAATGTATGATAAGGACATGTATTGAATGTATGATAATCACATGTATTGAATGTATGATAAGGACATGTATTGAATGTATGATTAGGACATGTATTGAATGTATGATAAGGACATGTATTGAATCTATGATTAGGACATGTATTGAATGTATTATAAGGACATGTATTGAATGTATGATTAGGACATGCATTGAATGTATAATAATAAGGACATGTATTCAATGTATGATAATGACATGTATTGAATGTATGATAAGGACATGTATTGAATGTATGATAAGGACGTGTATTGAATGTATGATAATGACATGTATTGAATGTATGATAAGGACATGTATTGAATCTATGATTAGGACATGCATTGAATGTATAATAATAAGGACATGTATTCAATGTATGATAAGGACGTGTATTGAATGTATGATAAGGACATGTATTGAATGTATGATAATGACATGTATTGAATGTATGATAAGGACATGTATTGAATGTATGATAATGACATGTATTGAATGTATGATAAGGACATGTATTGAATGTATGATAATGACATGTATTGAATGTATGATAAGGACATGTATTGAATGTATGATAATGACATGTATTGAATGTACGATTAGGACATGTTTTGAATGTATGATTAGGACATGTATTGAATGTATGATAATGACATGTATTGAATGTATGATAAGGACATGTATTGAATGTATGATAATGACATGTATTGAATGTATGATAAGGACGTGTATTGAATGTATGATAATGACATGTATTGAATGTATGATAAGGACATGTATTGAATGTATGATAAGGACATGTATTGAATGTATGATAATGACATATATTGAATGTATGATAAGGACATGTATTGAATGTATGATAAGGACATGTATTGAATGTATGATAAGGTCATGTATTGAATGTATGATAATGACATGTACTGAATGTATGATAAGGACATGTATTGAATGTATGATAAGGACATGTATTGAATCTATGATAAGGACATGTATTGAATGTATGATAATGACATATATTGAATGTATGATAAGGACATGTATTGAATGTATGATAAGGACATGTATTGAATGTATGATAAGGACATGTATTGAATGTATGATAATGACATGTACTGAATGTATGATAAGGACATGTATTGAATGTATGATAAGGACATGTATTGAATGTATGATAAGGTCATGTATTGAATGTATGATAATGACATGTACTGAATGTATGATAAGGACATGTATTGAATGTATGATAAGGACATGTATTGAATGTATGATAATGACATGTATTGAATGTATGATAAGGACATGTATTGAATGTATGATAAGGACATGTATTGAATGTATGATTAGGACATGTATTGAATGTATTATAAGGACATGTATTGAATGTATGATAAGGACATGTATTGAATGTATTATAAGGATGTGTATTGAATGTATGATAAGAACGTGTATTGAATGTATGATAAGGGCATGTATTGAATGTATGATTAGGACATGTATTGAATGTATTATAAGGACATGTATTGAATGTATGATTAGGACATGTATTGAATGTATGATAAGGACATGTATTGAGTGTATGATAAGGACATGTATTGAATCTATGATTAGGACATGCATTGAATGTATAATAATAAGGACATGTATTCAATGTATGATAAGGACGTGTATTGAATGTATGATAAGGACATGTATTGAATGTATGATAAGGACATGTATTGAATGTATGATAAGGACATGTATTGAATCTATGATTAGGACATGTATTGAATGTATTATAAGGACATGTATTGAATGTATGATAAGGACATGTATTGAATGTATGATAAGGACATGTATTGAATGTATGATAAGGACATGTATTGAATGTATGATAAGGACATGTATTGAATGTATGATAAGGACATGTATTGAATGTATGATTAGGACATGTATTGAATGTATGATAAGGACATGTATTGAATGTATGATAAGGACATGTATTGAATGTATGATAAGGTCATGTATTGAATGTATGATAAGGACATGTATTGAATGTATGATAATGACATGTACTGAATGTATGATAAGGACATGTATTGAATGTATGATAAGGACATGTTTTGAATGTATGATAAGGACATGTATTGAATGTATGATAATGACATGTATTGAATCTATGATTAGGACATGCATTGAATGTATAATAATAAGGACATGTATTCAATGTATGATAAGGACGTGTATTGAATGTATGATAAGGACATGTATTGAATGTATGATAAGGACATGTATTGAATGTATGATAATGACATGTATTGAATGTATGATAAGAACGTGTATTGAATGTATGATAAGGACATGTATTGAATGTATGATTAGGACATGTATTGAATGTATGATTAGGACATGTATTGAATGTATTATAAGGACATGTATTGAATGTATGATAAGGACATGTATTGAATGTATGATAAGGACATGTATTGAATGTATGATTAGGATGTGTATTGAATGTATGATAAGAACGTGTATTGAATGTATGATAAGGACATGTATTGAATGTATGATAAGGACATGTATTGAATGTATGATAAGGACATGTATTGAATGTATGATTAGGATGTGTATTGAATGTATGATAAGGACATGTATTGAATGTATGATAAGGACATGTATTGAATGTATGATAATGACATGTATTGAATGTATGATAAGGACATGTTTTGAATGTATGATAAGGACATGTATTGAATGTATGATAATGACATGTATTGAATCTATGATTAGGACATGCATTGAATGTATAATAATAAGGACATGTATTCAATGTATGATAAGGACGTGTATTGAATGTATGATAAGGACATGTATTGAATGTATGATAAGGACATGTATTGAATGTATGATAATGACATGTATTGAATGTATGATAAGAACGTGTATTGAATGTATGATAAGGACATGTATTGAATGTATGATAAGGACATGTATTGAATGTATGATAAGGACATGTATTGAATGTATGATAAGGACATGTATTGAATGTATGATTTTAGGACATGTATTGAATGTATGATTAGGACATGTATTGAATGTATTATAAGGACATGTATTGAATGTATGATAAGGACATGTATTGAATGTATGATAAGGACATGTATTGAATGTATGATTAGGATGTGTATTGAATGTATGATAAGAACGTGTATTGAATGTATGATAAGGACATGTATTGAATGTATGATAAGGACATGTATTGAATGTATGATTAGGATGTGTATTGAATGTATGATAAGAACGTGTATTGAATGTATGATAAGGGCATGTATTGAATGTATGATAAGGACATGTATTGAATGTATGATAAGGACATGTATTGAATCTATGATATGGACATGTATTGAATGTATGATGAAGACATGTATTGAATGTATGATTAGGATGTGTATTGAATGTATGATAAGAACGTGTATTGAATGTATGATAAGGACATGTATTGAATGTATGATAAGGACATGTATTGAATGTATGATAATGACATGTATTGAATGTATGATAAGGACATGTATTGAATGTATGATTAGGATGTGTATTGAATGTATGATAAGAACGTGTATTGAATGTATGATAAGGGCATGTATTGAATGTATGATAAGGACATGTATTGAATGTATGATAATGACATGTATTGAATGTATGATAAGGACATGTATTGAATGTATTATAAGGACATGTATTGAATGTATGATAAGGACATGTATTGAATGTATGATAAGGACATGTATTGAATGTATGATTAGGATGTGTATTGAATGTATGATAAGAACGTGTATTGAATGTATGATAAGGACATGTATTGAATGTATGATAAGGACATGTATTGAATGTATGATAAGGACATGTATTGAATGTATGATTAGGATGTGTATTGAATGTATGATAAGGACATGTATTGAATGTATGATAAGGACATGTATTGAATGTATGATAATGACATGTATTGAATGTATGATAAGGACATGTTTTGAATGTATGATAAGGACATGTATTGAATGTATGATAATGACATGTATTGAATCTATGATTAGGACATGCATTGAATGTATAATAATAAGGACATGTATTCAATGTATGATAAGGACGTGTATTGAATGTATGATAAGGACATGTATTGAATGTATGATAAGGACATGTATTGAATGTATGATAATGACATGTATTGAATGTATGATAAGAACGTGTATTGAATGTATGATAAGGACATGTATTGAATGTATGATAAGGACATGTATTGAATGTATGATAAGGACATGTATTGAATGTATGATAAGGACATGTATTGAATGTATGATTTGGACATGTATTGAATGTATGATTAGGACATGTATTGAATGTATTATAAGGACATGTATTGAATGTATGATAAGGACATGTATTGAATGTATGATAAGGACATGTATTGAATGTATGATTAGGATGTGTATTGAATGTATGATAAGAACGTGTATTGAATGTATGATAAGGACATGTATTGAATGTATGATAAGGACATGTATTGAATGTATGATTAGGATGTGTATTGAATGTATGATAAGAACGTGTATTGAATGTATGATAAGGGCATGTATTGAATGTATGATAAGGACATGTATTGAATGTATGATAAGGACATGTATTGAATCTATGATATGGACATGTATTGAATGTATGATGAAGACATGTATTGAATGTATGATTAGGATGTGTATTGAATGTATGATAAGAACGTGTATTGAATGTATGATAAGGACATGTATTGAATGTATGATAAGGACATGTATTGAATGTATGATAATGACATGTATTGAATGTATGATAAGGACATGTATTGAATGTATGATTAGGATGTGTATTGAATGTATGATAAGAACGTGTATTGAATGTATGATAAGGGCATGTATTGAATGTATGATAAGGACATGTATTGAATGTATGATAAGGACATGTATTGAATGTATGATAAGGACATGTATTGAATGTATGATAAGGACATGTATTGAATGTATGATTAGGACATGTATTGAATGTATGATTAGGACATCTATTGAATGTATTATAAGGACATGTATTGAATGTATGATAAGGACATGTATTGAATGTATGATAATGACATGTATTGAATGTATGATAAGGACGTGTATTGAATGTATGATAAGGACATGTATTGAATGTATGATAAGGACATGTATTGAATGTTTGATAAGGACATGTATTGAATGTATGATAAGGGCATGTATTGAATGTATGATAAGGACATGTATTGAATGTATGATAAGGACATGTATTGAATCTATGATTAGGACATGTATTGAATGTATTATAAGGACATGTATTGAATGTATGATTAGGACATGTATTGAATGTATGATAAGGACATGCATTGAATGTATGATAAGGACATGTATTGAATGTATGATAAGGACATGTATTGAATGTATGATAATGACATGTACTGAATGTATGATAAGGACATGTATTGAATGTATGATAAGGACATGTATTGAATGTATGATAAGGTCATGTATTGAATGTATGATAATGACATGTACTGAATGTATGATAAGGACATGTATTGAATGTATGATAAGGACATGTATTGAATGTATGATAATGACATGTATTGAATGTATGATAAGGACATGTATTGAATGTATGATAAGGACATGTATTGAATGTATGATTAGGACATGTATTGAATGTATTATAAGGACATGTATTGAATGTATGATAAGGACATGTATTGAATGTATTATAAGGATGTGTATTGAATGTATGATAAGAACGTGTATTGAATGTATGATAAGGGCATGTATTGAATGTATGATTAGGACATGTATTGAATGTATTATAAGGACATGTATTGAATGTATGATTAGGACATGTATTGAATGTATGATAAGGACATGTATTGAGTGTATGATAAGGACATGTATTGAATCTATGATTAGGACATGCATTGAATGTATAATAATAAGGACATGTATTCAATGTATGATAAGGACGTGTATTGAATGTATGATAAGGACATGTATTGAATGTATGATAAGGACATGTATTGAATGTATGATAAGGACATGTATTGAATCTATGATTAGGACATGTATTGAATGTATTATAAGGACATGTATTGAATGTATGATAAGGACATGTATTGAATGTATGATAAGGACATGTATTGAATGTATGATAAGGACATGTATTGAATGTATGATAAGGACATGTATTGAATGTATGATAAGGACATGTATTGAATGTATGATTAGGACATGTATTGAATGTATGATAAGGACATGTATTGAATGTATGATAAGGACATGTATTGAATGTATGATAAGGTCATGTATTGAATGTATGATAAGGACATGTATTGAATGTATGATAATGACATGTACTGAATGTATGATAAGGACATGTATTGAATGTATGATAAGGACATGTTTTGAATGTATGATAAGGACATGTATTGAATGTATGATAATGACATGTATTGAATCTATGATTAGGACATGCATTGAATGTATAATAATAAGGACATGTATTCAATGTATGATAAGGACGTGTATTGAATGTATGATAAGGACATGTATTGAATGTATGATAAGGACATGTATTGAATGTATGATAATGACATGTATTGAATGTATGATAAGAACGTGTATTGAATGTATGATAAGGACATGTATTGAATGTATGATTAGGACATGTATTGAATGTATGATTAGGACATGTATTGAATGTATTATAAGGACATGTATTGAATGTATGATAAGGACATGTATTGAATGTATGATAAGGACATGTATTGAATGTATGATTAGGATGTGTATTGAATGTATGATAAGAACGTGTATTGAATGTATGATAAGGACATGTATTGAATGTATGATAAGGACATGTATTGAATGTATGATAAGGACATGTATTGAATGTATGATTAGGATGTGTATTGAATGTATGATAAGGACATGTATTGAATGTATGATAAGGACATGTATTGAATGTATGATAATGACATGTATTGAATGTATGATAAGGACATGTTTTGAATGTATGATAAGGACATGTATTGAATGTATGATAATGACATGTATTGAATCTATGATTAGGACATGCATTGAATGTATAATAATAAGGACATGTATTCAATGTATGATAAGGACGTGTATTGAATGTATGATAAGGACATGTATTGAATGTATGATAAGGACATGTATTGAATGTATGATAATGACATGTATTGAATGTATGATAAGAACGTGTATTGAATGTATGATAAGGACATGTATTGAATGTATGATTAGGACATGTATTGAATGTATGATTAGGACATGTATTGAATGTATTATAAGGACATGTATTGAATGTATGATAAGGACATGTATTGAATGTATGATAAGGACATGTATTGAATGTATGATTAGGATGTGTATTGAATGTATGATAAGAACGTGTATTGAATGTATGATAAGGACATGTATTGAATGTATGATAAGGACATGTATTGAATGTATGATTAGGATGTGTATTGAATGTATGATAAGAACGTGTATTGAATGTATGATAAGGGCATGTATTGAATGTATGATAAGGACATGTATTGAATGTATGATAAGGACATGTATTGAATCTATGATATGGACATGTATTGAATGTATGATGAAGACATGTATTGAATGTATGATTAGGATGTGTATTGAATGTATGATAAGAACGTGTATTGAATGTATGATAAGGACATGTATTGAATGTATGATAAGGACATGTATTGAATGTATGATAATGACATGTATTGAATGTATGATAAGGACATGTATTGAATGTATGATTAGGATGTGTATTGAATGTATGATAAGAACGTGTATTGAATGTATGATAAGGGCATGTATTGAATGTATGATAAGGACATGTATTGAATGTATGATAAGGACATGTATTGAATGTATGATAAGGACATGTATTGAATGTATGATAAGGACATGTATTGAATGTATGATTAGGATGTGTATTGAATGTATGATAAGAACGTGTATTGAATGTATGATAAGGACATGTATTGAATGTATGATAAGGACATGTATTGAATGTATGATAATGACATGTATTGAATGTATGATAAGAACGTGTATTGAATGTATGATAAGGACATGTATTGAATGTATGATTAGGACATGTATTGAATGTATGATTAGGACATGTATTGAATGTATTATAAGGACATGTATTGAATGTATGATAAGGACATGTATTGAATGTATGATAATGACATGTATTGAATGTATGATAAGGACGTGTATTGAATGTATGATAAGGACATGTATTGAATGTATGATAAGGACATGTATTGAATGTTTGATAAGGACATGTATTGAATGTATGATAAGGGCATGTATTGAATGTATGATAAGGACATGTATTGAATGTATGATAAGGACATGTATTGAATCTATGATTAGGACATGTATTGAATGTATTATAAGGACATGTATTGAATGTATGATTAGGACATGTATTGAATGTATGATAAGGACATGCATTGAATGTATGATAAGGACATGTATTGAATGTACGATAAGGACATGTATTGAATGCATGAATAGGACATGTATTGAATGTATGATAATGACATGTATTGAATGTATGATAAGGACGTGTATTGAATGTATGATAAGGACATGTATTGAATGTATGATAAGGACATGTATTGAATGTATGATAAGGATGTGTATTGAATGTATGATAAGAACGTGTATTGAATGTATGATAGGGGCATGTATTGAATGTATGATAAGGACATGTATTGAATGTATGATAAGGACATGTATTGAATGTATGATAAGGACGTGTATTGAATGTATGATAATGACATGTATTGAATGTATGATAAGGACATGTATTGAATCTATGATTAGGACATGCATTGAATGTATAATAATAAGGACATGTATTCAATGTATGATAAGGACGTGTATTGAATGTATGATAAGGACATGTATTGAATGTATGATAAGGACATGTATTGAATGTATGATAATGACATGTATTGAATGTATGATAAGGACATGTATTGAATGTATGATAAGGACATGTATTGAATGTATGATAAGGACATGTATTGAATCTATGATTAGGACATGTATTGAATGTATTATAAGGACATGTATTGAATGTATGATAAGGACATGTATTGAATCTATGATTAGGACATGCATTGAATGTATAATAATAAGGACATGTATTCAATGTATGATAAGGACGTGTATTGAATGTATGATAAGGACATGTATTGAATGTATGATAAGGACATGTATTGAATGTATGATAAGGACATGTATTGAATCTATGATTAGGACATGTATTGAATGTATTATAAGGACATGTATTGAATGTATGATAAGGACATGTATTGAATGTATGATAAGGACATGTATTGAATGTATGATAAGGACATGTATTGAATGTATGATAAGGACATGTATTGAATGTATGATAAGGACATGTATTGAATGTATGATTAGGACATGTATTGAATGTATGATTAGGACATGTATTGAATGTATGATAATGACATGTATTGAATGTATGATAAGGACATGTATTGAATGTATGATAAGGACATGTATTGAATGTATGATAAGGACATGTATTGAATGTATGATGAAGACATGTATTGAATGTATGATAAGGACATGTATTGAATGTATGATAAGGACATGTATTGAATGTATGATAAGGATATGTATTTAATGTATGATAAGGACATGTATTGAATCTATGATTAGGACATGTATTGAATGTATTATAAGGACATGTATTGAATGTATGATAAGGACATGTATTGAATCTATGATTAGGACATGCATTGAATGTATAATAATAAGGACATGTATTCAATGTATGATAAGGACGTGTATTGAATGTATGATAAGGACATGTATTGAATGTATGATAAGGACATGTATTGAATGTATGATAAGGACATGTATTGAATCTATGATTAGGACATGTATTGAATGTATGATTAGGATGTGTATTGAATGTATGATAAGAACGTGTATTGAATGTATGATAAGGACATGTATTGAATGTATGATAAGGACATGTATTGAATGTATGATAATGACATGTATTGAATGTATGATAAGGACATGTATTGAATGTATGATTAGGATGTGTATTGAATGTATGATAAGAACGTGTATTGAATGTATGATAAGGGCATGTATTGAATGTATGATAAGGACATGTATTGAATGTATGATAAGGACATGTATTGAATGTATGATAAGGACATGTATTGAATGTATGATAAGGACATGTATTGAATGTATGATTAGGATGTGTATTGAATGTATGATAAGAACGTGTATTGAATGTATGATAAGGACATGTATTGAATGTATGATAAGGACATGTATTGAATGTATGATAATGACATGTATTGAATGTATGATAAGAACGTGTATTGAATGTATGATAAGGACATGTATTGAATGTATGATTAGGACATGTATTGAATGTATGATTAGGACATGTATTGAATGTATTATAAGGACATGTATTGAATGTATGATAAGGACATGTATTGAATGTATGATAATGACATGTATTGAATGTATGATAAGGACGTGTATTGAATGTATGATAAGGACATGTATTGAATGTATGATAAGGACATGTATTGAATGTTTGATAAGGACATGTATTGAATGTATGATAAGGGCATGTATTGAATGTATGATAAGGACATGTATTGAATGTATGATAAGGACATGTATTGAATCTATGATTAGGACATGTATTGAATGTATTATAAGGACATGTATTGAATGTATGATTAGGACATGTATTGAATGTATGATAAGGACATGCATTGAATGTATGATAAGGACATGTATTGAATGTATGATAAGGACATGTATTGAATGTATGATAATGACATGTACTGAATGTATGATAAGGACATGTATTGAATGTATGATAAGGACATGTATTGAATGTATGATAAGGTCATGTACTGAATGTATGATAATGACATGTACTGAATGTATGATAAGGACATGTATTGAATGTATGATAAGGACATGTATTGAATGTATGATAATGACATGTATTGAATGTATGATAAGGACATGTATTGAATGTATGATAAGGACATGTATTGAATGTATGATTAGGACATGTATTGAATGTATTATAAGGACATGTATTGAATGTATGATAAGGACATGTATTGAATGTATTATAAGGATGTGTATTGAATGTATGATAGGAACGTGTATTGAATGTATGATAAGGGCATGTATTGAATGTATGATTAGGACATGTATTGAATGTATTATAAGGACATGTATTGAATGTATGATTAGGACATGTATTGAATGTATGATAAGGACATGTATTGAGTGTATGATAAGGACATGTATTGAATCTATGATTAGGACATGCATTGAATGTATAATAATAAGGACATGTATTCAATGTATGATAAGGACGTGTATTGAATGTATGATAAGGACATGTATTGAATGTATGATAAGGACATGTATTGAATGTATGATAAGGACATGTATTGAATCTATGATTAGGACATGTATTGAATGTATTATAAGGACATGTATTGAATGTATGATAAGGACATGTATTGAATGTATGATAAGGACATGTATTGAATGTATGATAAGGACATGTATTGAATGTATGATAAGGACATGTATTGAATGTATGATAAGGACATGTATTGAATGTATGATTAGGACATGTATTGAATGTATGATAAGGACATGTATTGAATGTATGATAAGGTCATGTATTGAATGTATGATAAGGACATGTATTGAATGTATGATAATGACATGTACTGAATGTATGATAAGGACATGTATTGAATGTATGATAAGGACATGTTTTGAATGTATGATAAGGACATGTATTGAATGTATGATAATGACATGTATTGAATCTATGATTAGGACATGCATTGAATGTATAATAATAAGGACATGTATTCAATGTATGATAAGGACGTGTATTGAATGTATGATAAGGACATGTATTGAATGTATGATAAGGACATGTATTGAATGTATGATAATGACATGTATTGAATGTATGATAAGAACGTGTATTGAATGTATGATAAGGACATGTATTGAATGTATGATTAGGACATGTATTGAATGTATGATTAGGACATGTATTGAATGTATTATAAGGACATGTATTGAATGTATGATAAGGACATGTATTGAATGTATGATAAGGACATGTATTGAATGTATGATTAGGATGTGTATTGAATGTATGATAAGAACGTGTATTGAATGTATGATAAGGACATGTATTGAATGTATGATAAGGACATGTATTGAATGTATGATAAGGACATGTATTGAATGTATGATTAGGATGTGTATTGAATGTATGATAAGGACATGTATTGAATGTATGATAAGGACATGTATTGAATGTATGATAATGACATGTATTGAATGTATGATAAGGACATGTTTTGAATGTATGATAAGGACATGTATTGAATGTATGATAATGACATGTATTGAATCTATGATTAGGACATGCATTGAATGTATAATAATAAGGACATGTATTCAATGTATGATAAGGACGTGTATTGAATGTATGATAAGGACATGTATTGAATGTATGATAAGGACATGTATTGAATGTATGATAATGACATGTATTGAATGTATGATAAGAACGTGTATTGAATGTATGATAAGGACATGTATTGAATGTATGATTAGGACATGTATTGAATGTATGATTAGGACATGTATTGAATGTATTATAAGGACATGTATTGAATGTATGATAAGGACATGTATTGAATGTATGATAAGGACATGTATTGAATGTATGATTAGGATGTGTATTGAATGTATGATAAGAACGTGTATTGAATGTATGATAAGGACATGTATTGAATGTATGATAAGGACATGTATTGAATGTATGATTAGGATGTGTATTGAATGTATGATAAGAACGTGTATTGAATGTATGATAAGGGCATGTATTGAATGTATGATAAGGACATGTATTGAATGTATGATAAGGACATGTATTGAATCTATGATATGGACATGTATTGAATGTATGATGAAGACATGTATTGAATGTATGATTAGGATGTGTATTGAATGTATGATAAGAACGTGTATTGAATGTATGATAAGGACATGTATTGAATGTATGATAAGGACATGTATTGAATGTATGATAATGACATGTATTGAATGTATGATAAGGACATGTATTGAATGTATGATTAGGATGTGTATTGAATGTATGATAAGAACGTGTATTGAATGTATGATAAGGGCATGTATTGAATGTATGATAAGGACATGTATTGAATGTATGATAAGGACATGTATTGAATGTATGATAAGGACATGTATTGAATGTATGATAAGGACATGTATTGAATGTATGATTAGGATGTGTATTGAATGTATGATAAGAACGTGTATTGAATGTATGATAAGGACATGTATTGAATGTATGATAAGGACATGTATTGAATGTATGATAATGACATGTATTGAATGTATGATAAGAACGTGTATTGAATGTATGATAAGGACATGTGTTGAATGTATGATTAGGACATGTATTGAATGTATGATTAGGACATGTATTGAATGTATTATAAGGACATGTATTGAATGTATGATAAGGACATGTATTGAATGTATGATAATGACATGTATTGAATGTATGATAAGGACGTGTATTGAATGTATGATAAGGACATGTATTGAATGTATGATAAGGACATGTATTGAATGTTTGATAAGGACATGTATTGAATGTATGATAAGGGCATGTATTGAATGTATGATAAGGACATGTATTGAATGTATGATAAGGACATGTATTGAATCTATGATTAGGACATGTATTGAATGTATTATAAGGACATGTATTGAATGTATGATTAGGACATGTATTGAATGTATGATAAGGACATGCATTGAATGTATGATAAGGACATGTATTGAATGTATGATAAGGACATGTATTGAATGCATGAATAGGACATGTATTGAATGTATGATAATGACATGTATTGAATGTATGATAAGGACGTGTATTGAATGTATGATAAGGACATGTATTGAATGTATGATAAGGACATGTATTGAATGTATGATAAGGATGTGTATTGAATGTATGATAAGAACGTGTATTGAATGTATGATAGGGGCATGTATTGAATGTATGATAAGGACATGTATTGAATGTATGATAAGGACATGTATTGAATGTATGATAAGGACGTGTATTGAATGTATGATAATGACATGTATTGAATGTATGATAAGGACATGTATTGAATCTATGATTAGGACATGCATTGAATGTATAATAATAAGGACATGTATTCAATGTATGATAAGGACGTGTATTGAATGTATGATAAGGACATGTATTGAATGTATGATAAGGACATGTATTGAATGTATGATAATGACATGTATTGAATGTATGATAAGGACATGTATTGAATGTATGATAAGGACATGTATTGAATGTATGATAAGGACATGTATTGAATCTATGATTAGGACATGTATTGAATGTATTATAAGGACATGTATTGAATGTATGATAAGGACATGTATTGAATCTATGATTAGGACATGCATTGAATGTATAATAATAAGGACATGTATTCAATGTATGATAAGGACGTGTATTGAATGTATGATAAGGACATGTATTGAATGTATGATAAGGACATGTATTGAATGTATGATAAGGACATGTATTGAATCTATGATTAGGACATGTATTGAATGTATTATAAGGACATGTATTGAATGTATGATAAGGACATGTATTGAATGTATGATAAGGACATGTATTGAATGTATGATAAGGACATGTATTGAATGTATGATAAGGACATGTATTGAATGTATGATAAGGACATGTATTGAATGTATGATTAGGACATGTATTGAATGTATGATTAGGACATGTATTGAATGTATGATAATGACATGTATTGAATGTATGATAAGGACATGTATTGAATGTATGATAAGGACATGTATTGAATGTATGATAAGGACATGTATTGAATGTATGATGAAGACATGTATTGAATGTATGATAAGGACATGTATTGAATGTATGATAAGGACATGTATTGAATGTATGATAAGGATATGTATTTAATGTATGATAAGGACATGTATTGAATCTATGATTAGGACATGTATTGAATGTATTATAAGGACATGTATTGAATGTATGATAAGGACATGTATTGAATCTATGATTAGGACATGCATTGAATGTATAATAATAAGGACATGTATTCAATGTATGATAAGGACGTGTATTGAATGTATGATAAGGACATGTATTGAATGTATGATAAGGACATGTATTGAATGTATGATAAGGACATGTATTGAATCTATGATTAGGACATGTATTGAATGTATTATAAGGACATGTATTGAATGTATGATAAGGACATGTATTGAATGTATGATAAGGACATGTATTGAATGTATGATAAGGACATGTATTGAATGTATGATAAGGACATGTGTTGAATGTATGATAAGGACATGTATTGAATGTATGATAAGGACATGTATTGAATGTATGATTAGGACATGTATTGAATCTATGATAAGGACATGTATTGAATGTATGATAAGGACATGTATTGAATGTATGATAAGGACATGTATTGAATGTATGATAAGGACATGTATTGAATGTATGATAATGACATGTATTGAATGTATGATAAGGACGTGTATTGAATGTATGATTAGGACATGTATTGAATGTATGATTAGGACATGTATTGAATGTATGATAAGGACATGTATTGAATGTATGATAATGACATGTATTGAATGTACGATTAGGACATGTTTTGAATGTATGATAATGACATGTACTGAATGTATGATAAGGACATGTATTGAATGTATGATAAGGACATGTTTTGAATGTATGATAAGGACATGTATTGAATGTATGATAGGGACATGTAATGAATGTATGATAAGGACATGTAATGAATGTATGATAAGGACATGTATTGAATGTATGATTAGGACATGTATTGAATGTATGATAAGGACATGTATTGAATGTATGATAAGGACATGTATTGAATGTATGATAAGGACATGTATTGAATGTATGATAAGGACATGTATTGAATGTATGATAAGGACATGTACTGAATGTATGATAAGGACATGTATTGAATGTATGATAAGGACATGTTTTGAATGTATGATAAGGACATGTATTGAATGTATGATAATGACATGTATTGAATGTATGATAAGGACATGTATTGAATGTATGATAATGACATGTATTGAATGTACGATTAGGACATGTTTTGAATGTATGATAAGGACATGTATTGAATGTATGATAATGACATGTATTGAATGTATGATAATGACATGTATTGAATGTATGATAAGGACATGTATTGAATGTATGATAATGACATGTATTGAATGTACGATTAGGACATGTTTTGAATGTATGATAAGGACATGTATTGAATGTATGATAATGACATGTATTGAATGTATGATAATGACATGTATTGAATGTATGATAAGGACATGTATTGAATGTATGATAATGACATGTATTGAATGTACGATTAGGGCATGTTTTGAATGTATGATAAGGACATGTATTGAATGTATGATAAGGACATGTATTGAATGTATGATAATGACATGTATTGAATGTATGATAAGGACATGTATTGAATGTATGATAATGACATGTATTGAATGTACGATTAGGACATGTTTTGAATGTATGATAAGGACATGTATTGAATGTATGATAATGACATGTATTGAATGTATGATAAGGACATGTATTGAATGTATGATAATGACATGTATTGAATGTATGATAAGGACGTGTATTGAATGTATGATAATGACATGTATTGAATGTATGATAAGGACATGTATTGAATGTATGATAAGGACATGTATTGAATGTATGATAATGACATATATTGAATGTATGATAAGGACATGTATTGAATGTATGATAAGGACATGTATTGAATGTATGATAAGGTCATGTATTGAATGTATGATAATGACATGTATTGAATGTATGATAAGGACATGTATTGAATGTATGATAAGGACATGTATTGAATGTATGATAAGGACATGTATTGAATGTATGATTAGGACATGTTTTGAATGTATGATTAGGACATGTATTGAATGTATGATTACGGCATGTACTGAATGCATGATAAGAACATGTATTGAATGTATGATAAGGACATGTGTTGAATGTATAATAAGGACATGTATTGAATGTATGATAATGACGTGTATTGAATGTATGATAAGGACATGTATTGAATGTATTATAAGGACATGTATTGAATGTATGATAAGGTCATGTATTGAATGTATGATAATGACATGTATTGAATGTATGATAAGGACATGTATTGAATCTATGATTAGGACATGCATTGAATGTATGATAAGGATGTGTATTGAATGTATGATAAGGACATGTATTGAATGTATGATAAGGACATGTATTGAATGTATGATAAGGACATGTATTGAATGTATGATAATGACATGTATTGAATGTATGATTAGGACATGTATTGAATGTATGATGAAGACATGTATTGAATGTATGATTTGGACATGTATTGAATGTATGATAAGGACATGTATTGAATGTATGATAATGACATGTATTGAATGTATGATAAGGACATGTATTGAATGTATGATTAGGACATGTATTGAATGTATGATAAGGACATGTATTGAATGTATGATAAGGACATGTATTGAATGTATGATAAGGACATGTATTGAATGTATGATAAGGACATGTATTGAATGTATGATAAGGGCATGTATTGAATGTATGATAAGGACATGTATTGAGTGTATGATAAGGACATGTATTGAATGTATGATGAAGACATGTATTGAATGTATGATAAGGATATGTATTGAATGTCTGATAAGGACATGTATTGAATGTATGATAAGGATATGTATTGAATGTATGATGAAGACATGTATTGAATGTATGATAAGGATATGTATTGAATGTCTGATAAGGACATGTATTGAATGTATGATAAGGACATGTATTGAATGTATGATAATGACATGTATTGAATGTATGATAAGGACATGTATTGAATGTATGATTAGGACATGTATTGAATGTATGATAAGGACATGTATTGAATGTATGATAAGGACATGTATTGAATGTATGATGAAGGCATGTATTGAATGTATGATAAGGATATGTATTGAATGTCTGATAAGGACATGTATTGAATGTATGATAAGGACATGTATTGAATGTATGATAAGGACATGTATTGAATGTATGATAATGACATGTATTGAATGTATGATAAGGACATGTATTGAATGTATGATAAGGACATGTATTGAATGTATGATAATGACATGTATTGAATGTATGATAAGGACATGTATTGAATGTATGATTAGGACATGTATTGAATGTATGATAAGGACATGTATTGAATGTATGATGAGGACGTGTATTGAATGTATGATGAAGACATGTATTGAATGTATGATAAGGATATGTATTGAATGTCTGATAAGGACATGTATTGAATGTATGATAAGGACATGTATTGAATGTCTGATAAGGACATGTATTGAATGTATGATAAGGACATGTATTGAATGTATGATAAGGACATGTATTGAATGTATGATAATGACATGTATTGAATGTATGATAAGGACATGTATTGAATGTATGATAATGACATGTATTCAATGTATGATAAGGACGTGTATTGAATGTATGATAAGGACATGTATTGAATGTATGATAAGGACATGTATTGAATGTATGATAATGACATGTATTGAATGTATGATAAGGACATGTATTGAATGTATGATAAGGACATGTATTGAATGTATGATAAGGACATGTATTGAATCTATGATTAGGACATGTATTGAATGTATTATAAGGACATGTATTGAATGTATGATAAGGACATGTATTGAATCTATGATTAGGACATGCATTGAATGTATAATAATAAGGACATGTATTCAATGTATGATAAGGACGTGTATTGAATGTATGATAAGGACATGTATTGAATGTATGATAAGGACATGTATTGAATGTATGATAAGGACATGTATTGAATCTATGATTAGGACATGTATTGAATGTATTATAAGGACATGTATTGAATGTATGATAAGGACATGTATTGAATGTATGATAAGGACATGTATTGAATGTATGATAAGGACATGTATTGAATGTATGATAAGGACATGTATTGAATGTATGATAAGGACATGTATTGAATGTATGATTAGGACATGTATTGAATGTATGATTAGGACATGTATTGAATGTATGATAATGACATGTATTGAATGTATGATAAGGACATGTATTGAATGTATGATAAGGACATGTATTGAATGTATGATAAGGACATGTATTGAATGTATGATGAAGACATGTATTGAATGTATGATAAGGACATGTATTGAATGTATGATAAGGACATGTATTGAATGTATGATAAGGATATGTATTTAATGTATGATAAGGACATGTATTGAATCTATGATTAGGACATGTATTGAATGTATTATAAGGACATGTATTGAATGTATGATAAGGACATGTATTGAATCTATGATTAGGACATGCATTGAATGTATAATAATAAGGACATGTATTCAATGTATGATAAGGACGTGTATTGAATGTATGATAAGGACATGTATTGAATGTATGATAAGGACATGTATTGAATGTATGATAAGGACATGTATTGAATCTATGATTAGGACATGTATTGAATGTATTATAAGGACATGTATTGAATGTATGATAAGGACATGTATTGAATGTATGATAAGGACATGTATTGAATGTATGATAAGGACATGTATTGAATGTATGATAAGGACATGTGTTGAATGTATGATAAGGACATGTATTGAATGTATGATAAGGACATGTATTGAATGTATGATTAGGACATGTATTGAATCTATGATAAGGACATGTATTGAATGTATGATAAGGACATGTATTGAATGTATGATAAGGACATGTATTGAATGTATGATAAGGACATGTATTGAATGTATGATAATGACATGTATTGAATGTATGATAAGGACGTGTATTGAATGTATGATTAGGACATGTATTGAATGTATGATTAGGACATGTATTGAATGTATGATAAGGACATGTATTGAATGTATGATAATGACATGTATTGAATGTACGATTAGGACATGTTTTGAATGTATGATAATGACATGTACTGAATGTATGATAAGGACATGTATTGAATGTATGATAAGGACATGTTTTGAATGTATGATAAGGACATGTATTGAATGTATGATAGGGACATGTAATGAATGTATGATAAGGACATGTAATGAATGTATGATAAGGACATGTATTGAATGTATGATTAGGACATGTATTGAATGTATGATAAGGACATGTATTGAATGTATGATAAGGACATGTATTGAATGTATGATAAGGACATGTATTGAATGTATGATAAGGACATGTATTGAATGTATGATAAGGACATGTACTGAATGTATGATAAGGACATGTATTGAATGTATGATAAGGACATGTTTTGAATGTATGATAAGGACATGTATTGAATGTATGATAATGACATGTATTGAATGTATGATAAGGACATGTATTGAATGTATGATAATGACATGTATTGAATGTACGATTAGGACATGTTTTGAATGTATGATAAGGACATGTATTGAATGTATGATAATGACATGTATTGAATGTATGATAATGACATGTATTGAATGTATGATAAGGACATGTATTGAATGTATGATAATGACATGTATTGAATGTACGATTAGGACATGTTTTGAATGTATGATAAGGACATGTATTGAATGTATGATAATGACATGTATTGAATGTATGATAATGACATGTATTGAATGTATGATAAGGACATGTATTGAATGTATGATAATGACATGTATTGAATGTACGATTAGGGCATGTTTTGAATGTATGATAAGGACATGTATTGAATGTATGATAAGGACATGTATTGAATGTATGATAATGACATGTATTGAATGTATGATAAGGACATGTATTGAATGTATGATAATGACATGTATTGAATGTACGATTAGGACATGTTTTGAATGTATGATAAGGACATGTATTGAATGTATGATAATGACATGTATTGAATGTATGATAAGGACATGTATTGAATGTATGATAATGACATGTATTGAATGTATGATAAGGACGTGTATTGAATGTATGATAATGACATGTATTGAATGTATGATAAGGACATGTATTGAATGTATGATAAGGACATGTATTGAATGTATGATAATGACATATATTGAATGTATGATAAGGACATGTATTGAATGTATGATAAGGACATGTATTGAATGTATGATAAGGTCATGTATTGAATGTATGATAATGACATGTATTGAATGTATGATAAGGACATGTATTGAATGTATGATAAGGACATGTATTGAATGTATGATAAGGACATGTATTGAATGTATGATTAGGACATGTTTTGAATGTATGATTAGGACATGTATTGAATGTATGATTACGGCATGTACTGAATGCATGATAAGAACATGTATTGAATGTATGATAAGGACATGTGTTGAATGTATAATAAGGACATGTATTGAATGTATGATAATGACGTGTATTGAATGTATGATAAGGACATGTATTGAATGTATTATAAGGACATGTATTGAATGTATGATAAGGTCATGTATTGAATGTATGATAATGACATGTATTGAATGTATGATAAGGACATGTATTGAATCTATGATTAGGACATGCATTGAATGTATGATAAGGATGTGTATTGAATGTATGATAAGGACATGTATTGAATGTATGATAAGGACATGTATTGAATGTATGATAAGGACATGTATTGAATGTATGATAATGACATGTATTGAATGTATGATTAGGACATGTATTGAATGTATGATGAAGACATGTATTGAATGTATGATTTGGACATGTATTGAATGTATGATAAGGACATGTATTGAATGTATGATAATGACATGTATTGAATGTATGATAAGGACATGTATTGAATGTATGATTAGGACATGTATTGAATGTATGATAAGGACATGTATTGAATGTATGATAAGGACATGTATTGAATGTATGATAAGGACATGTATTGAATGTATGATAAGGACATGTATTGAATGTATGATAAGGGCATGTATTGAATGTATGATAAGGACATGTATTGAGTGTATGATAAGGACATGTATTGAATGTATGATGAAGACATGTATTGAATGTATGATAAGGATATGTATTGAATGTCTGATAAGGACATGTATTGAATGTATGATAAGGATATGTATTGAATGTATGATGAAGACATGTATTGAATGTATGATAAGGATATGTATTGAATGTCTGATAAGGACATGTATTGAATGTATGATAAGGACATGTATTGAATGTATGATAATGACATGTATTGAATGTATGATAAGGACATGTATTGAATGTATGATTAGGACATGTATTGAATGTATGATAAGGACATGTATTGAATGTATGATAAGGACATGTATTGAATGTATGATGAAGACATGTATTGAATGTATGATAAGGATATGTATTGAATGTCTGATAAGGACATGTATTGAATGTATGATAAGGACATGTATTGAATGTATGATAAGGACATGTATTGAATGTATGATAATGACATGTATTGAATGTATGATAAGGACATGTATTGAATGTATGATAAGGACATGTATTGAATGTATGATAAGGACATGTATTGAATGTATGATTAGGACATGTATTGAATGTATGATAAGGACATGTATTGAATGTATGATGAGGACGTGTATTGAATGTATGATGAAGACATGTATTGAATGTATGATAAGGATATGTATTGAATGTCTGATAAGGACATGTATTGAATGTATGATAAGGACATGTATTGAATGTCTGATAAGGACATGTATTGAATGTATGATAAGGACATGTATTGAATGTATGATAAGGACATGTATTGAATGTATGATAATGACATGTATTGAATGTATGATAAGGACATGTATTGAATGTATGATAATGACATGTATTGAATGTATGATAAGGACGTGTATTGAATGTATGATAATGACATGTATTGAATGTATGATAAGGACATGTATTGAATGTATGATAAGGACATGTATTGAATGTATGATAAGGACATGTATTGAATGTATGATAAGGACATGTATTGAATGTATGATAAGGACATGTATTGAATGTATGATAAGGACATGTATTGAATGTATGATTAGGACATGTATTGAATGTATGATAAGGATATGTATTGAATGTATGATAAGGACATGTATTGAATGTATGATAAGGACATGTTTTGAATGTATGATAAGGACATGTATTTAATGTATGATAAGGACATGTATTGAATGTACGATTAGGACATGTTTTGAATGTATGATAAGGACATGTATTGAATGTATGATGAAGACATGTATTGAATGTATGATAAGGACATGTATTGAATGTATGATAAGGACATGTATTGAATGTATGATAAGGACATGTATTGAATGTATGATAATGACATGTATTGAATGTACGATTAGGACATGTTTTGAATGTATGATAAGGACATGTATTGAATGTATGATGAAGACATGTATTGAATGTATGATAAGGACATGTATTGAATGTATGATAAGGACATGTATTGAATGTATGATAATGACATGTATTGAATGTATGATAAGGACATGTATTGAATGTATGATAATGACATGTATTGAATGTATGATAAGGACGTGTATTGAATGTATGATAATGACATGTATTGAATGTATGATAAGGACATGTATTGAATGTATGATAAGGACATGTATTGAATGTATGATAATGACATATATTGAATGTATGATAAGGACATGTATTGAATGTATGATAAGGACATGTATTGAATGTATGATAAGGTCATGTATTGAATGTATGATAATGACATGTACTGAATGTATGATAAGGACATGTATTGAATGTATGATAAGGACATGTATTGAATGTATGATAAGGACATGTATTGAATGTATGATAATGACATATATTGAATGTATGATAAGGACATGTATTGAATGTATGATAAGGACATGTATTGAATGTATGATAAGGACATGTATTGAATGTATGATAATGACATGTACTGAATGTATGATAAGGACATGTATTGAATGTATGATAAGGACATGTATTGAATGTATGATAAGGTCATGTATTGAATGTATGATAATGACATGTACTGAATGTATGATAAGGACATGTATTGAATGTATGATAAGGACATGTATTGAATGTATGATAATGACATGTATTGAATGTATGATAAGGACATGTATTGAATGTATGATAAGGACATGTATTGAATGTATGATTAGGACATGTATTGAATGTATTATAAGGACATGTATTGAATGTATGGTAATGACGTGTATTGAATGTATGATAAGGACATGTATTGAATGTATGATAAGGACATGTATTGAATCTATGATTAGGACATGCATTGAATGTATAATAATAAGGACATGTATTCAATGTATGATAAGGACGTGTATTGAATGTATGATAAGGACATGTATTGAATGTATGATAAGGACATGTATTGAATCTATGATTAGGACATGTATTGAATGTATTATAAGGACATGTATTGAATGTATGGTAATGACGTGTATTGAATGTATGATAAGGACATGTATTGAATGTATGATAAGGACATGTATTGAATCTATGATTAGGACATGCATTGAATGTATAATAATAAGGACATGTATTCAATGTATGATAAGGACGTGTATTGAATGTATGATAAGGACATGTATTGAATGTATGATAAGGACATGTATTGAATCTATGATTAGGACATGTATTGAATGTATTATAAGGACATGTATTGAATGTATGATTAGGACATGTATTGAATGTATGATAAGGATGTGTATTGAATGTATGATAAGAACGTGTATTGAATCTATGATTAGGACATGCATTGAATGTATAATAATAAGGACATGTATTCAATGTATGATAAGGACGTGTATTGAATGTATGATAAGGACATGTATTGAATGTATGATAAGGACATGTATTGAATGTATGATAATGACATGTATTGAATGTATGATAAGAACGTGTATTGAATGTATGATAAGGACATGTATTGAATGTATGATTAGGACATGTATTGAATGTATGATTAGGACATGTATTGAATGTATTATAAGGACATGTATTGAATGTATGATATTGACGTGTATTGAATGTATGATAAGGACATGTATTGAATGTATGATTAGGGCATGTATTGAATGTATTATAAGGACATGTATTGAATGTATGATTAGGACATGTATTGAATGTATGATAAGGACATGTATTGAATGTATGATAAGGACATGTATTGAATGTATGATTAGGACATGTATTGAATGTATTATAAGGACATGTATTGAATGTATGATTAGGACATGTATTGAATGTATGATAAGGACATGTATTGAATGTATGATAAGGACATGTATTGAATGTATGATAATCACATGTATTGAATGTATGATAAGGACATGTATTGAATGTATGATTAGGACATGTATTGAATGTATGATAAGGACATGTATTGAATCTATGATTAGGACATGTATTGAATGTATTATAAGGACATGTATTGAATGTATGATTAGGACATGCATTGAATGTATAATAATAAGGACATGTATTCAATGTATGATAATGACATGTATTGAATGTATGATAAGGACATGTATTGAATGTATGATAAGGACGTGTATTGAATGTATGATAATGACATGTATTGAATGTATGATAAGGACATGTATTGAATCTATGATTAGGACATGCATTGAATGTATAATAATAAGGACATGTATTCAATGTATGATAAGGACGTGTATTGAATGTATGATAAGGACATGTATTGAATGTATGATAATGACATGTATTGAATGTATGATAAGGACATGTATTGAATGTATGATAATGACATGTATTGAATGTATGATAAGGACATGTATTGAATGTATGATAATGACATGTATTGAATGTATGATAAGGACATGTATTGAATGTATGATAATGACATGTATTGAATGTACGATTAGGACATGTTTTGAATGTATGATTAGGACATGTATTGAATGTATGATAATGACATGTATTGAATGTATGATAAGGACATGTATTGAATGTATGATAATGACATGTATTGAATGTATGATAAGGACGTGTATTGAATGTATGATAATGACATGTATTGAATGTATGATAAGGACATGTATTGAATGTATGATAAGGACATGTATTGAATGTATGATAATGACATATATTGAATGTATGATAAGGACATGTATTGAATGTATGATAAGGACATGTATTGAATGTATGATAAGGTCATGTATTGAATGTATGATAATGACATGTACTGAATGTATGATAAGGACATGTATTGAATGTATGATAAGGACATGTATTGAATCTATGATAAGGACATGTATTGAATGTATGATAATGACATATATTGAATGTATGATAAGGACATGTATTGAATGTATGATAAGGACATGTATTGAATGTATGATAAGGACATGTATTGAATGTATGATAATGACATGTACTGAATGTATGATAAGGACATGTATTGAATGTATGATAAGGACATGTATTGAATGTATGATAAGGTCATGTATTGAATGTATGATAATGACATGTACTGAATGTATGATAAGGACATGTATTGAATGTATGATAAGGACATGTATTGAATGTATGATAATGACATGTATTGAATGTATGATAAGGACATGTATTGAATGTATGATAAGGACATGTATTGAATGTATGATTAGGACATGTATTGAATGTATTATAAGGACATGTATTGAATGTATGATAAGGACATGTATTGAATGTATTATAAGGATGTGTATTGAATGTATGATAAGAACGTGTATTGAATGTATGATAAGGGCATGTATTGAATGTATGATTAGGACATGTATTGAATGTATTATAAGGACATGTATTGAATGTATGATTAGGACATGTATTGAATGTATGATAAGGACATGTATTGAGTGTATGATAAGGACATGTATTGAATCTATGATTAGGACATGCATTGAATGTATAATAATAAGGACATGTATTCAATGTATGATAAGGACGTGTATTGAATGTATGATAAGGACATGTATTGAATGTATGATAAGGACATGTATTGAATGTATGATAAGGACATGTATTGAATCTATGATTAGGACATGTATTGAATGTATTATAAGGACATGTATTGAATGTATGATAAGGACATGTATTGAATGTATGATAAGGACATGTATTGAATGTATGATAAGGACATGTATTGAATGTATGATAAGGACATGTATTGAATGTATGATAAGGACATGTATTGAATGTATGATTAGGACATGTATTGAATGTATGATAAGGACATGTATTGAATGTATGATAAGGACATGTATTGAATGTATGATAAGGTCATGTATTGAATGTATGATAAGGACATGTATTGAATGTATGATAATGACATGTACTGAATGTATGATAAGGACATGTATTGAATGTATGATAAGGACATGTTTTGAATGTATGATAAGGACATGTATTGAATGTATGATAATGACATGTATTGAATCTATGATTAGGACATGCATTGAATGTATAATAATAAGGACATGTATTCAATGTATGATAAGGACGTGTATTGAATGTATGATAAGGACATGTATTGAATGTATGATAAGGACATGTATTGAATGTATGATAATGACATGTATTGAATGTATGATAAGAACGTGTATTGAATGTATGATAAGGACATGTATTGAATGTATGATTAGGACATGTATTGAATGTATGATTAGGACATGTATTGAATGTATTATAAGGACATGTATTGAATGTATGATAAGGACATGTATTGAATGTATGATAAGGACATGTATTGAATGTATGATTAGGATGTGTATTGAATGTATGATAAGAACGTGTATTGAATGTATGATAAGGACATGTATTGAATGTATGATAAGGACATGTATTGAATGTATGATAAGGACATGTATTGAATGTATGATTAGGATGTGTATTGAATGTATGATAAGGACATGTATTGAATGTATGATAAGGACATGTATTGAATGTATGATAATGACATGTATTGAATGTATGATAAGGACATGTTTTGAATGTATGATAAGGACATGTATTGAATGTATGATAATGACATGTATTGAATCTATGATTAGGACATGCATTGAATGTATAATAATAAGGACATGTATTCAATGTATGATAAGGACGTGTATTGAATGTATGATAAGGACATGTATTGAATGTATGATAAGGACATGTATTGAATGTATGATAATGACATGTATTGAATGTATGATAAGAACGTGTATTGAATGTATGATAAGGACATGTATTGAATGTATGATTAGGACATGTATTGAATGTATGATTAGGACATGTATTGAATGTATTATAAGGACATGTATTGAATGTATGATAAGGACATGTATTGAATGTATGATAAGGACATGTATTGAATGTATGATTAGGATGTGTATTGAATGTATGATAAGAACGTGTATTGAATGTATGATAAGGACATGTATTGAATGTATGATAAGGACATGTATTGAATGTATGATTAGGATGTGTATTGAATGTATGATAAGAACGTGTATTGAATGTATGATAAGGGCATGTATTGAATGTATGATAAGGACATGTATTGAATGTATGATAAGGACATGTATTGAATCTATGATATGGACATGTATTGAATGTATGATGAAGACATGTATTGAATGTATGATTAGGATGTGTATTGAATGTATGATAAGAACGTGTATTGAATGTATGATAAGGACATGTATTGAATGTATGATAAGGACATGTATTGAATGTATGATAATGACATGTATTGAATGTATGATAAGGACATGTATTGAATGTATGATTAGGATGTGTATTGAATGTATGATAAGAACGTGTATTGAATGTATGATAAGGGCATGTATTGAATGTATGATAAGGACATGTATTGAATGTATGATAAGGACATGTATTGAATGTATGATAAGGACATGTATTGAATGTATGATAAGGACATGTATTGAATGTATGATTAGGATGTGTATTGAATGTATGATAAGAACGTGTATTGAATGTATGATAAGGACATGTATTGAATGTATGATAAGGACATGTATTGAATGTATGATAATGACATGTATTGAATGTATGATAAGAACGTGTATTGAATGTATGATAAGGACATGTATTGAATGTATGATTAGGACATGTATTGAATGTATGATTAGGACATGTATTGAATGTATTATAAGGACATGTATTGAATGTATGATAAGGACATGTATTGAATGTATGATAATGACATGTATTGAATGTATGATAAGGACGTGTATTGAATGTATGATAAGGACATGTATTGAATGTATGATAAGGACATGTATTGAATGTTTGATAAGGACATGTATTGAATGTATGATAAGGGCATGTATTGAATGTATGATAAGGACATGTATTGAATGTATGATAAGGACATGTATTGAATCTATGATTAGGACATGTATTGAATGTATTATAAGGACATGTATTGAATGTATGATTAGGACATGTATTGAATGTATGATAAGGACATGCATTGAATGTATGATAAGGACATGTATTGAATGTATGATAAGGACATGTATTGAATGCATGAATAGGACATGTATTGAATGTATGATAATGACATGTATTGAATGTATGATAAGGACGTGTATTGAATGTATGATAAGGACATGTATTGAATGTATGATAAGGACATGTATTGAATGTATGATAAGGATGTGTATTGAATGTATGATAAGAACGTGTATTGAATGTATGATAGGGGCATGTATTGAATGTATGATAAGGACATGTATTGAATGTATGATAAGGACATGTATTGAATGTATGATAAGGACGTGTATTGAATGTATGATAATGACATGTATTGAATGTATGATAAGGACATGTATTGAATCTATGATTAGGACATGCATTGAATGTATAATAATAAGGACATGTATTCAATGTATGATAAGGACGTGTATTGAATGTATGATAAGGACATGTATTGAATGTATGATAAGGACATGTATTGAATGTATGATAATGACATGTATTGAATGTATGATAAGGACATGTATTGAATGTATGATAAGGACATGTATTGAATGTATGATAAGGACATGTATTGAATCTATGATTAGGACATGTATTGAATGTATTATAAGGACATGTATTGAATGTATGATAAGGACATGTATTGAATCTATGATTAGGACATGCATTGAATGTATAATAATAAGGACATGTATTCAATGTATGATAAGGACGTGTATTGAATGTATGATAAGGACATGTATTGAATGTATGATAAGGACATGTATTGAATGTATGATAAGGACATGTATTGAATCTATGATTAGGACATGTATTGAATGTATTATAAGGACATGTATTGAATGTATGATAAGGACATGTATTGAATGTATGATAAGGACATGTATTGAATGTATGATAAGGACATGTATTGAATGTATGATAAGGACATGTATTGAATGTATGATAAGGACATGTATTGAATGTATGATTAGGACATGTATTGAATGTATGATTAGGACATGTATTGAATGTATGATAATGACATATATTGAATGTATGATAAGGACATGTATTGAATGTATGATAAGGACATGTATTGAATGTATGATAAGGACATGTATTGAATGTATGATGAAGACATGTATTGAATGTATGATAAGGACATGTATTGAATGTATGATAAGGACATGTATTGAATGTATGATAAGGATATGTATTTAATGTATGATAAGGACATGTATTGAATCTATGATTAGGACATGTATTGAATGTATTATAAGGACATGTATTGAATGTATGATAAGGACATGTATTGAATCTATGATTAGGACATGCATTGAATGTATAATAATAAGGACATGTATTCAATGTATGATAAGGACGTGTATTGAATGTATGATAAGGACATGTATTGAATGTATGATAAGGACATGTATTGAATGTATGATAAGGACATGTATTGAATCTATGATTAGGACATGTATTGAATGTATGATTAGGATGTGTATTGAATGTATGATAAGAACGTGTATTGAATGTATGATAAGGACATGTATTGAATGTATGATAATGACATGTATTGAATGTATGATAAGAACGTGTATTGAATGTATGATAAGGACATGTATTGAATGTATGATTAGGACATGTATTGAATGTATGATTAGGACATGTATTGAATGTATTATAAGGACATGTATTGAATGTATGATAAGGACATGTATTGAATGTATGATAATGACATGTATTGAATGTATGATAAGGACGTGTATTGAATGTATGATAAGGACATGTATTGAATGTATGATAAGGACATGTATTGAATGTTTGATAAGGACATGTATTGAATGTATGATAAGGGCATGTATTGAATGTATGATAAGGACATGTATTGAATGTATGATAAGGACATGTATTGAATCTATGATTAGGACATGTATTGAATGTATTATAAGGACATGTATTGAATGTATGATTAGGACATGTATTGAATGTATGATAAGGACATGCATTGAATGTATGATAAGGACATGTATTGAATGTATGATAAGGACATGTATTGAATGTATGATAATGACATGTACTGAATGTATGATAAGGACATGTATTGAATGTATGATAAGGACATGTATTGAATGTATGATAAGGTCATGTATTGAATGTATGATAATGACATGTACTGAATGTATGATAAGGACATGTATTGAATGTATGATAAGGACATGTATTGAATGTATGATAATGACATGTATTGAATGTATGATAAGGACATGTATTGAATGTATGATAAGGACATGTATTGAATGTATGATTAGGACATGTATTGAATGTATTATAAGGACATGTATTGAATGTATGATAAGGACATGTATTGAATGTATTATAAGGATGTGTATTGAATGTATGATAGGAACGTGTATTGAATGTATGATAAGGGCATGTATTGAATGTATGATTAGGACATGTATTGAATGTATTATAAGGACATGTATTGAATGTATGATTAGGACATGTATTGAATGTATGATAAGGACATGTATTGAGTGTATGATAAGGACATGTATTGAATCTATGATTAGGACATGCATTGAATGTATAATAATAAGGACATGTATTCAATGTATGATAAGGACGTGTATTGAATGTATGATAAGGACATGTATTGAATGTATGATAAGGACATGTATTGAATGTATGATAAGGACATGTATTGAATCTATGATTAGGACATGTATTGAATGTATTATAAGGACATGTATTGAATGTATGATAAGGACATGTATTGAATGTATGATAAGGACATGTATTGAATGTATGATAAGGACATGTATTGAATGTATGATAAGGACATGTATTGAATGTATGATAAGGACATGTATTGAATGTATGATTAGGACATGTATTGAATGTATGATAAGGACATGTATTGAATGTATGATAAGGACATGTACTGAATGTATGATAAGGTCATGTATTGAATGTATGATAAGGACATGTATTGAATGTATGATAATGACATGTACTGAATGTATGATAAGGACATATATTGAATGTATGATAAGGACATGTTTTGAATGTATGATAAGGACATGTATTGAATGTATGATAATGACATGTATTGAATCTATGATTAGGACATGCATTGAATGTATAATAATAAGGACATGTATTCAATGTATGATAAGGACGTGTATTGAATGTATGATAAGGACATGTATTGAATGTATGATAAGGACATGTATTGAATGTATGATTAGGACATGTATTGAATGTATGATTAGGACATGTATTGAATGTATGATAAGGACATGCATTGAATGTATGATAAGGACATGTATTGAATGTATGATAAGGACATGTATTGAATGCATGAATAGGACATGTATTGAATGTATGATAATGACATGTATTGAATGCATGATAAGGACGTGTATTGAATGTATGATAAGGACATGTATTGAATGTATGATAAGGACATGTATTGAATGTATGATAAGGATGTGTATTGAATGTATGATAAGAACGTGTATTGAATGTATGATAGGGGCATGTATTGAATGTATGATAAGGACATGTATTGAATGTATGATAAGGACATGTATTGAATGTATGATAAGGACGTGTATTGAATGTATGATAATGACATGTATTGAATGTATGATAAGGACATGTATTGAATCTATGATTAGGACATGCATTGAATGTATAATAATAAGGACATGTATTCAATGTATGATAAGGACGTGTATTGAATGTATGATAAGGACATGTATTGAATGTATGATAAGGACATGTATTGAATGTATGATAATGACATGTATTGAATGTATGATAAGGACATGTATTGAATGTATGATAAGGACATGTATTGAATGTATGATAAGGACATGTATTGAATCTATGATTAGGACATGTATTGAATGTATTATAAGGACATGTATTGAATGTATGATAAGGACATGTATTGAATCTATGATTAGGACATGCATTGAATGTATAATAATAAGGACATGTATTCAATGTATGATAAGGACATGTATTGAATGTATGATAAGGACATGTATTGAATGTATGATAATGACATGTATTGAATGTATGATAAGGACATGTATTGAATGTATGATAATGACATGTATTGAATGTACGATTAGGACATGTTTTGAATGTATGATAAGGACATGTATTGAATGTATGATAATGACATGTATTGAATGTATGATAAGGACATGTATTGAATGTATGATAATGACATGTATTGAATGTATGATAAGGACGTGTATTGAATGTATGATAATGACATGTATTGAATGTATGATAAGGACATGTATTGAATGTATGATAAGGACATGTATTGAATGTATGATAATGACATATATTGAATGTATGATAAGGACATGTATTGAATGTATGATAAGGACATGTATTGAATGTATGATAAGGTCATGTATTGAATGTATGATAATGACATGTATTGAATGTATGATAAGGACATGTATTGAATGTATGATAAGGACATGTATTGAATGTATGATAAGGACATGTATTGAATGTATGATTAGGACATGTTTTGAATGTATGATTAGGACATGTATTGAATGTATGATTACGGCATGTACTGAATGCATGATAAGAACATGTATTGAATGTATGATAAGGACATGTGTTGAATGTATAATAAGGACATGTATTGAATGTATGATAATGACGTGTATTGAATGTATGATAAGGACATGTATTGAATGTATTATAAGGACATGTATTGAATGTATGATAAGGTCATGTATTGAATGTATGATAATGACATGTATTGAATGTATGATAAGGACATGTATTGAATCTATGATTAGGACATGCATTGAATGTATGATAAGGATGTGTATTGAATGTATGATAAGGACATGTATTGAATGTATGATAAGGACATGTATTGAATGTATGATAAGGACATGTATTGAATGTATGATAATGACATGTATTGAATGTATGATTAGGACATGTATTGAATGTATGATGAAGACATGTATTGAATGTATGATTTGGACATGTATTGAATGTATGATAATGACATATATTGAATGTATGATAAGGACATGTATTGAATGTATGATAAGGACATGTATTGAATGTATGATAAGGTCATGTATTGAATGTATGATAATGACATGTATTGAATGTATGATAAGGACATGTATTGAATGTATGATAAGGACATGTATTGAATGTATGATAAGGACATGTATTGAATGTATGATTAGGACATGTTTTGAATGTATGATTAGGACATGTATTGAATGTATGATTACGGCATGTACTGAATGCATGATAAGAACATGTATTGAATGTATGATAAGGACATGTGTTGAATGTATAATAAGGACATGTATTGAATGTATGATAATGACGTGTATTGAATGTATGATAAGGACATGTATTGAATGTATTATAAGGACATGTATTGAATGTATGATAAGGTCATGTATTGAATGTATGATAATGACATGTATTGAATGTATGATAAGGACATGTATTGAATCTATGATTAGGACATGCATTGAATGTATGATAATGACATGTACTGAATGTATGATAAGGACATGTATTGAATGTATGATAAGGACATGTTTTGAATGTATGATAAGGACATGTATTGAATGTATGATAATGACATGTATTGAATCTATGATTAGGACATGCATTGAATGTATAATAATAAGGACATGTATTCAATGTATGATAAGGACGTGTATTGAATGTATGATAAGGACATGTATTGAATGTATGATAAGGACATGTATTGAATGTATGATAATGACATGTATTGAATGTATGATAAGGACATGTATTGAATGTATGATTAGGACATGTATTGAATGTATGATAAGGACATGTATTGAATGTATGATAAGGACATGTATTGAATGTATGATAAGGACATGTATTGAATGTATGATAAGGACATGTATTGAATGTATGATAAGGGCATGTATTGAATGTATGATAAGGACATGTATTGAGTGTATGATAAGGACATGTATTGAATGTATGATGAAGACATGTATTGAATGTATGATAAGGATATGTATTGAATGTCTGATAAGGACATGTATTGAATGTATGATAAGGATATGTATTGAATGTATGATGAAGACATGTATTGAATGTATGATAAGGATATGTATTGAATGTCTGATAAGGACATGTATTGAATGTATGATAAGGACATGTATTGAATGTATGATAATGACATGTATTGAATGTATGATAAGGACATGTATTGAATGTATGATAAGGACATGTATTGAATGTATGATAAGGACATGTATTGAATGTATGATAAGGACATGTATTGAATGTATGATGAAGACATGTATTGAATGTATGATAAGGATATGTATTGAATGTCTGATAAGGACATGTATTGAATGTATGATAAGGACATGTATTGAATGTATGATAAGGACATGTATTGAATGTATGATAATGACATGTATTGAATGTATGATAAGGACATGTATTGAATGTATGATAAGGACATGTATTGAATGTATGATAATGACATGTATTGAATGTATGATAAGGACATGTATTGAATGTATGATTAGGACATGTATTGAATGTATGATAAGGACATGTATTGAATGTATGATGAGGACGTGTATTGAATGTATGATGAAGACATGTATTGAATGTATGATAAGGATATGTATTGAATGTCTGATAAGGACATGTATTGAATGTATGATAAGGACATGTATTGAATGTCTGATAAGGACATGTATTGAATGTATGATAAGGACATGTATTGAATGTATGATAATGACATGTATTGAATGTATGATAAGGACATGTATTGAATGTATGATAAGGACATGTATTGAATGTATGATAAGGACATGTATTGAATGTATGATGAAGACATGTATTGAATGTATGATAAGGATATGTATTGAATGTCTGATAAGGACATGTATTGAATGTATGATAAGGACATGTATTGAATGTATGATAATGACATGTATTGAATGTATGATAAGGACATGTATTGAATGTATGATAAGGACATGTATTGAATGTATGATAATGACATGTATTGAATGTATGATAAGGACATGTATTGAATGTATGATTAGGACATGTATTGAATGTATGATAAGGACATGTATTGAATGTATGATGAGGACGTGTATTGAATGTATGATAAGGACATGTATTGAATGTATGATAAGGACATGTATTGAATGTATGATAAGGACATGTATTGAGTGTATGGTAAGGACATGTATTGAATGTATGATAATGACATGTATTGAATGTATGATAATGACATGTATTGAATGTATGATAAGGACATGTATTGAATGTATGATTAGGACATGTATTGAATGTATGATTAGAACATGTATTGAATGTATGATAATGACATGTATTGAATGTATGATAAGGACATGTATTGAATGTATGATAAGGTCATGTATTAAATGTATGATAAGGACGTGTATTGAATGTATGATAAGGACATGTATTGAATGTATGATAAGGACATGTATTGAATATATGATAATGACATGTATTGAATGTATGATAAGGACATGTATTGAATGTATGATTAGGACATGTATTGAATGTATGATAAGGACATGTATTGAATGTATGATAAGGACATGTATTGAATGTATGATTAGGACATGTATTGAATTTATGATTAGGACATGCATTGAATGTATAATAAGGACATGTATTGAATGTATGATAAGGACATGTATTGAATGTATGATAAGGACATGTATTAAATCTTTGATTAGGACATGCATTGAATGTATAATAAGGACATGTATTGAATGTATGATAAGGACATGTATTGAATGTATGATTAGTTCATGTATTGAATGTATGATAAGGTCATGTATTGAATGTATGATAATGACGTGTATTGAATGTATGCTAAGGATATGTATTGAATGTATGATAAGGACATGTATTGAATGTATGGTAAGGACATGTATTGAATGTATGATAAGGACATGTATTGAATGTATGATAAGGACATGTAATGAATGTATGATAAGGACATGTATTGAATGTATGATAAGGACATGTATTGAATGTATGATAAGGACATGTATTGAATGTATGATAAGGACATGTATTGAATGTATGATAAGGACATGTATTGAATCTATGATAAGGACATGTATTGAATCTATGATAAGGACATGTATTGAATGTATGATTAGTTCATGTATTGAATGTATGATTAGTTCATGTATTGAATGTATGATAAGGACATGTATTGAATGTGTGAAAAGGACATGTATTGAATGTATGATATGGACATGTATTGAATGTATGATAAGGGCATGTATTGAATGTGTGAAAAGGACATGTATTGAATGTATGATAATGACATGTATTGAATGTATGATAAGGACATGTAATGAATGTATGATAAGGACATGTATTGAATGTATGATAAGGACATGTATTGAATGTATGATAAGGACATGTATTGAATGTATGATAAGGACATGTATTGAATGTATGATAAGGACATGTAGCGAATGTATGATAAGGACATGTATTATTTATTATTTATTGATGTTTAAGGTCACATATTTATGCCCAATGGCTAATCATGACCGTGACAGTTTTACGGGTGGAGGAAGGCGGAGTACCCGGAGAGAAACACCGAGCAGCTGCCAGCGCCCCAACATCGTAACTCAGCACTGCAGCACAGGCAGGGTTAGATTGGTTGAAGACATGCGTACCATCGACGTGCAGTACACCTTAGTACACGGCGTCATCGTGCCCCCACATGGGCTATGGGGGTGAAGTGTCTTGCCCAAGGACACAATGCGGTTGCCGCATGTGGGATTCAAACCGAGGACCTCTCGGCTTGCAGCCTGCACCTCTACCTACTGAGCCACCGCGCCCCCTTATAAGGACATGTACTGAATGTATGATAATCACATGTATTGAATGTATGATTAGGATATGTATTGAATGTCTGATAATGACATGTATTGAATGTATGATAAGGACATGTATTGAATGTATGATAAGGACATGTATTGAATGTATGATAAGGACATGTATTGAATGTATGATAAGGACATGTATTGAATGTATGATAAGGACATGTATTGAATGTATGATATGGACATGTATTGAATGTATGATAAGGACATGTATTGAATGTATGATAAGGACATGTATTGAATGTATGATAAGGACATGTATTGAATGTATGATAAGGACATGTATTGAATGTATGATAAGGACATGTATTGAATGTATGATAAGGACATGTATTGAATGTATGATAAGGACATGTATTGAATGTATGATATGAACATGTTTTGAATGTATGATAAGGACATGTATTGAATGTATGATAAGAACATGTATTGAATGTATGATAAGGACATGTATTGAATGTATGATAAGGACATGTATTGAATGCATGATAAGGACATGTATTGAATGCATGGTAATGACATGTATTGAATGTATGATTAGGACAAGGACATGTATTGAATGTATGATAAGGACATGTATTGAATGTATGATAAGGATATGTATTGAATGTCTGATAATGACATGTATTGAATGTATCATAAGGACATGTATTGAATGTATGATAAGGTCATGTATTGAATGTATGATAAGGACATGTATTGAATGTATGATCAGGACATGTATTGAATGTATGATTAGGATATGTATTGAATGTCTGATAATGACATGTATTGAATGCATGATAAGGACATGTATTGAATGTATGATTTGGATATGTATTGAATGTATGATAATGACATGTATTGAATGTATGATAAGGACATGCATTGAATGTATGATAAGGTCATGTATTGAATGTATGATAAGGACATGTATTGAATGTATGATAAGGACATGTATTGAATGTATGATTAGGATATGTATTGAATGTATGATTAGGATATGTATTGAATGTATGATAAGGATATGTATTGAATGTCTGATAATGACATGTATTGAATGCATGATAAGGACATGTATTGAATGTATGATAAGGACATGTATTGAATGTATGATAAGGACATGTATTGAATGTATGATAAGGACATGTATTGAATGTATGATTAGGATATGTATTGAATGTATGATAATGACATGTATTGAATGTATGATAAGGACATGCATTGAATGTATGATAAGGTCATGTATTGAATGTATGATAAGGACATGTATTGAATGTATGATAAGGACATGTACTGAATGCATGATAATGACATGTATTGAATGTATGATAAGGACATGCATTGAATGTATGATTAGGATATGTATTGAATGTATGATAATGACATGTATTGAATGTATGATAAGGACATGCATTGAATGTATGATAAGGTCATGTATTGAATGTATGATAAGGACATGTATTGAATGTATGATAAGGACATGTACTGAATGCATGATAATGACATGTATTGAATGTATGATAAGGACATGCATTGAATGTATGATAAGGTCATGTATTGAATGTATGATAAGGACATGTATTGAATGTATGATAAGGACATGTATTGAATGTATGATTAGGATATGTATTGAATGTATGATAAGGATATGTATTGAATGTCTGATAATGACATGTATTGAATGCATGATAAGGACATGTATTGAATGTATGATAAGGACATGTATTGAATGTATGATAAGGACATGTATTGAATGTATGATAAGGACATGTAGCGAATGTATGATAAGGACATGTATTGAATGTATGATTAGGATATGTATTGAATGTATGATTAGGATATGTATTGAATGTATGATAAGGACATGTATTGAATGCATGATAAGGACATGTATTGAATGTATAATAAGGACATGTATTGAATGTATGATAATGACATGTATTGAATGTATGATAAGGACGTGTATTGAATGTATGATAAGGACATGTATTGAATGTATGATAAGGACATGTATTGAATGTATGATAATGACATGTATTGAATGTATGATAAGGACATGTATTGAATGTATGATAATGACATGTATTGAATGTACGATTAGGACATGTTTTGAATGTATGATAAGGACATGTATTGAATGTATGATAATGACATGTATTGAATGTATGATAAGGACATGTATTGAATGTATGATAATGACATGTATTGAATGTATGATAAGGACGTGTATTGAATGTATGATAATGACATGTATTGAATGTATGATAAGGACATGTATTGAATGTATGATAAGGACATGTATTGAATGTATGATAATGACATATATTGAATGTATGATAAGGACATGTATTGAATGTATGATAAGGACATGTATTGAATGTATGATAAGGTCATGTATTGAATGTATGATAATGACATGTATTGAATGTATGATAAGGACATGTATTGAATGTATGATAAGGACATGTATTGAATGTATGATAAGGACATGTATTGAATGTATGATTAGGACATGTTTTGAATGTATGATTAGGACATGTATTGAATGTATGATTACGGCATGTACTGAATGCATGATAAGAACATGTATTGAATGTATGATAAGGACATGTGTTGAATGTATAATAAGGACATGTATTGAATGTATGATAATGACGTGTATTGAATGTATGATAAGGACATGTATTGAATGTATTATAAGGACATGTATTGAATGTATGATAAGGTCATGTATTGAATGTATGATAATGACATGTATTGAATGTATGATAAGGACATGTATTGAATCTATGATTAGGACATGCATTGAATGTATGATAAGGATGTGTATTGAATGTATGATAAGGACATGTATTGAATGTATGATAAGGACATGTATTGAATGTATGATAAGGACATGTATTGAATGTATGATAATGACATGTATTGAATGTATGATTAGGACATGTATTGAATGTATGATGAAGACATGTATTGAATGTATGATTTGGACATGTATTGAATGTATGATAAGGACATGTATTGAATGTATGATAATGACATGTATTGAATGTATGATAAGGACATGTATTGAATGTATGATTAGGACATGTATTGAATGTATGATAAGGACATGTATTGAATGTATGATAAGGACATGTATTGAATGTATGATAAGGACATGTATTGAATGTATGATAAGGACATGTATTGAATGTATGATAAGGGCATGTATTGAATGTATGATAAGGACATGTATTGAGTGTATGATAAGGACATGTATTGAATGTATGATGAAGACATGTATTGAATGTATGATAAGGATATGTATTGAATGTCTGATAAGGACATGTATTGAATGTATGATAAGGATATGTATTGAATGTATGATGAAGACATGTATTGAATGTATGATAAGGATATGTATTGAATGTCTGATAAGGACATGTATTGAATGTATGATAAGGACATGTATTGAATGTATGATAATGACATGTATTGAATGTATGATAAGGACATGTATTGAATGTATGATAAGGACATGTATTGAATGTATGATAAGGACATGTATTGAATGTATGATAAGGACATGTATTGAATGTATGATGAAGACATGTATTGAATGTATGATAAGGATATGTATTGAATGTCTGATAAGGACATGTATTGAATGTATGATAAGGACATGTATTGAATGTATGATAAGGACATGTATTGAATGTATGATAATGACATGTATTGAATGTATGATAAGGACATGTATTGAATGTATGATAAGGACATGTATTGAATGTATGATAATGACATGTATTGAATGTATGATAAGGACATGTATTGAATGTATGATTACGACATGTATTGAATGTATGATAAGGACATGTATTGAATGTATGATGAGGACGTGTATTGAATGTATGATGAAGACATGTATTGAATGTATGATAAGGATATGTATTGAATGTCTGATAAGGACATGTATTGAATGTATGATAAGGACATGTATTGAATGTCTGATAAGGACATGTATTGAATGTATGATAAGGACATGTATTGAATGTATGATAATGACATGTATTGAATGTATGATAAGGACATGTATTGAATGTATGATAAGGACATGTATTGAATGTATGATAAGGACATGTATTGAATGTATGATGAAGACATGTATTGAATGTATGATAAGGATATGTATTGAATGTCTGATAAGGACATGTATTGAATGTATGATAAGGACATGTATTGAATGTATGATAATGACATGTATTGAATGTATGATAAGGACATGTATTGAATGTATGATAAGGACATGTATTGAATGTATGATAATGACATGTATTGAATGTATGATAAGGACATGTATTGAATGTATGATTAGGACATGTATTGAATGTATGATAAGGACATGTATTGAATGTATGATGAGGACGTGTATTGAATGTATGATAAGGACATGTATTGAATGTATGATAAGGACATGTATTGAATGTATGATAAGGACATGTATTGAGTGTATGGTAAGGACATGTATTGAATGTATGATAATGACATGTATTGAATGTATGATAATGACATGTATTGAATGTATGATAAGGACATGTATTGAATGTATGATTAGGACATGTATTGAATGTATGATTAGAACATGTATTGAATGTATGATAATGACATGTATTGAATGTATGATAAGGACATGTATTGAATGTATGATAAGGTCATGTATTAAATGTATGATAAGGACGTGTATTGAATGTATGATAAGGACATGTATTGAATGTATGATAAGGACATGTATTGAATATATGATAATGACATGTATTGAATGTATGATAAGGACATGTATTGAATGTATGATTAGGACATGTATTGAATGTATGATAAGGACATGTATTGAATGTATGATAAGGACATGTATTGAATGTATGATTAGGACATGTATTGAATTTATGATTAGGACATGCATTGAATGTATAATAAGGACATGTATTGAATGTATGATAAGGACATGTATTGAATGTATGATAAGGACATGTATTAAATCTTTGATTAGGACATGCATTGAATGTATAATAAGGACATGTATTGAATGTATGATAAGGACATGTATTGAATGTATGATTAGTTCATGTATTGAATGTATGATAAGGTCATGTATTGAATGTATGATAATGACGTGTATTGAATGTATGCTAAGGATATGTATTGAATGTATGATAAGGACATGTATTGAATGTATGGTAAGGACATGTATTGAATGTATGATAAGGACATGTATTGAATGTATGATAAGGACATGTAATGAATGTATGATAAGGACATGTATTGAATGTATGATAAGGACATGTATTGAATGTATGATAAGGACATGTATTGAATGTATGATAAGGACATGTATTGAATGTATGATAAGGACATGTATTGAATCTATGATAAGGACATGTATTGAATCTATGATAAGGACATGTATTGAATGTATGATTAGTTCATGTATTGAATGTATGATTAGTTCATGTATTGAATGTATGATAAGGACATGTATTGAATGTGTGAAAAGGACATGTATTGAATGTATGATATGGACATGTATTGAATGTATGATAAGGGCATGTATTGAATGTGTGAAAAGGACATGTATTGAATGTATGATAATGACGTGTATTGAATGTATGATAAGGACATGTAATGAATGTATGATAAGGACATGTATTGAATGTATGATAAGGACATGTATTGAATGTATGATAAGGACATGTATTGAATGTATGATAAGGACATGTATTGAATGTATGATAAGGACATGTAGCGAATGTATGATAAGGACATGTATTATTTATTATTTATTGATGTTTAAGGTCACATATTTATGCCCAATGGCTAATCATGACCGTGACAGTTTTACGGGTGGAGGAAGGCGGAGTACCCGGAGAGAAACACCGAGCAGCTGCCAGCGCCCCAACATCGTAACTCAGCACTGCAGCACAGGCAGGGTTAGATTGGTTGAAGACATGCGTACCATCGACGTGCAGTACACCTTAGTACACGGCGTCATCGTGCCCCCACATGGGCTATGGGGGTGAAGTGTCTTGCCCAAGGACACAATGCGGTTGCCGCATGTGGGATTCAAACCGAGGACCTCTCGGCTTGCAGCCTGCACCTCTACCTACTGAGCCACCGCGCCCCCTTATAAGGACATGTACTGAATGTATGATAATCACATGTATTGAATGTATGATTAGGATATGTATTGAATGTCTGATAATGACATGTATTGAATGTTTGATAAGGACATGTATTGAATGTATGATAAGGACATGTATTGAATGTATGATAAGGACATGTATTGAATGTATGATAAGGACATGTATTGAATGTATGATAAGGACATGTATTGAATGTATGATATGGACATGTATTGAATGTATGATAAGGACATGTATTGAATGTATGATAAGGACATGTATTGAATGTATGATAAGGACATGTATTGAATGTATGATAAGGACATGTATTGAATGTATGATAAGGACATGTATTGAATGTATGATAAGGACATGTATTGAATGTATGATAAGGACATGTATTGAATGTATGATATGAACATGTTTTGAATGTATGATAAGGACATGTATTGAATGTATGATAAGAACATGTATTGAATGTATGATAAGGACATGTATTGAATGTATGATAAGGACATGTATTGAATGCATGATAAGGACATGTATTGAATGCATGGTAATGACATGTATTGAATGTATGATTAGGACAAGGACATGTATTGAATGTATGATAAGGACATGTATTGAATGTATGATAAGGATATGTATTGAATGTCTGATAATGACATGTATTGAATGTATCATAAGGACATGTATTGAATGTATGATAAGGTCATGTATTGAATGTATGATAAGGACATGTATTGAATGTATGATCAGGACATGTATTGAATGTATGATTAGGATATGTATTGAATGTCTGATAATGACATGTATTGAATGCATGATAAGGACATGTATTGAATGTATGATTTGGATATGTATTGAATGTATGATAATGACATGTATTGAATGTATGATAAGGACATGCATTGAATGTATGATAAGGTCATGTATTGAATGTATGATAAGGACATGTATTGAATGTATGATAAGGACATGTATTGAATGTATGATTAGGATATGTATTGAATGTATGATTAGGATATGTATTGAATGTATGATAAGGATATGTATTGAATGTCTGATAATGACATGTATTGAATGCATGATAAGGACATGTATTGAATGTATGATAAGGACATGTATTGAATGTATGATAAGGACATGTATTGAATGTATGATAAGGACATGTATTGAATGTATGATTAGGATATGTATTGAATGTATGATAATGACATGTATTGAATGTATGATAAGGACATGCATTGAATGTATGATAAGGTCATGTATTGAATGTATGATAAGGACATGTATTGAATGTATGATAAGGACATGTACTGAATGCATGATAATGACATGTATTGAATGTATGATAAGGACATGCATTGAATGTATGATTAGGATATGTATTGAATGTATGATAATGACATGTATTGAATGTATGATAAGGACATGCATTGAATGTATGATAAGGTCATGTATTGAATGTATGATAAGGACATGTATTGAATGTATGATAAGGACATGTACTGAATGCATGATAATGACATGTATTGAATGTATGATAAGGACATGCATTGAATGTATGATAAGGTCATGTATTGAATGTATGATAAGGACATGTATTGAATGTATGATAAGGACATGTATTGAATGTATGATTAGGATATGTATTGAATGTATGATAAGGATATGTATTGAATGTCTGATAATGACATGTATTGAATGCATGATAAGGACATGTATTGAATGTATGATAAGGACATGTATTGAATGTATGATAAGGACATGTATTGAATGTATGATAAGGACATGTAGCGAATGTATGATAAGGACATGTATTGAATGTATGATTAGGATATGTATTGAATGTATGATTAGGATATGTATTGAATGTATGATAAGGACATGTATTGAATGCATGATAAGGACATGTATTGAATGTATAATAAGGACATGTATTGAATGTATGATAATGACATGTATTGAATGTATGATAAGGACGTGTATTGAATGTATGATAAGGACATGTATTGAATGTATGATAAGGACATGTATTGAATGTATGATAAGGACATGTATTGAATGTATGATTAGGACACGTATTGAATGTATGATAAGGACATGTATTGAATGTATGATAAGGACATGCATTGAATGTATGATAAGGTCATGTATTGAATGTATGATAAGGACATGTATTGAATGTATGATAAGGACATGTATTGAATGTATGATAAGGACATGTATTGAATGTATGATTAGGATATGTATTGAATGTATGATTAGGATATGTATTGAATGTATGATAAGGACATGTATTGAATGCATGATAAGGACATGTATTGAATGTATGATAAGGACATGTATTGAATGTATGATAAGGACATGTATTGAATGTATGATTAGGACATGTATTGAATGTATGATAAGGACATGTATTGAATGTATGATAAGGACATGCATTGAATGTATGATAAGGTCATGTATTGAATGTATGATAAGGACATGTATTGAATGTATGATAAGGACATGTATTGAATGTATGATAAGGACATGTATTGAATGTATGATAAGGACATGTATTGAATGTATGATAAGGACATGCATTGAATGTATGATAAGGTCATGTATTGAATGTATGATAAGGACATGTATTGAATGTATGATAAGGACATGTATTGAATGTATGATAAGGACATGTATTGAATGTATGATAAGGACATGTATTGAATGTATGATAAGGACATGTATTGAATGTATGATTAGGATATGTATTGAATGTATGATAAGGACATGTATTGAATGTATGATTAGGACATGTATTGAATGTATGATAAGGACATGTATTGAATGTATGATAAGGACATGCATTGAATGTATGATAAGGTCATGTATTGAATGTATGATAAGGACATGTATTGAATGTATGATAAGGACATGTATTGAATGTATGATAAGGACATGCATTGAATGTATGATAAGGTCATGTATTGAATGTATGATAAGGACATGTATTGAATGTATGATAAGGACATGTATTGAATGTATGATAAGGACATGTATTGAATGTATGATAAGGACATGTATTGAATGTATGATAAGGACATGTATTGAATGTATGATAAGGACATGTATTGAATGTATGATAAGGACATGTATTGAATGTATGATTAGGATATGTATTGAATGTATGATTAGGATATGTATTGAATGTATGATAAGGACATGTATTGAATGCATGATAAGGACATGTATTGAATGTATGATAAGGACATGTACTGAATGCATGATAATGACATGTATTGAATGTATGATTAGGATATGTATTGAATGTATGATAAGGACATGCATTGAATGTATGATAAGGACATGTATTGAATGTATGATTAGGACATGTATTGAATGTATGATAAGGACATGTATTGAATGTATGATAAGGATATGTATTGAATGTATGACAAGGACATGTATTGAATGTATGATAAGGACATGTATTGAATGTATGATAAGGACATGTATTGAATGTATGATTAGGATATGTATTGAATGTATGATTAGGACATGTACTGAATGCATGATAATGACATGTATTGAATGTATGATAAGGACGTGTATTGAATGTATGATAAGGACATGTATTGAATGTATGATAAGGACATGTATTGAATGTATGATTAGGATATGTATTGAATGTATGACAAGGACATGTACTGAATGCATGATAATGACATGTATTGAATGTATGATAAGGACGTGTATTGAATGTATGATAAGGACGTGTATTGAATGTATGATAAGGACATGTATTGAATGTATGATAAGGACATGTATTGAATGTATGATTAGGATATGTATTGAATGTATGATTAGGACATGTATTGAATGCATGATAATGACATGTATTGAATGTATGATAAGGACATGTATTGATAAGGACATGTATTGAATGTATGATAAGGACATGTATTGAATGTATGATAAGGACATGTATTGAATGTATGATAAGGATATGTATTGAATGTATGACAAGGACATGTACTGAATGCATGATAATGACATGTATTGAATGTATGATAAGGTCATGTATTGAATGTATGATAAGGACATGTATTGAATGTATGATAAGGACATGTATTGAATGTATGATTAGGATATGTATTGAATGTATGATAAGGACATGTATTGAATGTATGATAAGGATATGTATTGAATGTATGATAAGGACATGTATTGAATGTATGATAAGGATATGTATTGAATGTATGACAAGGACATGTACTGAATGCATGATAATGACATGTATTGAATGTATGATAAGGACATGTATTGAATGTATGATTAGGATATGTATTGAATGTATGATAAGGACATGTATTGAATGTATGATTAGGATATGTATTGAATGTATGATAAGGACATGTATTGAATGTATGATAAGGATATGTATTGAATGTATGACAAGGACATGTACTGAATGCATGATAATGACATGTATTGAATGTATGATAAGGACGTGTATTGAATGTATGATAAGGACATTTATTGAATGTATGATAAGGTCATGTACTGAATGCATGATAATGACATGTATTGAATGTATGATTAGGATATGTATTGAATGTATGATAAGGACATGTATTGAATGTTTGATAAGGACATGTATTGAATGTATGATAAGGACATGTATTGAATGCATGATAAGGATATGTATTGAATGTATGATAAGGACATGTACTGAATGCATGATAATGACATGTATTGAATGTATGATAAGGACATGTATTGAATGTATGATAAGGTCATGTATTGAATCTATGATAAGGTCATGTATTGAATGTATGATAAGGACGTGTATTGAATGTATGATAAGGACATTTATTGAATGTATGATAAGGTCATGTACTGAATGCATGATAATGACATGTATTGAATGTATGATTAGGATATGTATTGAATGTATGATTAGGATATGTATTGAATGTATGATAAGGACATGTATTGAATGTATGATAAGGACATGTATTGAATGTATGATAAGGTCATGTATTGAATCTATGATAAGGTCATGTATTGAATGTATGATAAGGTCATGTATTGAATGTATGATGAAGACATGTATTGAATGTATGATTTGGACATGTATTGAATGTATGATAAGGACATGTATTGAATGTATGATAAGGACATGTATTGAATGTATGATAAGGACATGTATTGAATGTATGATAAGGACATGTATTGAATGTATGATAAGGTCATGTATTGAATGTATGATAAGGATATGTATTGAATGTATGACAAGGACATGTACTGAATGCATGATAATGACATGTATTGAATGTATGATAAGGACGTGTATTGAATGTATGATAAGGACATTTATTGAATGTATGATAAGGTCATGTACTGAATGCATGATAATGACATGTATTGAATGTATGATTAGGATATGTATTGAATGTATGATAAGGACATGTATTGAATGTATGATAAGGACATGTATTGAATGTATGATAAGGACATGTATTGAATGTATGATAAGGACATGTATTGAATGTATGATAAGGACATGTATTGAATGTATGATAAGGACATGTATTGAATGTATGATAAGGACATGTATTGAATGTATGATTAGGACATGTATTGAATGTATGATTAGGACATGTATTGAATGTATGATAAGGACATGTATTGAATGTATGATAAGGACATGTATTGAATGTATGATAAGGACATGTGTTGAATGTATGATTAGGACATGTATTGAATGTATGATTAGGACATGTATTGAATGTATGATAAGGACATGTATTGAATGCATGATAAGGACATGTATTCAATGTATGATAAGGACATGTATTGAATGTATGATTAGGACATGTTTTGAATGTATGATTAGGACATGTATTGAATGTATGATAAGGACATGTATTGAATGTATGATAAGGACATGTATTGAATGTATGATAATGACATGTATTGAATGTATGATAAGGACATGTACTGAATGCATGATAATGACATGTATTGAATGTATGATAAGGACGTGTATTGAATGTATGATAAGGACATTTATTGAATGTATGATAAGGTCATGTACTGAATGCATGATAATGACATGTATTGAATGTATGATTAGGATATGTATTGAATGTATGATTAGGACATGTTTTGAATGTATGATAAGGACATGTATTGAATGTATGATAAGGACATGTATTGAATGTATGATTAGGACATGTTTTGAATGTATGATTAGGACATGTATTGAATGTATGATAAGGACATGTATTGAATGTATGATAAGGACATGTATTGAATGTATGATAAGGACATGTATTGAATGTATGATAAGGACATGTATTGAATGTATGATAAGGACATGTACTGAATGCATGATAATGACATGTATTGAATGTATGATTAGGGCATGTTTTGAATGTATGATAAGGACATGTATTGAATGTATGATAAGGACATGTACTGAATGCATGATAATGACATGTATTGAATGTATGATAAGGACATGTATTGAATGTATGATAAGGACATGTATTGAATGTATGATAAGGACATGTACTGAATGCATGATAATGACATGTATTGAATGTATGATAAGGACATGTATTGAATGTATGATATGAACATGTATTGAATGTATGATAAGGACATGTATTGAATGTATGATAAGGACATGTATTGAATATATGATAAAGACATGTATTGAATGTATGATAAGGACATGTATTGAATGTATGATAAGGACATGTATTGAATGTATGATAAGGATATGTATTGAATGTATGATAAGTATGATAAGGATATGTATTGAATGTATGATAAGGACATGTATTGAATGCATGATAAGGACATGTATTGAATGTATGATAAGGTCATCTATTGAATGTATGATAAGGACATGTATTGAATGTATGATAAGGACATGTATTGAATGTATGATTAGGGCATGTATTGAATGTATGATAAGGACATGTATTGAATGTATGATAAAGACATGTATTGAATGTATGATAAGGACATGTATTGAATGTATGATAAGGATATGTATTGAATGTATGATAAGTATGATAAGGATATGTATTGAATGTATGATAAGGACATGTATTGAATGTATGATTAGGACATGTATTGAGTGTATGATATGAACATGTATTGAATGTATGATAAGGACATGTACTGAATGTATGATATGAACATGTATTGAATGTATGATAAGGATATGTATTGAATGTATGATAAGGACATGTATTGAATCTATGATAAGGACATGTATTGAATGTATGATAAGGACATGTATTGAATGTATGATAAAGACATGTATTGAATGTATGATAAGGACATGTATTGAATGTATGATAAGGATATGTATTGAATGTATGATAAGTATGATAAGGATATGTATTGAATGTATGATAAGGACATGTATTGAATGTATGATAAGGACATGTATTGAATGTATGATAAGGATATGTATTGAATGTATGATAAGTATGATAAGGATATGTATTGAATGTATGATAAGGACATGTATTGAATGTATGATAAGGACATGTATTGAATGTATGATAAGGACATGTATTGAATGTATGATAAAGACATGTATTGAATGTATGATAAGGATATGTATTGAATGTATGATAAGGACATGTATTGAATGTATGATAAAGACATGTATTGAATGTATGATAAGGATATGTATTGAATGTATGATAAGTATGATAAGGATATGTATTGAATGTATGATAAGGACATGTATTGAGGGTATGATAAGGACATGTATTGAATGTATGATAAGGACATGTATTGAATGTATGATAAGGATATATATTGAATGTATGATAATGACATGTATTGAATGTATGATAAGGACATGTATTGAATGTATGATAATGACATGTATTGAATGTATGATAAGGACATGTATTGAGTGTATGATATGAACATGTATTGAATGTATGATAAGGATATGTATTGAATGTATGATAAGGATATGTATTGAATGTATGATAAGGACATGTATTGAGTGTATGATATGAACATGTATTGAATGTATGATAAGGATATGTATTGAATGTATGATAAGGATATGTATTGAATGTATGATAAGGACATGTATTGAATGTATGATAATGACATGTATTGAATGTATGATAAGGACATGTATTGAATGTATGATAAGGACATGTATTGAATGTATGATAAAGACATGTATTGAATGTATGATAAGGATATGTATTGAATGTATGATAAGTATGATAAGGATATGTATTGAATGTATGATAAGTATGATAAGGACATGTATTGAATGTATGATAAGGACATGTATTGAATGTATGATAAGGACATGTATTGAATGTATGATAATGACATGTATTGAATGTATGATAAGGACATGTATTGAATGTATGATAAGGACATGTATTGAATGTATGATAAAGACATGTATTGAATGTATGATAAGGATATGTATTGAATGTATGATAAGTATGATAAGGATATGTATTGAATGTATGATAAGTATGATAAGGACATGTATTGAATGTATGATAAGGATATGTATTGAATGTATGATAAGGATATGTATTGAATGTATGATAATGACATGTATTGAATGTATGATAATGACATGTATTGAATGTATGATAAGGACATGTATTGAATGTATGATAAGGTCATGTATTGAATGTATGATAAGAACATGTATTGAATGTATGATAAAGACATGTATTGAATGTATGATAAAGACGTGTATTGAATGTATGATAAGGATATGTATTGAATGTATGATAAGAACATGTGTTGAATGTATGATAAGGACATGTATTGAGTGTATGATAAGGACATGTATTGAATGTATGATAAGGACATGTATTGAATGTATGATAAGGACATGTATTGAGTGTATGATAAGGACATGTATTGAATGTATGATAAGGACATGTATTGAGTGTATGATAAGGACATGTATTGAATGTATGATAAGGACATGTATTGAGTGTATGATAAGGACATGTATTGAATGTATGATGAGGACGTGTATTGAATGTATGATAAGGACATGTATTGAATGTATGATAAGGACATGTATTGAATGTATGATAAGGACATGTATTGAGTGTATGGTAAGGACATGTATTGAATGTATGATAATGACATGTATTGAATGTATGATAATGACATGTATTGAATGTATGATAAGGACATGTATTGAATGTATGATTAGGACATGTATTGAATGTATGATTAGAACATGTATTGAATGTATGATAATGACATGTATTGAATGTATGATAAGGACATGTATTGAATGTATGATAAGGTCATGTATTAAATGTATGATAAGGACGTGTATTGAATGTATGATAAGGACATGTATTGAATGTATGATAAGGACATGTATTGAATATATGATAATGACATGTATTGAATGTATGATAAGGACATGTATTGAATGTATGATTAGGACATGTATTGAATGTATGATAAGGACATGTATTGAATGTATGATAAGGACGTGTATTGAATGTATGATAAGGACATGTATTGAATATATGATAATGACATGTATTGAATGTATGATTAGGACATGTATTGAATTTATGATTAGGACATGCATTGAATGTATAATAAGGACATGTATTGAATGTATGATAAGGACATGTATTGAATGTATGATAAGGACATGTATTAAATCTTTGATTAGGACATGCATTGAATGTATAATAAGGACATGTATTGAATGTATGATAAGGACATGTATTGAATGTATGATTAGTTCATGTATTGAATGTATGATAAGGTCATGTATTGAATGTATGATAATGACGTGTATTGAATGTATGCTAAGGATATGTATTGAATGTATGATAAGGACATGTATTGAATGTATGGTAAGGACATGTATTGAATGTATGATAAGGACATGTATTGAATGTATGATAAGGACATGTAATGAATGTATGATAAGGACATGTATTGAATGTATGATAAGGACATGTATTGAATGTATGATAAGGACATGTATTGAATGTATGATAAGGACATGTATTGAATGTATGATAAGGACATGTATTGAATCTATGATAAGGACATGTATTGAATCTATGATAAGGACATGTATTGAATGTATGATTAGTTCATGTATTGAATGTATGATTAGTTCATGTATTGAATGTATGATAAGGACATGTATTGAATGTGTGAAAAGGACATGTATTGAATGTATGATATGGACATGTATTGAATGTATGATAAGGGCATGTATTGAATGTGTGAAAAGGACATGTATTGAATGTATGATAATGACGTGTATTGAATGTATGATAAGGACATGTAATGAATGTATGATAAGGACATGTATTGAATGTATGATAAGGACATGTATTGAATGTATGATAAGGACATGTATTGAATGTATGATAAGGACATGTATTGAATGTATGATAAGGACATGTAGCGAATGTATGATAAGGACATGTATTATTTATTATTTATTGATGTTTAAGGTCACATATTTATGCCCAATGGCTAATCATGACCGTGACAGTTTTACGGGTGGAGGAAGGCGGAGTACCCGGAGAGAAACACCGAGCAGCTGCCAGCGCCCCAACATCGTAACTCAGCACTGCAGCACAGGCAGGGTTAGATTGGTTGAAGACATGCGTACCATCGACGTGCAGTACACCTTAGTACACGGCGTCATCGTGCCCCCACATGGGCTATGGGGGTGAACTGTCTTGCCCAAGGACACAATGCGGTTGCCGCATGTGGGATTCAAACCGAGGACCTCTCGGCTTGCAGCCTGCACCTCTACCTACTGAGCCACCGCGCCCCCTTATAAGGACATGTACTGAATGTATGATAATCACATGTATTGAATGTATGATTAGGATATGTATTGAATGTCTGATAATGACATGTATTGAATGTATGATAAGGACATGTATTGAATGTATGATAAGGACATGTATTGAATGTATGATAAGGACATGTATTGAATGTATGATAAGGACATGTATTGAATGTATGATAAGGACATGTATTGAATGTATGATATGGACATGTATTGAATGTATGATAAGGACATGTATTGAATGTATGATAAGGACATGTATTGAATGTATGATAAGGACATGTATTGAATGTATGATAAGGACATGTATTGAATGTATGATAAGGACATGTATTGAATGTATGATAAGGACATGTATTGAATGTATGATAAGGACATGTATTGAATGTATGATATGAACATGTTTTGAATGTATGATAAGGACATGTATTGAATGTATGATAAGAACATGTATTGAATGTATGATAAGGACATGTATTGAATGTATGATAAGGACATGTATTGAATGCATGATAAGGACATGTATTGAATGCATGGTAATGACATGTATTGAATGTATGATTAGGACAAGGACATGTATTGAATGTATGATAAGGACATGTATTGAATGTATGATAAGGATATGTATTGAATGTCTGATAATGACATGTATTGAATGTATCATAAGGACATGTATTGAATGTATGATAAGGTCATGTATTGAATGTATGATAAGGACATGTATTGAATGTATGATCAGGACATGTATTGAATGTATGATTAGGATATGTATTGAATGTCTGATAATGACATGTATTGAATGCATGATAAGGACATGTATTGAATGTATGATTTGGATATGTATTGAATGTATGATAATGACATGTATTGAATGTATGATAAGGACATGCATTGAATGTATGATAAGGTCATGTATTGAATGTATGATAAGGACATGTATTGAATGTATGATAAGGACATGTATTGAATGTATGATTAGGATATGTATTGAATGTATGATTAGGATATGTATTGAATGTATGATAAGGATATGTATTGAATGTCTGATAATGACATGTATTGAATGCATGATAAGGACATGTATTGAATGTATGATAAGGACATGTATTGAATGTATGATAAGGACATGTATTGAATGTATGATAAGGACATGTATTGAATGTATGATAAGGACATGTATTGAATGTATGATAAGGACATGTATTGAATGTATGATAAGGACATGTATTGAATGTATGATAATGACATGTATTGAATGTATGATAAGGACATGTATTGAATGTATGATAAGGACATGTATTGAATGTATGATAAGGACATGTATTGAATGTATGATTAGGATATGTATTGAATGTATGATAATGACATGTATTGAATGTATGATAAGGACATGCATTGAATGTATGATAAGGTCATGTATTGAATGTATGATAAGGACATGTATTGAATGTATGATAAGGACATGTATTGAATGTATGATAAGGACATGTATTGAATGTATGATTAGGACATGTATTGAATGTATGATAAGGACATGCATTGAATGTATGATTAGGATATGTATTGAATGTATGATAATGACATGTATTGAATGTATGATAAGGACATGCATTGAATGTATGATAAGGTCATGTATTGAATGTATGATAAGGACATGTATTGAATGTATGATAAGGACATGTACTGAATGCATGATAATGACATGTATTGAATGTATGATAAGGACATGCATTGAATGTATGATAAGGTCATGTATTGAATGTATGATAAGGACATGTATTGAATGTATGATAAAGACATGTATTGAATGTATGATTAGGATATGTATTGAATGTATGATAAGGATATGTATTGAATGTCTGATAATGACATGTATTGAATGCATGATAAGGACATGTATTGAATGTATGATAAGGACATGTATTGAATGTATGATAAGGACATGTATTGAATGTATGATAAGGACATGTATTGAATGTATGATAAGGACATGTATTGAATGTATGATTAGGATATGTATTGAATGTATGATTAGGATATGTATTGAATGTATGATAAGGACATGTATTGAATGCATGATAAGGACATGTATTGAATGTATAATAAGGACATGTATTGAATGTATGATAATGACATGTATTGAATGTATGATAAGGACGTGTATTGAATGTATGATAAGGACATGTATTGAATGTATGATAAGGACATGTATTGAATGTATGATAAGGACATGTATTGAATGTATGATTAGGACATGTATTGAATGTATGATAAGGACATGTATTGAATGTATGATAAGGACATGCATTGAATGTATGATAAGGTCATGTATTGAATGTATGATAAGGACATGTATTGAATGTATGATAAGGACATGTATTGAATGTATGATAAGGACATGTATTGAATGTATGATTAGGATATGTATTGAATGTATGATTAGGATATGTATTGAATGTATGATAAGGACATGTATTGAATGCATGATAAGGACATGTATTGAATGTATGATAAGGACATGTATTGAATGTATGATAAGGACATGTATTGAATGTATGATTAGGACATGTATTGAATGTATGATAAGGACATGTATTGAATGTATGATAAGGACATGTATTGAATGTATGATAAGGACATGCATTGAATGTATGATAAGGTCATGTATTGAATGTATGATAAGGACATGTATTGAATGTATGATAAGGACATGTATTGAATGTATAATAAGGACATGTATTGAATGTATGATAAGGACATGTATTGAATGTATGATAAGGACATGCATTGAATGTATGATAAGGTCATGTATTGAATGTATGATAAGGACATGTATTGAATGTATGATAAGGACATGTATTGAATGTATGATAAGGACATGTATTGAATGTATGATAAGGACATGTATTGAATGTATGATAAGGACATGTATTGAATGTATGATTAGGATATGTATTGAATGTATGATAAGGACATGTATTGAATGTATGATTAGGACATGTATTGAATGTATGATAAGGACATGTATTGAATGTATGATAAGGACATGCATTGAATGTATGATAAGGTCATGTATTGAATGTATGATAAGGACATGTATTGAATGTATGATAAGGACATGTATTGAATGTATGATAAGGACATGCATTGAATGTATGATAAGGTCATGTATTGAATGTATGATAAGGACATGTATTGAATGTATGATAAGGACATGTATTGAATGTATGATAAGGACATGTATTGAATGTATGATAAGGACATGTATTGAATGTATGATAAGGACATGTATTGAATGTATGATAAGGACATGTATTGAATGTATGATAAGGACATGTATTGAATGTATGATTAGGATATGTATTGAATGTATGATTAGGATATGTATTGAATGTATGATAAGGACATGTATTGAATGCATGATAAGGACATGTATTGAATGTATGATAAGGACATGTACTGAATGCATGATAATGACATGTATTGAATGTATGATTAGGATATGTATTGAATGTATGATAAGGACATGCATTGAATGTATGATAAGGACATGTATTGAATGTATGATTAGGACATGTATTGAATGTATGATAAGGACATGTATTGAATGTATGATAAGGATATGTATTGAATGTATGACAAGGACATGTATTGAATGTATGATAAGGACATGTATTGAATGTATGATAAGGACATGTATTGAATGTATGATTAGGATATGTATTGAATGTATGATTAGGACATGTACTGAATGCATGATAATGACATGTATTGAATGTATGATAAGGACGTGTATTGAATGTATGATAAGGACATGTATTGAATGTATGATAAGGACATGTATTGAATGTATGATTAGGATATGTATTGAATGTATGACAAGGACATGTACTGAATGCATGATAATGACATGTATTGAATGTATGATAAGGATGTGTATTGAATGTATGATAAGGACGTGTATTGAATGTATGATAAGGACATGTATTGAATGTATGATAAGGACATGTATTGAATGTATGATTAGGATATGTATTGAATGTATGATAATGACATGTATTGAATGTATGATAAGGACATGTATTGAATGTATGATAAGGACATGTATTGAATGTATGATAAGGACATGTATTGAATGCATGATAATGACATGTATTGAATGTATGATAAGGACATGTATTGAATGTATGATAAGGACATGTATTGAATGTATGATAAGGACATGTATTGAATGTATGATAAGGACATGTATTGAATGTATGATAAGGATATGTATTGAATGTATGACAAGGACATGTACTGAATGCATGATAATGACATGTATTGAATGTATGATAAGGTCATGTATTGAATGTATGATAAGGACATGTATTGAATGTATGATAAGGACATGTATTGAATGTATGATTAGGATATGTATTGAATGTATGATAAGGACATGTATTGAATGTATGATAAGGATATGTATTGAATGTATGATAAGGACATGTATTGAATGTATGATAAGGATATGTATTGAATGTATGACAAGGACATGTACTGAATGCATGATAATGACATGTATTGAATGTATGATAAGGACATGTATTGAATGTATGATTAGGATATGTATTGAATGTATGATAAGGACATGTATTGAATGTATGATTAGGATATGTATTGAATGTATGATAAGGACATGTATTGAATGTTTGATAAGGATATGTATTGAATGTATGACAAGGACATGTACTGAATGCATGATAATGACATGTATTGAATGTATGATAAGGACGTGTATTGAATGTATGATAAGGACATTTATTGAATGTATGATAAGGTCATGTACTGAATGCATGATAATGACATGTATTGAATGTATGATTAGGATATGTATTGAATGTATGATAAGGACATGTATTGAATGTTTGATAAGGACATGTATTGAATGTATGATAAGGACATGTATTGAATGCATGATAAGGATATGTATTGAATGTATGATAAGGACATGTACTGAATGCATGATAATGACATGTATTGAATGTATGATAAGGACATGTATTGAATGTATGATAAGGTCATGTATTGAATCTATGATAAGGTCATGTATTGAATGTATGATAAGGACGTGTATTGAATGTATGATAAGGACATTTATTGAATGTATGATAAGGTCATGTACTGAATGCATGATAATGACATGTATTGAATGTATGATTAGGATATGTATTGAATGTATGATTAGGATATGTATTGAATGTATGATAAGGACATGTATTGAATGTATGATAAGGACATGTATTGAATGTATGATAAGGTCATGTATTGAATCTATGATAAGGTCATGTATTGAATGTATGATAAGGTCATGTATTGAATGTATGATGAAGACATGTATTGAATGTATGATTTGGACATGTATTGAATGTATGATAAGGACATGTATTGAATGTATGATAAGGACATGTATTGAATGTATGATAAGGACATGTATTGAATGTATGATAAGGACATGTATTGAATGTATGATAAGGTCATGTATTGAATGTATGATAAGGATATGTATTGAATGTATGACAAGGACATGTACTGAATGCATGATAATAACATGTATTGAATGTGTGATAAGGACGTGTATTGAATGTATGATAAGGACATTTATTGAATGTATGATAAGGTCATGTACTGAATGCATGATAATGACATGTATTGAATGTATGATTAGGATATGTATTGAATGTATGATAAGGACATGTATTGAATGTATGATAAGGACATGTATTGAATGTATGATAAGGACATGTATTGAATGTATGATAAGGACATGTATTGAATGTATGATAAGGACATGTATTGAATGTATGATAAGGACATGTATTGAATGTATGATAAGGACATGTATTGAATGTATGATTAGGACATGTATTGAATGTATGATTAGGACATGTATTGAATGTATGATAAGGACATGTATTGAATGTATGATAAGGACATGTATTGAATGTATGATAAGGACATGTGTTGAATGTATGATTAGGACATGTATTGAATGTATGATTAGGACATGTATTGAATGTATGATAAGGACATGTATTGAATGCATGATAAGGACATGTATTGAATGTATGATAAGGACATGTATTGAATGTATGATTAGGACATGTTTTGAATGTATGATTAGGACATGTATTGAATGTATGATAAGGACATGTATTGAATGTATGATAAGGACATGTATTGAATGTATGATAATGACATGTATTGAATGTATGATAAGGACATGTACTGAATGCATGATAATGACATGTATTGAATGTACGATAAGGACGTGTATTGAATGTATGATAAGGACATTTATTGAATGTATGATAAGGTCATGTACTGAATGCATGATAATGACATGTATTGAATGTATGATTAGGATATGTATTGAATGTATGATTAGGACATGTTTTGAATGTATGATAAGGACATGTATTGAATGTATGATAAGGACATGTATTGAATGTATGATTAGGACATGTTTTGAATGTATGATTAGGACATGTATTGAATGTATGATAAGGACATGTATTGAATGTATGATAAGGACATGTATTGAATGTATGATAAGGACATGTATTGAATGTATGATAAGGACATGTATTGAATGTATGATAAGGACATGTACTGAATGCATGATAATGACATGTATTGAATGTATGATTAGGACATGTTTTGAATGTATGATAAGGACATGTATTGAATGTATGATAAGGACATGTACTGAATGCATGATAATGACATGTATTGAATGTATGATAAGGACATGTATTGAATGTATGATAAGGACATGTATTGAATGTATGATAAGGACATGTACTGAATGCATGATAATGACATGTATTGAATGTATGATAAGGACATGTATTGAATGTATGATATGAACATGTATTGAATGTATGATAAGGACATGTATTGAATGTATGATAAGGACATGTATTGAATATATGATAAAGACATGTATTGAATGTATGATAAGGACATGTATTGAATGTATGATAAGGACATGTATTGAATGTATGATAAGGATATGTATTGAATGTATGATAAGTATGATAAGGATATGTATTGAATGTATGATAAGGACATGTATTGAATGCATGATAAGGACATGTATTGAATGTATGATAAGGTCATCTATTGAATGTATGATAAGGACATGTATTGAATGTATGATAAGGACATGTATTGAATGTATGATTAGGGCATGTATTGAATGTATGATAAGGACATGTATTGAATGTATGATAAAGACATGTATTGAATGTATGATAAGGACATGTATTGAATGTATGATAAGGATATGTATTGAATGTATGATAAGGACATGTATTGAATGTATGATAAAGACATGTATTGAATGTATGATAAGGACATGTATTGAATGTATGATAAGGATATGTATTGAATGTATGATAAGTATGATAAGGATATGTATTGAATGTATGATAAGGACATGTATTGAATGTATGATAAGGACATGTATTGAATGTATGATAAGGATATGTATTGAATGTATGATAAGTATGATAAGGATATGTATTGAATGTATGATAAGGACATGTATTGAATGTATGATAAGGACATGTATTGAATGTATGATAAGGACATGTATTGAATGTATGATAAGGACATGTATTGAATGTATGATAAGGACATGTATTGAATGTATGATAAAGACATGTATTGAATGTATGATAAGGATATGTATTGAATGTATGATAAGGACATGTATTGAATGTATGATAAAGACATGTATTGAATGTATGATAAGGATATGTATTGAATGTATGATAAGTATGATAAGGATATGTATTGAATGTATGATAAGGACATGTATTGAGGGTATGATAAGGACATGTATTGAATGTATGATAAGGACATGTATTGAATGTATGATAAGGATATGTATTGAATGTATGATAATGACATGTATTGAATGTATGATAAGGACATGTATTGAATGTATGATAATGACATGTATTGAATGTATGATAAGGACATGTATTGAGTGTATGATATGAACATGTATTGAATGTATGATAAGGATATGTATTGAATGTATGATAAGGATATGTATTGAATGTATGATAAGGACATGTATTGAGTGTATGATATGAACATGTATTGAATGTATGATAAGGATATGTATTGAATGTATGATAAGGATATGTATTGAATGTATGATAAGGACATGTATTGAATGTATGATAATGACATGTATTGAATGTATGATAAGGACATGTATTGAATGTATGATAAGGACATGTATTGAATGTATGATAAAGACATGTATTGAATGTATGATAAGGATATGTATTGAATGTATGATAAGTATGATAAGGATATGTATTGAATGTATGATAAGTATGATAAGGACATGTATTGAATGTATGATAAGGACATGTATTGAATGTATGATAAGGACATGTATTGAATGTATGATAATGACATGTATTGAATGTATGATAAGGACATGTATTGAATGTATGATAAGGACATGTATTGAATGTATGATAAAGACATGTATTGAATGTATGATAAGGATATGTATTGAATGTATGATAAGTATGATAAGGATATGTATTGAATGTATGATAAGTATGATAAGGACATGTATTGAATGTATGATAAGGATATGTATTGAATGTATGATAAGGATATGTATTGAATGTATGATAATGACATGTATTGAATGTATGATAATGACATGTATTGAATATATGATAAGGACATGTATTGAATGTATGATAAGGTCATGTATTGAATGTATGATAAGAACATGTATTGAATGTATGATAAAGACATGTATTGAATGTATGATAAAGATGTGTATTGAATGTATGATAAGGATATGTATTGAATGTATGATAAGAACATGTGTTGAATGTATGATAAGGACATGTATTGAGTGTATGATAAGGACATGTATTGAATGTATGATAAGGACATGTATTGAATGTATGATAAGGACATGTATTGAGTGTATGATAAGGACATGTATTGAATGTATGATAAGGACATGTATTGAGTGTATGATAAGGACATGTATTGAATGTATGATAAGGACATGTATTGAGTGTATGATAAGGACATGTATTGAATGTATGATAAGGACATGTATTGAGTGTATGATAAGGACATGTATTGAATGTATGATAAGGACATGTATTGAATGTATGATAAGGACATGTATTGAATGTATGATAAGGACATGTATTGAATGTATGATAAGGACATGTATTGAGTGTATGATAAGGATATGTATTGAATGTATGATATGAACATGTATTGAATGTATGATAAGGACATGTATTGAGTGTATGATAAGGACATGTATTGAATGTATGATAAGGACATGTATTGAATGTATGATAAGGACATGTATTGAATGTATGATAAGGACATGTATTGAATGTATGATAATGACATGTGTTGAATGTATGATAATGACATGTATTGAATGTATGATAAGGACATGTATTGAATGTATGATGAAGACATGTATTGAATGTATGATAAGGACATGTATTGAATGCATGATAAGGACATGTATTGAATGCATGATAGGGTCATGTATTGAATGTATGATGAAGACATGTATTGAATGTATGATAAGGACATGTATTGAATGTATGATAAGGACATGTATTGAATGTATGATAAGGACATGTATTGAATGTATGATAAGGACATGTATTGAGTGTATGATAAGGACATGTATTGAATGTATGATAAGGACATGTATTGAATGTATGATAAGGACATGTATTGAATGTATGATAAGGACATGTATTGAGTGTATGATAAGGACATGTATTGAATGTATGATAAGGACATGTATTGAATGTATGATAAGGACATGTATTGAGTGTATGATAAGGACATGTATTGAATGTATGATAAGGATATGTATTGAATGTATGATATGAACATGTATTGAATGTATGATAAGGACATGTATTGAATGTATGATAATGACATGTATTGAATGTATGATAAGGACATGTATTGAATGTATGATAAGGACATGTATTGAGTGTATGATAAGGACATGTATTGAATGTATGATAAGGACATGTATTGAATGTATGATAAGGACATGTATTGAATGTATGATATGGACATGTATTGAATGTATGATTAGGACATGTATTGAATGTATGATAAGAACATGTATTGAATGTATGATTAGGACATGTATTGAATGTATGATAAGAACATGTATTGAATGCATGATAATGACATGTATTGAATGTATGATAAGGACATGTATTGAATGCATGATAAGGACATGTATTGAATGTATGATAAGGTCATGTATTGAATGTATGATAAGGTCATGTATTGAATGTATGATAATGACATGTATTGAATGTATGATAAGGACATGTATTGAATGTATGATGAAGACATGTATTGAATGTATGATAAGGACATGTATTGAATGCATGATAAGGACATGTATTGAATGTATGATAAGGTCATGTATTGAATGTATGATAAGGACATGTATTGAATGTATGATAAGGACATGTATTGAATGTATGATAAGGACATGTATTGAATGTATGATAAGGACATGTATTGAATGTATGATAAGGACATGTATTGAATGTATGATAATGACATGTATTGAATGTATGATAAGGACATGTATTGAATGTATGATGAAGACATGTATTGAATGTATGATAAGGACATGTATTGAATGTATGATAAGGACATGTATTGAATGTATGATAAGGACATGTATTGAATGTATGATTTGGACATGTATTGAATGTATGATAAGGACATGTATTGAATGTATGATAAGGACATGTATTGAATGTATGATAAGGACATGTATTGAATGTATGATAAGGTCATGTATTGAATGTATGATAATGACATGTATTGAATGTATGATAATGACATGTATTGGATGTATGATAAGGACATGTATTGAATGTATGATGAAGACATGTATTGAATGTATGATTTGGACATGTATTGAATGTATGATAAGGACATGTATTGAATGTATGATAAGGACATGTATTGAATGTATGATTAGGACATGTATTGAATGTATGATAAGGACATGTATTGAATGTATGATTAGGACATGTACTGAATGTATGATAAGGACATGTATTGAATGTATGATTAGGACATGTATTGAATGTATGATAATGACATGTATTGAATGTATGATAAGGACATGTATTGAATGTATGATATTGACGTGTATTGAATGTATGATAAGGACATGTATTGAATGTATGATAAGGACATGTATTGAATGTATGATAATGACATGTATTGAATGTATGATTAGGACATGTATTGAATGTATGATTAGGACATGTTTTGAATGTATGATAAGGACATGTATTGAATGTATGATAAGGACATTTATTGAATGTATGATAAGGACATGTATTGAATGTATGATAATGACATGTATTGAATGCATGATAAGGACATGTATTGAATGTATGATTAGGACATGTATTGAATGTATAATTAGGACATGTATTGAATGTATGATAATGACATGTATTGAATGTATGATAAGAACATGTATTGAATGTATGATAAGGGCATGTATTGAATGTATGATAAGGACATGTATTGAATGTATGATAAGGACATGTGTGTTGAATGTATAATAAGAACATGTATTGAATGTATGATAAGGACATGTATTGAATGATACATGAATGTATGATAAGGACATGTATTGAATGTATGGTTAGGATGTTTATTGAATGTATGATTAGGGCCTGTGTGTTGAATGTATGATAAGGACATATATTGAATCTATGATAATGACATGTATTGAATGTTTGATTACCATATGTATTGAATGTATGATAAGGACATGTAATGAATGTATGTTAAGGACATGTTTTGAATGTATGATAAGGACATGTATTGAATGTATGATAAGGACATGTATTGACTGCATGATTAGGACATGTATTAAATGTATGATAAGGACATGTATTGAATGTATGGTAAGGACATGCATTGAATGTATGATAAGGACATGTATTGAATATATGATTGTATTGAAAGTATGATAAGGACATGTATTGAATGTATGATAAGGGCATGTGTGTTGAATGTATGATGAAAACGTGTATTGAATGTATAAGGACATGTATTGAATGTATAAGGACAAGTAGTGAATGTATCATAAGGACATGTATTAAATGTATGATAAGGGCATGTATTGAATGTATTATAAGGATATGTATTGAATGTATGATAATGACATGTATTGAATGTATGATAAGGACATGTATTGAATGTATGATAAGGACATGTATTGAATGTATGATAAGGACATGTATTAAATCTTTGATTAGGACATGCATTGAATGTATAATAAGGACATGTATTGAATGTATGATAAGGACATGTATTGAATGTATGATTAGTTCATGTATTGAATGTATGATAAGGTCATGTATTGAATGTATGATAAGGACATGTATTGAATCTATGATAAGGACATGTATTGAATCTATCATAAGGACATGTATTGAATGTATGATTAGTTCATGTATTGAATGTATGATTAGTTCATGTATTGAATGTATGATAAGGACATGTATTGAATGTGTGAAAAGGACATGTATTGAATGTATGATATGGACATGTATTGAATGTATGATAAGGGCATGTATTGAATGTGTGAAAAGGACATGTATTGAATGTATGATAATGACGTGTATTGAATGTATGATAAGGACATGTAATGAATGTATGATAAGGACATGTATTGAATGTATGATAAGGACATGTATTGAATGTATGATAAGGACATGTATTGAATGTATGATAAGGACATGTATTGAATGTATGATAAGGACATGTAGCGAATGTATGATAAGGACATGTATTATTTATTATTTGTTGATGTTTAAGGTCACATATTTATGCCCAATGGCTAATCATGACCGTGACAGTTTTACGGGTGGAGGAAGGCGGAGTACCCGGAGAGAAACACCGAGCAGCTGCCAGCGCCCCAACATCGTAACTCAGCACTGCAGCACAGGCAGGGTTAGATTGGTTGAAGACATGCGTACCATCGACGTGCAGTACACCTTAGTACACGGCGTCATCGTGCCCCCACATGGGCTATGGGGGTGAAGTGTCTTGCCCAAGGACACAATGCGGTTGCCGCATGTGGGATTCAAACCGAGGACCTCTCGGCTTGCAGCCTGCACCTCTACCTACTGAGCCACCGCGCCCCCTTATAAGGACATGTACTGAATGTATGATAATCACATGTATTGAATGTATGATTAGGATATGTATTGAATGTCTGATAATGACATGTATTGAATGTATGATAAGGACATGTATTGAATGTATGATAAGGACATGTATTGAATGTATGATAAGGACATGTATTGAATGTATGATAAGGACATGTATTGAATGTATGATAAGGACATGTATTGAATGTATGATATGGACATGTATTGAATGTATGATAAGGACATGTATTGAATGTATGATAAGGACATGTATTGAATGTATGATAAGGACATGTATTGAATGTATGATAAGGACATGTATTGAATGTATGATAAGGACATGTATTGAATGTATGATAAGGACATGTATTGAATGTATGATAAGGACATGTATTGAATGTATGATATGAACATGTTTTGAATGTATGATAAAGACATGTATTGAATGTATGATAAGAACATGTATTGAATGTATGATAAGGACATGTATTGAATGTATGATAAGGACATGTATTGAATGCATGATAAGGACATGTATTGAATGCATGGTAATGACATGTATTGAATGTATGATTAGGACAAGGACATGTATTGAATGTATGATAAGGACATGTATTGAATGTATGATAAGGACATGTATTGAATGTATGATTAGGACATGTATTGAATGTATGATAAGGACATGTATTGAATGTATGATAAGGACATGTATTGAATGTATGATAAGGACATGTATTGAATCTATAAGGACATGTATTGAATGTATGATTAGGACTTGTATTGAATATATGATAAGGACATGTATTGAATGTATGATAAGGACATGTATTGAATGTATGATAAGGACATGTATTGAATGTATGATAAGGACATGTATTGAATCTATAAGGACATGTGTTGAATGTTTGATAATGACATGTATTGAATGTATGATAAGGACATGTATTGAATGTATGATTAGGACATGTATTGAATGTATGATAAGGACATGTATTGAATGTATGATAAGGACATGTATTGAATGTATGATAAGGACATGTATTGAATGTATGATTAGGACATGTATTGAATGTATGATAAGGACATGTATTGAATGTATGATTAGGACTTGTATTGAATGTATGATAAGGACATGTATTGAATGTATGATAAGGACATGTATTGAATGTATGATAAGGACATGTATTGAATGTATGATAAGGACATGTATTGAATCTATAAGGACATGTGTTGAATGTTTGATAATGACATGTATTGAATGTATGATAAGGACTTGTATTGAATGTATGATAAGGACATGTATTGAATGTATGATAAGGACATGTATTGAATGTATGATAATGACATGTATTGAATGTATGATAAGGACTTGTATTGAATGTATGATAAGGACATGTATTGAATGTATGATAAGGACATGTATTGAATGTATGATAAGGACATGTATTGAATGTATGATAAGGACATGTATTGAATGCATGGTAATGACATGTATTGAATGTATGATTAGGACAAGGACATGTATTGAATGTATGATAATGACATGTATTGAATGTATGATAAGGACTTGTATTGAATGTATGATAAGGACATGTATTGAATGTATGATAAGGACTTGTATTGAATGTATGATAAGGACATGTATTGAATGTATGATAAGGACATGTATTGAATGTATGATAAGGACATGTATTGAATGTATGATAAGGACATGTATTGAATGTATGATAAGGACATGTATTGAATGCATGATAAGGACATGTATTGAATGCATGGTAATGACATGTATTGAATGTATGATTAGGACAAGGACATGTATTGAATGTATGATAAGGACATGTATTGAATGTATGATAAGGACATGTATTGAATGTATGATAAGGACATGTATTGAATGTATGATAAGGACATGTATTGAATGTATGATAAGGACATGTATTGAATGTATGATAAGGACTTGTATTGAATGTATGATAAGGACATGTATTGAATGTATGATAAGGACATGTATTGAATGTATGATAAGGACATGTATTGAATGTATGATAAGGACATGTATTGAATGTATGATAAGGACATGTATTGAATGTATGATAAGGACATGTATTGAATGCATGATAAGGACATGTATTGAATGCATGGTAATGACATGTATTGAATGTATGATTAGGACAAGGACATGTATTGAATGTATGATAAGGACATGTATTGAATGTATGATAAGGACATGTATTGAATGTATGATTAGGATATGTATTGAATGTCTGATAATGACATGTATTGAATGTCTGATAATGACATGTATTGAATGTATGATAAGGACATGTATTGAATGTATGATTAGGACATGTATTGAATGTATGATAAGGACTTGTATTGAATGTATGATAAGGACATGTATTGAATGTATGATAAGGACATGTATTGAATGTATGATAAGGACATGTATTGAATGTATGATAATGACATGTATTGAATGTATGATAAGGACTTGTATTGAATGTATGATAAGGACATGTATTGAATGTATGATAAGGACATGTATTGAATGTATGATAAGGACATGTATTGAATGTATGATAATGACATGTATTGAATGTATGATAAGGACTTGTATTGAATGTATGATAAGGACATGTATTGAATGTATGATAAGGACATGTATTGAATGTATGATAAGGACATGTATTGAATGTATGATAAGGACATGTATTGAATGTATGATAAGGACATGTATTGAATCTATAAGGACATGTGTTGAATGTTTGATAATGACATGTATTGAATGTATGATAAGGACTTGTATTGAATGTATGATAAGGACATGTATTGAATGTATGATAAGGACATGTATTGAATGTATGATAAGGACTTGTATTGAATGTATGATAAGGACATGTATTGAATGTATGATAAGGACATGTATTGAATGTATGATAAGGACATGTATTGAATGTTTGATAAGGACATGTATTGAATGTATGATTAGGACATGTATTGAATGTATGATAAGGACTTGTATTCAATGTATGATAAGGACATGTATTGAATGTATGATAAGGACATGTATTGAATGTATGATAAGGACATGTATTGAATGTATGATAATGACATGTATTGAATGTATGATAAGGACATGTATTGAATGTATGATAAGGACATGTATTGAATGTATGATAAGGACATGTATTGAATGTATGATAAGGACTTGTATTGAATGTATGATAAGGACATGTATTGAATGTATGATAAGGACATGTATTGAATGTATGATAAGGACATGTATTGAATGTTTGATAAGGACATGTATTGAATGTATGATTAGGACATGTATTGAATGTATGATAAGGACTTGTATTGAATGTATGATAATGACATGTATTGAATGTATGATAAGGACATGTATTGAATGTATGATAAGGACATGTATTGAATGTTTGATAAGGACATGTATTGAATGTATGATAAGGACATGTATTGAATGTATGATAAGGACATGTATTGAATGTATGATAATGACATGTATTGAATGTATGATAAGGACATGTATTGAATGTATGATAAGGACATGTATTGAATGTATGATAAGGACATGTATTGAATGTATGATAAGGACTTGTATTGAATGTATGATAAGGACATGTATTGAATGTATGATAAGGACATGTATTGAATGTATGATAAGGACATGTATTGAATGTTTGATAAGGACATGTATTGAATGTATGATTAGGACATGTATTGAATGTATGATAAGGACTTGTATTGAATGTATGATAAGGACATGTATTGAATGTATGATAAGGACTTGTATTGAATGTATGATAAGGACATGTATTGAATCTATGATTAGGACATGTATTGAATGTATGATTAGGACATGTATTGAATGTATGATAAGGACATGTATTGAATGTATGATTAGGACATGTATTGAATGTATGATTAGGACATGTATTGAATGTATGATAAGGACATGTATTGAATGTATGATAATGACGTGTATTGAATGTATGATAAGGACATGTATTGAATGTATTATAAGGACATGTATTGAATGTATGATAAGGTCATGTATTGAATGTATGATAATGACATGTATTGAATGTATGATAAGGACATGTATTGAATCTATGATTAGGACATGCATTGAATGTATGATAAGGATGTGTATTGAATGTATGATAAGGACATGTATTGAATGTATGATAAGGACATGTATTGAATGTATGATAAGGACATGTATTGAATGTATGATAATGACATGTATTGAATGTATGATTAGGACATGTATTGAATGTATGATGAAGACATGTATTGAATGTATGATTTGGACATGTATTGAATGTATGATAAGGACATGTATTGAATGTATGATAATGACATGTATTGAATGTATGATAAGGACATGTATTGAATGTATGATTAGGACATGTATTGAATGTATGATAAGGACATGTATTGAATGTATGATAAGGACATGTATTGAATGTATGATAAGGACATGTATTGAATGTATGATAAGGACATGTATTGAATGTATGATAAGGGCATGTATTGAATGTATGATAAGGACATGTATTGAGTGTATGATAAGGACATGTATTGAATGTATGATGAAGACATGTATTGAATGTATGATAAGGATATGTATTGAATGTCTGATAAGGACATGTATTGAATGTATGATAAGGATATGTATTGAATGTATGATGAAGACATGTATTGAATGTATGATAAGGATATGTATTGAATGTCTGATAAGGACATGTATTGAATGTATGATAAGGACATGTATTGAATGTATGATAATGACATGTATTGAATGTATGATAAGGACATGTATTGAATGTATGATAAGGACATGTATTGAATGTATGATAAGGACATGTATTGAATGTATGATAAGGACATGTATTGAATGTATGATGAAGACATGTATTGAATGTATGATAAGGATATGTATTGAATGTCTGATAAGGACATGTATTGAATGTATGATAAGGACATGTATTGAATGTATGATAAGGACATGTATTGAATGTATGATAATGACATGTATTGAATGTATGATAAGGACATGTATTGAATGTATGATAAGGACATGTATTGAATGTATGATAATGACATGTATTGAATGTATGATAAGGACATGTATTGAATGTATGATTAGGACATGTATTGAATGTATGATAAGGACATGTATTGAATGTATGATGAGGACGTGTATTGAATGTATGATGAAGACATGTATTGAATGTATGATAAGGATATGTATTGAATGTCTGATAAGGACATGTATTGAATGTATGATAAGGACATGTATTGAATGTCTGATAAGGACATGTATTGAATGTATGATAAGGACATGTATTGAATGTATGATAATGACATGTATTGAATGTATGATAAGGACATGTATTGAATGTATGATAAGGACATGTATTGAATGTTTGATAAGGACATGTATTGAATGTATGATGAAGACATGTATTGAATGTATGATAAGGATATGTATTGAATGTCTGATAAGGACATGTATTGAATGTATGATAAGGACATGTATTGAATGTATGATAATGACATGTATTGAATGTATGATAAGGACATGTATTGAATGTATGATAAGGACATGTATTGAATGTATGATAATGACATGTATTGAATGTATGATAAGGACATGTATTGAATGTATGATTAGGACATGTATTGAATGTATGATAAGGACATGTATTGAATGTATGATGAGGACGTGTATTGAATGTATGATAAGGACATGTATTGAATGTATGATAAGGACATGTATTGAATGTATGATAAGGACATGTATTGAGTGTATGGTAAGGACATGTATTGAATGTATGATAATGACATGTATTGAATGTATGATAATGACATGTATTGAATGTATGATAAGGACATGTATTGAATGTATGATTAGGACATGTATTGAATGTATGATTAGAACATGTATTGAATGTATGATAATGACATGTATTGAATGTATGATAAGGACATGTATTGAATGTATGATAAGGTCATGTATTAAATGTATGATAAGGACGTGTATTGAATGTATGATAAGGACATGTATTGAATGTATGATAAGGACATGTATTGAATATATGATAATGACATGTATTGAATGTATGATAAGGACATGTATTGAATGTATGATTAGGACATGTATTGAATGTATGATAAGGACATGTATTGAATGTATGATAAGGACATGTATTGAATGTATGATTAGGACATGTATTGAATTTATGATTAGGACATGCATTGAATGTATAATAAGGACATGTATTGAATGTATGATAAGGACATGTATTGAATGTATGATAAGGACATGTATTAAATCTTTGATTAGGACATGCATTGAATGTATAATAAGGACATGTATTGAATGTATGATAAGGACATGTATTGAATGTATGATTAGTTCATGTATTGAATGTATGATAAGGTCATGTATTGAATGTATGATAATGACGTGTATTGAATGTATGCTAAGGATATGTATTGAATGTATGATAAGGACATGTATTGAATGTATGGTAAGGACATGTATTGAATGTATGATAAGGACATGTATTGAATGTATGATAAGGACATGTAATGAATGTATGATAAGGACATGTATTGAATGTATGATAAGGACATGTATTGAATGTATGATAAGGACATGTATTGAATGTATGATAAGGACATGTATTGAATGTATGATAAGGACATGTATTGAATCTATGATAAGGACATGTATTGAATCTATGATAAGGACATGTATTGAATGTATGATTAGTTCATGTATTGAATGTATGATTAGTTCATGTATTGAATGTATGATAAGGACATGTATTGAATGTGTGAAAAGGACATGTATTGAATGTATGATATGGACATGTATTGAATGTATGATAAGGGCATGTATTGAATGTGTGAAAAGGACATGTATTGAATGTATGATAATGACGTGTATTGAATGTATGATAAGGACATGTAATGAATGTATGATAAGGACATGTATTGAATGTATGATAAGGACATGTATTGAATGTATGATAAGGACATGTATTGAATGTATGATAAGGACATGTATTGAATGTATGATAAGGACATGTAGCGAATGTATGATAAGGACATGTATTATTTATTATTTATTGATGTTTAAGGTCACATATTTATGCCCAATGGCTAATCATGACCGTGACAGTTTTACGGGTGGAGGAAGGCGGAGTACCCGGAGAGAAACACCGAGCAGCTGCCAGCGCCCCAACATCGTAACTCAGCACTGCAGCACAGGCAGGGTTAGATTGGTTGAAGACATGCGTACCATCGACGTGCAGTACACCTTAGTACACGGCGTCATCGTGCCCCCACATGGGCTATGGGGGTGAAGTGTCTTGCCCAAGGATACAATGCGGTTGCCGCATGTGGGATTCAAACCGAGGACCTCTCGGCTTGCAGCCTGCACCTCTACCTACTGAGCCACCGCGCCCCCTTATAAGGACATGTACTGAATGTATGATAATCACATGTATTGAATGTATGATTAGGATATGTATTGAATGTCTGATAATGACATGTATTGAATGTATGATAAGGACATGTATTGAATGTATGATAAGGACATGTATTGAATGTATGATAAGGACATGTATTGAATGTATGATAAGGACATGTATTGAATGTATGATAAGGACATGTATTGAATGTATGATATGGACATGTATTGAATGTATGATAAGGACATGTATTGAATGTATGATAAGGACATGTATTGAATGTATGATAAGGACATGTATTGAATGTATGATAAGGACATGTATTGAATGTATGATAAGGACATGTATTGAATGTATGATATGAACATGTTTTGAATGTATGATAAGGACATGTATTGAATGTATGATAAGAACATGTATTGAATGTATGATAAGGACATGTATTGAATGTATGATAAGGACATGTATTGAATGCATGATAAGGACATGTATTGAATGCATGGTAATGACATGTATTGAATGTATGATTAGGACAAGGACATGTATTGAATGTATGATAAGGACATGTATTGAATGTATGATAAGGATATGTATTGAATGTCTGATAATGACATGTATTGAATGTATCATAAGGACATGTATTGAATGTATGATAAGGTCATGTATTGAATGTATGATAAGGACATGTATTGAATGTATGATCAGGACATGTATTGAATGTATGATTAGGATATGTATTGAATGTCTGATAATGACATGTATTGAATGCATGATAAGGACATGTATTGAATGTATGATTTGGATATGTATTGAATGTATGATAATGACATGTATTGAATGTATGATAAGGACATGCATTGAATGTATGATAAGGTCATGTATTGAATGTATGATAAGGACATGTATTGAATGTATGATAAGGACATGTATTGAATGTATGATTAGGATATGTATTGGATGTATGATTAGGATATGTATTGAATGTATGATAAGGATATGTATTGAATGTCTGATAATGACATGTATTGAATGCATGATAAGGACATGTATTGAATGTATGATAAGGACATGTATTGAATGTATGATAAGGACATGTATTGAATGTATGATAAGGACATGTATTGAATGTATGATTAGGATATGTATTGAATGTATGATAATGACATGTATTGAATGTATGATAAGGACATGCATTGAATGTATGATAAGGTCATGTATTGAATGTATGATAAGGACATGTATTGAATGTATGATAAGGACATGTACTGAATGCATGATAATGACATGTATTGAATGTATGATAAGGACATGCATTGAATGTATGATTAGGATATGTATTGAATGTATGATAATGACATGTATTGAATGTATGATAAGGACATGCATTGAATGTATGATAAGGTCATGTATTGAATGTATGATAAGGACATGTATTGAATGTATGATAAGGACATGTACTGAATGCATGATAATGACATGTATTGAATGTATGATAAGGACATGCATTGAATGTATGATAAGGTCATGTATTGAATGTATGATAAGGACATGTATTGAATGTATGATAAGGACATGTATTGAATGTATGATTAGGATATGTATTGAATGTATGATAAGGATATGTATTGAATGTCTGATAATGACATGTATTGAATGCATGATAAGGACATGTATTGAATGTATGATAAGGACATGTATTGAATGTATGATAAGGACATGTATTGAATGTATGATAAGGACATGTAGCGAATGTATGATAAGGACATGTATTGAATGTATGATTAGGATATGTATTGAATGTATGATTAGGATATGTATTGAATGTATGATAAGGACATGTATTGAATGCATGATAAGGACATGTATTGAATGTATAATAAGGACATGTATTGAATGTATGATAATGACATGTATTGAATGTATGATAAGGACGTGTATTGAATGTATGATAAGGACATGTATTGAATGTATGATAAGGACATGTATTGAATGTATGATAAGGACATGTATTGAATGTATGATTAGGACACGTATTGAATGTATGATAAGGACATGTATTGAATGTATGATAAGGACATGCATTGAATGTATGATAAGGTCATGTATTGAATGTATGATAAGGACATGTATTGAATGTATGATAAGGACATGTATTGAATGTATGATAAGGACATGTATTGAATGTATGATTAGGATATGTATTGAATGTATGATTAGGATATGTATTGAATGTATGATAAGGACATGTATTGAATGCATGATAAGGACATGTATTGAATGTATGATAAGGACATGTATTGAATGTATGATAAGGACATGTATTGAATGTATGATTAGGACATGTATTGAATGTATGATAAGGACATGTATTGAATGTATGATAAGGACATGCATTGAATGTATGATAAGGTCATGTATTGAATGTATGATAAGGACATGTATTGAATGTATGATAAGGACATGTATTGAATGTATGATAAGGACATGTATTGAATGTATGATAAGGACATGTATTGAATGTATGATAAGGACATGCATTGAATGTATGATAAGGTCATGTATTGAATGTATGATAAGGACATGTATTGAATGTATGATAAGGACATGTATTGAATGTATGATAAGGACATGTATTGAATGTATGATAAGGACATGTATTGAATGTATGATAAGGACATGTATTGAATGTATGATTAGGATATGTATTGAATGTATGATAAGGACATGTATTGAATGTATGATTAGGACATGTATTGAATGTATGATAAGGACATGTATTGAATGTATGATAAGGACATGCATTGAATGTATGATAAGGTCATGTATTGAATGTATGATAAGGACATGTATTGAATGTATGATAAGGACATGTATTGAATGTATGATAAGGACATGCATTGAATGTATGATAAGGTCATGTATTGAATGTATGATAAGGACATGTATTGAATGTATGATAAGGACATGTATTGAATGTATGATAAGGACATGTATTGAATGTATGATAAGGACATGTATTGAATGTATGATAAGGACATGTATTGAATGTATGATAAGGACATGTATTGAATGTATGATAAGGACATGTATTGAATGTATGATTAGGATATGTACTGAATGTATGATTAGGATATGTATTGAATGTATGATGAGGACATGTATTGAATGCATGATAAGGACATGTATTGAATGTATGATAAGGACATGTACTGAATGCATGATAATGACATGTATTGAATGTATGATTAGGATATGTATTGAATGTATGATAAGGACATGCATTGAATGTATGATAAGGACATGTATTGAATGTATGATTAGGACATGTATTGAATGTATGATAAGGACATGTATTGAATGTATGATAAGGATATGTATTGAATGTATGACAAGGACATGTATTGAATGTATGATAAGGACATGTATTGAATGTATGATAAGGACATGTATTGAATGTATGATTAGGATATGTATTGAATGTATGATTAGGACATGTACTGAATGCATGATAATGACATGTATTGAATGTATGATAAGGACGTGTATTGAATGTATGATAAGGACATGTATTGAATGTATGATAAGGACATGTATTGAATGTATGATTAGGATATGTATTGAATGTATGACAAGGACATGTACTGAATGCATGATAATGACATGTATTGAATGTATGATAAGGACGTGTATTGAATGTATGATAAGGACGTGTATTGAATGTATGATAAGGACATGTATTGAATGTATGATAAGGACATGTATTGAATGTATGATTAGGATATGTATTGAATGTATGATGAGGACATGTATTGAATGCATGATAATGACATGTATTGAATGTATGATAAGGACATGTATTGAATGTATGATAAGGACATGTATTGAATGTATGATAAGGACATGTATTGAATGTATGATAAGGACATGTATTGAATGTATGATAAGGATATGTATTGAATGTATGACAAGGACATGTACTGAATGCATGATAATGACATGTATTGAATGTATGATAAGGTCATGTATTGAATGTATGATAAGGACATGTATTGAATGTATGATAAGGACATGTATTGAATGTATGATTAGGATATGTATTGAATGTATGATAAGGACATGTATTGAATGTATGATAAGGATATGTATTGAATGTATGATAAGGACATGTATTGAATGTATGATAAGGATATGTATTGAATGTATGACAAGGACATGTACTGAATGCATGATAATGACATGTATTGAATGTATGATAAGGACATGTATTGAATGTATGATTAGGATATGTATTGAATGTATGATAAGGACATGTATTGAATGTATGATTAGGATATGTATTGAATGTATGATAAGGACATGTATTGAATGTATGATAAGGATATGTATTGAATGTATGACAAGGACATGTACTGAATGCATGATAATGACATGTATTGAATGTATGATAAGGACGTGTATTGAATGTATGATAAGGACATTTATTGAATGTATGATAAGGTCATGTACTGAATGCATGATAATGACATGTATTGAATGTATGATTAGGATATGTATTGAATGTATGATAAGGACATGTATTGAATGTTTGATAAGGACATGTATTGAATGTATGATAAGGACATGTATTGAATGCATGATAAGGATATGTATTGAATGTATGATAAGGACATGTACTGAATGCATGATAATGACATGTATTGAATGTATGATAAGGACATGTATTGAATGTATGATAAGGTCATGTATTGAATCTATGATAAGGTCATGTATTGAATGTATGATAAGGACGTGTATTGAATGTATGATAAGGACATTTATTGAATGTATGATAAGGTCATGTACTGAATGCATGATAATGACATGTATTGAATGTATGATTAGGATATGTATTGAATGTATGATTAGGATATGTATTGAATGTATGATAAGGACATGTATTGAATGTATGATAAGGACATGTATTGAATGTATGATAAGGTCATGTATTGAATCTATGATAAGGTCATGTATTGAATGTATGATAAGGTCATGTATTGAATGTATGATGAAGACATGTATTGAATGTATGATTTGGACATGTATTGAATGTATGATAAGGACATGTATTGAATGTATGATAAGGACATGTATTGAATGTATGATAAGGACATGTATTGAATGTATGATAAGGACATGTATTGAATGTATGATAAGGTCATGTATTGAATGTATGATAAGGATATGTATTGAATGTATGACAAGGACATGTACTGAATGCATGATAATGACATGTATTGAATGTATGATAAGGACGTGTATTGAATGTATGATAAGGACATTTATTGAATGTATGATAAGGTCATGTACTGAATGCATGATAATGACATGTATTGAATGTATGATTAGGATATGTATTGAATGTATGATAAGGACATGTATTGAATGTATGATAAGGACATGTATTGAATGTATGATAAGGACATGTATTGAATGTATGATAAGGACATGTATTGAATGTATGATAAGGACATGTATTGAATGTATGATAAGGACATGTATTGAATGTATGATAAGGACATGTATTGAATGTATGATTAGGACATGTATTGAATGTATGATTAGGACATGTATTGAATGTATGATAAGGACATGTATTGAATGTATGATAAGGACATGTATTGAATGTATGATAAGGACATGTGTTGAATGTATGATTAGGACATGTATTGAATGTATGATTAGGACATGTATTGAATGTATGATAAGGACATGTATTGAATGCATGATAAGGACATGTATTGAATGTATGATAAGGACATGTATTGAATGTATGATTAGGACATGTTTTGAATGTATGATTAGGACATGTATTGAATGTATGATAAGGACATGTATTGAATGTATGATAAGGACATGTATTGAATGTATGATAATGACATGTATTGAATGTATGATAAGGACATGTACTGAATGCATGATAATGACATGTATTGAATGTATGATAAGGACGTGTATTGAATGTATGATAAGGACATTTATTGAATGTATGATAAGGTCATGTACTGAATGCATGATAATGACATGTATTGAATGTATGATTAGGATATGTATTGAATGTATGATTAGGACATGTTTTGAATGTATGATAAGGACATGTATTGAATGTATGATAAGGACATGTATTGAATGTATGATTAGGACATGTTTTGAATGTATGATTAGGACATGTATTGAATGTATGATAAGGACATGTATTGAATGTATGATAAGGACATGTATTGAATGTATGATAAGGACATGTATTGAATGTATGATAAGGACATGTATTGAATGTATGATAAGGACATGTACTGAATGCATGATAATGACATGTATTGAATGTATGATTAGGACATGTTTTGAATGTATGATAAGGACATGTATTGAATGTATGATAAGGACATGTACTGAATGCATGATAATGACATGTATTGAATGTATGATAAGGACATGTATTGAATGTATGATAAGGACATGTATTGAATGTATGATAAGGACATGTACTGAATGCATGATAATGACATGTATTGAATGTATGATAAGGACATGTATTGAATGTATGATATGAACATGTATTGAATGTATGATAAGGACATGTATTGAATGTATGATAAGGACATGTATTGAATATATGATAAAGACATGTATTGAATGTATGATAAGGACATGTATTGAATGTATGATAAGGACATGTATTGAATGTATGATAAGGATATGTATTGAATGTATGATAAGTATGATAAGGATATGTATTGAATGTATGATAAGGACATGTATTGAATGCATGATAAGGACATGTATTGAATGTATGATAAGGTCATCTATTGAATGTATGATAAGGACATGTATTGAATGTATGATAAGGACATGTATTGAATGTATGATTAGGGCATGTATTGAATGTATGATAAGGACATGTATTGAATGTATGATAAAGACATGTATTGAATGTATGATAAGGACATGTATTGAATGTATGATAAGGATATGTATTGAATGTATGATAAGTATGATAAGGATATGTATTGAATGTATGATAAGGACATGTATTGAATGTATGATTAGGACATGTATTGAGTGTATGATATGAACATGTATTGAATGTATGATAAGGACATGTACTGAATGTATGATATGAACATGTATTGAATGTATGATAAGGATATGTATTGAATGTATGATAAGGACATGTATTGAATGTATGATAAGGACATGTATTGAATGTATGATAAGGACATGTATTGAATGTATGATAAAGACATGTATTGAATGTATGATAAGGACATGTATTGAATGTATGATAAGGATATGTATTGAATGTATGATAAGTATGATAAGGATATGTATTGAATGTATGATAAGGACATGTATTGAATGTATGATAAGGACATGTATTGAATGTATGATAAGGATATGTATTGAATGTATGATAAGTATGATAAGGATATGTATTGAATGTATGATAAGGACATGTATTGAATGTATGATAAGGACATGTATTGAATGTATGATAAGGACATGTATTGAATGTATGATAAAGACATGTATTGAATGTATGATAAGGATATGTATTGAATGTATGATAAGGACATGTATTGAATGTATGATAAAGACATGTATTGAATGTATGATAAGGATATGTATTGAATGTATGATAAGTATGATAAGGATATGTATTGAATGTATGATAAGGACATGTATTGAGGGTATGATAAGGACATGTATTGAATGTATGATAAGGACATGTATTGAATGTATGATAAGGATATGTATTGAATGTATGATAATGACATGTATTGAATGTATGATAAGGACATGTATTGAATGTATGATAATGACATGTATTGAATGTATGATAAGGACATGTATTGAGTGTATGATATGAACATGTATTGAATGTATGATAAGGATATGTATTGAATGTATGATAAGGATATGTATTGAATGTATGATAAGGACATGTATTGAGTGTATGATATGAACATGTATTGAATGTATGATAAGGATATGTATTGAATGTATGATAAGGATATGTATTGAATGTATGATAAGGACATGTATTGAATGTATGATAATGACATGTATTGAATGTATGATAAGGACATGTATTGAATGTATGATAAGGACATGTATTGAATGTATGATAAAGACATGTATTGAATGTATGATAAGGATATGTATTGAATGTATGATAAGTATGATAAGGATATGTATTGAATGTATGATAAGTATGATAAGGACATGTATTGAATGTATGATAAGGACATGTATTGAATGTATGATAAGGACATGTATTGAATGTATGATAATGACATGTATTGAATGTATGATAAGGACATGTATTGAATGTATGATAAGGACATGTATTGAATGTATGATAAAGACATGTATTGAATGTATGATAAGGATATGTATTGAATGTATGATAAGTATGATAAGGATATGTATTGAATGTATGATAAGTATGATAAGGACATGTATTGAATGTATGATAAGGATATGTATTGAATGTATGATAAGGATATGTATTGAATGTATGATAATGACATGTATTGAATGTATGATAATGACATGTATTGAATGTATGATAAGGACATGTATTGAATGTATGATAAGGTCATGTATTGAATGTATGATAAGAACATGTATTGAATGTATGATAAAGACATGTATTGAATGTATGATAAAGACGTGTATTGAATGTATGATAAGGATATGTATTGAATGTATGATAAGAACATGTGTTGAATGTATGATAAGGACATGTATTGAGTGTATGATAAGGACATGTATTGAATGTATGATAAGGACATGTATTGAATGTATGATAAGGACATGTATTGAGTGTATGATAAGGACATGTATTGAATGTATGATAAGGACATGTATTGAGTGTATGATAAGGACATGTATTGAATGTATGATAAGGACATGTATTGAGTGTATGATAAGGACATGTATTGAATGTATGATGAGGACGTGTATTGAATGTATGATAAGGACATGTATTGAATGTATGATAAGGACATGTATTGAATGTATGATAAGGACATGTATTGAGTGTATGGTAAGGACATGTATTGAATGTATGATAATGACATGTATTGAATGTATGATAATGACATGTATTGAATGTATGATAAGGACATGTATTGAATGTATGATTAGGACATGTATTGAATGTATGATTAGAACATGTATTGAATGTATGATAATGACATGTATTGAATGTATGATAAGGACATGTATTGAATGTATGATAAGGTCATGTATTAAATGTATGATAAGGACGTGTATTGAATGTATGATAAGGACATGTATTGAATGTATGATAAGGACATGTATTGAATATATGATAATGACATGTATTGAATGTATGATAAGGACATGTATTGAATGTATGATTAGGACATGTATTGAATGTATGATAAGGACATGTATTGAATGTATGATAAGGACGTGTATTGAATGTATGATAAGGACATGTATTGAATATATGATAATGACATGTATTGAATGTATGATTAGGACATGTATTGAATTTATGATTAGGACATGCATTGAATGTATAATAAGGACATGTATTGAATGTATGATAAGGACATGTATTGAATGTATGATAAGGACATGTATTAAATCTTTGATTAGGACATGCATTGAATGTATAATAAGGACATGTATTGAATGTATGATAAGGACATGTATTGAATGTATGATTAGTTCATGTATTGAATGTATGATAAGGTCATGTATTGAATGTATGATAATGACGTGTATTGAATGTATGCTAAGGATATGTATTGAATGTATGATAAGGACATGTATTGAATGTATGGTAAGGACATGTATTGAATGTATGATAAGGACATGTATTGAATGTATGATAAGGACATGTAATGAATGTATGATAAGGACATGTATTGAATGTATGATAAGGACATGTATTGAATGTATGATAAGGACATGTATTGAATGTATGATAAGGACATGTATTGAATGTATGATAAGGACATGTATTGAATCTATGATAAGGACATGTATTGAATCTATGATAAGGACATGTATTGAATGTATGATTAGTTCATGTATTGAATGTATGATTAGTTCATGTATTGAATGTATGATAAGGACATGTATTGAATGTGTGAAAAGGACATGTATTGAATGTATGATATGGACATGTATTGAATGTATGATAAGGGCATGTATTGAATGTGTGAAAAGGACATGTATTGAATGTATGATAATGACGTGTATTGAATGTATGATAAGGACATGTAATGAATGTATGATAAGGACATGTATTGAATGTATGATAAGGACATGTATTGAATGTATGATAAGGACATGTATTGAATGTATGATAAGGACATGTATTGAATGTATGATAAGGACATGTAGCGAATGTATGATAAGGACATGTATTATTTATTATTTATTGATGTTTAAGGTCACATATTTATGCCCAATGGCTAATCATGACCGTGACAGTTTTACGGGTGGAGGAAGGCGGAGTACCCGGAGAGAAACACCGAGCAGCTGCCAGCGCCCCAACATCGTAACTCAGCACTGCAGCACAGGCAGGGTTAGATTGGTTGAAGACATGCGTACCATCGACGTGCAGTACACCTTAGTACACGGCGTCATCGTGCCCCCACATGGGCTATGGGGGTGAAGTGTCTTGCCCAAGGACACAATGCGGTTGCCGCATGTGGGATTCAAACCGAGGACCTCTCGGCTTGCAGCCTGCACCTCTACCTACTGAGCCACCGCGCCCCCTTATAAGGACATGTACTGAATGTATGATAATCACATGTATTGAATGTATGATTAGGATATGTATTGAATGTCTGATAATGACATGTATTGAATGTATGATAAGGACATGTATTGAATGTATGATAAGGACATGTATTGAATGTATGATAAGGACATGTATTGAATGTATGATAAGGACATGTATTGAATGTATGATAAGGACATGTATTGAATGTATGATATGGACATGTATTGAATGTATGATAAGGACATGTATTGAATGTATGATAAGGACATGTATTGAATGTATGATAAGGACATGTATTGAATGTATGATAAGGACATGTATTGAATGTATGATAAGGACATGTATTGAATGTATGATAAGGACATGTATTGAATGTATGATAAGGACATGTATTGAATGTATGATAAGGACATGTATTGAATGTATGATATGAACATGTTTTGAATGTATGATAAGGACATGTATTGAATGTATGATAAGAACATGTATTGAATGTATGATAAGGACATGTATTGAATGTATGATAAGGACATGTATTGAATGCATGATAAGGACATGTATTGAATGCATGGTAATGACATGTATTGAATGTATGATTAGGACAAGGACATGTATTGAATGTATGATAAGGACATGTATTGAATGTATGATAAGGATATGTATTGAATGTCTGATAATGACATGTATTGAATGTATCATAAGGACATGTATTGAATGTATGATAAGGTCATGTATTGAATGTATGATAAGGACATGTATTGAATGTATGATCAGGACATGTATTGAATGTATGATTAGGATATGTATTGAATGTCTGATAATGACATGTATTGAATGCATGATAAGGACATGTATTGAATGTATGATTTGGATATGTATTGAATGTATGATAATGACATGTATTGAATGTATGATAAGGACATGCATTGAATGTATGATAAGGTCATGTATTGAATGTATGATAAGGACATGTATTGAATGTATGATAAGGACATGTATTGAATGTATGATTAGGATATGTATTGAATGTATGATTAGGATATGTATTGAATGTATGATAAGGATATGTATTGAATGTCTGATAATGACATGTATTGAATGCATGATAAGGACATGTATTGAATGTATGATAAGGACATGTATTGAATGTATGATAAGGACATGTATTGAATGTATGATAAGGACATGTATTGAATGTATGATAAGGACATGTATTGAATGTATGATAAGGACATGTATTGAATGTATGATAAGGACATGTATTGAATGTATGATAAGGACATGTATTGAATGTATGATAAGGACATGTATTGAATGTATGATAAGGACATGTATTGAATGTATGATTAGGATATGTATTGAATGTATGATAATGACATGTATTGAATGTATGATAAGGACATGCATTGAATGTATGATAAGGTCATGTATTGAATGTATGATAAGGGCATGTATTGAATGTATGATAAGGACATGTATTGAATGTATGATAAGGACATGTATTGAATGTATGATTAGGACATGTATTGAATGTATGATAAGGACATGCATTGAATGTATGATTAGGATATGTATTGAATGTATGATAATGACATGTATTGAATGTATGATAAGGACATGCATTGAATGTATGATAAGGTCATGTATTGAATGTATGATAAGGACATGTATTGAATGTATGATAAGGACATGTACTGAATGCATGATAATGACATGTATTGAATGTATGATAAGGACATGCATTGAATGTATGATAAGGTCATGTATTGAATGTATGATAAGGACATGTATTGAATGTATGATAAGGACATGTATTGAATGTATGATTAGGATATGTATTGAATGTATGATAAGGATATGTATTGAATGTCTGATAATGACATGTATTGAATGCATGATAAGGACATGTATTGAATGTATGATAAGGACATGTATTGAATGTATGATAAGGACATGTATTGAATGTATGATAAGGACATGTATTGAATGTATGATAAGGACATGTATTGAATGTATGATTAGGATATGTATTGAATGTATGATTAGGATATGTATTGAATGTATGATAAGGACATGTATTGAATGCATGATAAGGACATGTATTGAATGTATAATAAGGACATGTATTGAATGTATGATAATGACATGTATTGAATGTATGATAAGGACGTGTATTGAATGTATGATAAGGACATGTATTGAATGTATGATAAGGACATGTATTGAATGTATGATAAGGACATGTATTGAATGTATGATTAGGACATGTATTGAATGTATGATAAGGACATGTATTGAATGTATGATAAGGACATGCATTGAATGTATGATAAGGTCATGTATTGAATGTATGATAAGGACATGTATTGAATGTATGATAAGGACATGTATTGAATGTATGATAAGGACATGTATTGAATGTATGATTAGGATATGTATTGAATGTATGATTAGGATATGTATTGAATGTATGATAAGGACATGTATTGAATGCATGATAAGGACATGTATTGAATGTATGATAAGGACATGTATTGAATGTATGATAAGGACATGTATTGAATGTATGATTAGGACATGTATTGAATGTATGATAAGGACATGTATTGAATGTATGATAAGGACATGTATTGAATGTATGATAAGGACATGCATTGAATGTATGATAAGGTCATGTATTGAATGTATGATAAGGACATGTATTGAATGTATGATAAGGACATGTATTGAATGTATAATAAGGACATGTATTGAATGTATGATAAGGACATGTATTGAATGTATGATAAGGACATGCATTGAATGTATGATAAGGTCATGTATTGAATGTATGATAAGGACATGTATTGAATGTATGATAAGGACATGTATTGAATGTATGATAAGGACATGTATTGAATGTATGATAAGGACATGTATTGAATGTATGATAAGGACATGTATTGAATGTATGATTAGGATATGTATTGAATGTATGATAAGGACATGTATTGAATGTATGATTAGGACATGTATTGAATGTATGATAAGGACATGTATTGAATGTATGATAAGGACATGCATTGAATGTATGATAAGGTCATGTATTGAATGTATGATAAGGACATGTATTGAATGTATGATAAGGACATGTATTGAATGTATGATAAGGACATGCATTGTGTGTATGATAAGGTCATGTATTGAATGTATGATAAGGACATGTATTGAATGTATGATAAGGACATGTATTGAATGTATGATAAGGACATGTATTGAATGTATGATAAGGACATGTATTGAATGTATGATAAGGACATGTATTGAATGTATGATAAGGACATGTATTGAATGTATGATAAGGACATGTATTGAATGTATGATTAGGATATGTATTGAATGTATGATTAGGATATGTATTGAATGTATGATAAGGACATGTATTGAATGCATGATAAGGACATGTATTGAATGTATGATAAGGACATGTACTGAATGCATGATAATGACATGTATTGAATGTATGATTAGGATATGTATTGAATGTATGATAAGGACATGCATTGAATGTATGATAAGGACATGTATTGAATGTATGATTAGGACATGTATTGAATGTATGATAAGGACATGTATTGAATGTATGATAAGGATATGTATTGAATGTATGACAAGGACATGTATTGAATGTATGATAAGGACATGTATTGAATGTATGATAAGGACATGTATTGAATGTATGATTAGGATATGTATTGAATGTATGATTAGGACATGTACTGAATGCATGATAATGACATGTATTGAATGTATGATAAGGACGTGTATTGAATGTATGATAAGGACATGTATTGAATGTATGATAAGGACATGTATTGAATGTATGATTAGGATATGTATTGAATGTATGACAAGGACATGTACTGAATGCATGATAATGACATGTATTGAATGTATGATAAGGACGTGTATTGAATGTATGATAAGGACGTGTATTGAATGTATGATAAGGACATGTATTGAATGTATGATAAGGACATGTATTGAATGTATGATTAGGATATGTATTGAATGTATGATTAGGACATGTATTGAATGCATGATAATGACATGTATTGAATGTATGATAAGGACATGTATTGAATGTATGATAAGGACATGTATTGAATGTATGATAAGGACATGTATTGAATGTATGATAAGGACATGTATTGAATGTATGATAAGGATATGTATTGAATGTATGACAAGGACATGTACTGAATGCATGATAATGACATGTATTGAATGTATGATAAGGTCATGTATTGAATGTATGATAAGGACATGTATTGAATGTATGATAAGGACATGTATTGAATGTATGATTAGGATATGTATTGAATGTATGATAAGGACATGTATTGAATGTATGATAAGGATATGTATTGAATGTATGATAAGGACATGTATTGAATGTATGATAAGGATATGTATTGAATGTATGACAAGGACATGTACTGAATGCATGATAATGACATGTATTGAATGTATGATAAGGACATGTATTGAATGTATGATTAGGATATGTATTGAATGTATGATAAGGACATGTATTGAATGTATGATTAGGATATGTATTGAATGTATGATAAGGACATGTATTGAATGTATGATAAGGATATGTATTGAATGTATGACAAGGACATGTACTGAATGCATGATAATGACATGTATTGAATGTATGATAAGGACGTGTATTGAATGTATGATAAGGACATTTATTGAATGTATGATAAGGTCATGTACTGAATGCATGATAATGACATGTATTGAATGTATGATTAGGATATGTATTGAATGTATGATAAGGACATGTATTGAATGTTTGATAAGGACATGTATTGAATGTATGATAAGGACATGTATTGAATGCATGATAAGGATATGTATTGAATGTATGATAAGGACATGTACTGAATGCATGATAATGACATGTATTGAATGTATGATAAGGACATGTATTGAATGTATGATAAGGTCATGTATTGAATCTATGATAAGGTCATGTATTGAATGTATGATAAGGATGTGTATTGAATGTATGATAAGGACATTTATTGAATGTATGATAAGGTCATGTACTGAATGCATGATAATGACATGTATTGAATGTATGATTAGGATATGTATTGAATGTATGATTAGGATATGTATTGAATGTATGATAAGGACATGTATTGAATGCATGATAAGGACATGTATTGAATGTATGATAAGGTCATGTATTGAATCTATGATAAGGTCATGTATTGAATGTATGATAAGGTCATGTATTGAATGTATGATGAAGACATGTATTGAATGTATGATTTGGACATGTATTGAATGTATGATAAGGACATGTATTGAATGTATGATAAGGACATGTATTGAATGTATGATAAGGACATGTATTGAATGTATGATAAGGACATGTATTGAATGTATGATAAGGTCATGTATTGAATGTATGATAAGGATATGTATTGAATGTATGACAAGGACATGTACTGAATGCATGATAATGACATGTATTGAATGTATGATAAGGACGTGTATTGAATGTATGATAAGGACATTTATTGAATGTATGATAAGGTCATGTACTGAATGCATGATAATGACATGTATTGAATGTATGATTAGGATATGTATTGAATGTATGATAAGGACATGTATTGAATGTATGATAAGGACATGTATTGAATGTATGATAAGGACATGTATTGAATGTATGATAAGGACATGTATTGAATGTATGATAAGGACATGTATTGAATGTATGATAAGGACATGTATTGAATGTATGATAAGGACATGTATTGAATGTATGATTAGGACTTGTATTGAATGTATGATTAGGACATGTTTTGAATGTATGATAAGGACATGTATTGAATGTATGATAAGGACATGTATTGAATGTATGATAAGGACATGTGTTGAATGTATGATTAGGACATGTATTGAATGTATGATTAGGACATGTATTGAATGTATGATAAGGACATGTATTGAATGCATGATAAGGACATGTATTGAATGTATGATAAGGACATGTATTGAATGTATGATTAGGACATGTTTTGAATGTATGATTAGGACATGTATTGAATGTATGATAAGGACATGTATTGAATGTATGATAAGGACATGTATTGAATGTATGATAATGACATGTATTGAATGTATGATAAGGACATGTACTGAATGCATGATAATGACATGTATTGAATGTATGATAAGGACGTGTATTGAATGTATGATAAGGACATTTATTGAATGTATGATAAGGTCATGTACTGAATGCATGATAATGACATGTATTGAATGTATGATTAGGATATGTATTGAATGTATGATTAGGACATGTTTTGAATGTATGATAAGGACATGTATTGAATGTATGATAAGGACATGTATTGAATGTATGATTAGGACATGTTTTGAATGTATGATTAGGACATGTATTGAATGTATGATAAGGACATGTATTGAATGTATGATAAGGACATGTATTGAATGTATGATAAGGACATGTATTGAATGTATGATAAGGACATGTATTGAATGTATGATAAGGACATGTACTGAATGCATGATAATGACATGTATTGAATGTATGATTAGGACATGTTTTGAATGTATGATAAGGACATGTATTGAATGTATGATAAGGACATGTACTGAATGCATGATAATGACATGTATTGAATGTATGATAAGGACATGTATTGAATGTATGATAAGGACATGTATTGAATGTATGATAAGGGCATGTACTGAATGCATGATAATGACATGTATTGAATGTATGATAAGGACATGTATTGAATGTATGATATGAACGTGTATTGAATGTATGATAAGGACATGTATTGAATGTATGATAAGGACATGTATTGAATATATGATAAAGACATGTATTGAATGTATGATAAGGACATGTATTGAATGTATGATAAGGACATGTATTGAATGTATGATAAGGATATGTATTGAATGTATGATAAGTATGATAAGGATATGTATTGAATGTATGATAAGGACATGTATTGAATGCATGATAAGGACATGTATTGAATGTATGATAAGGTCATCTATTGAATGTATGATAAGGACATGTATTGAATGTATGATAAGGACATGTATTGAATGTATGATTAGGGCATGTATTGAATGTATGATAAGGACATGTATTGAATGTATGATAAAGACATGTATTGAATGTATGATAAGGACATGTATTGAATGTATGATAAGGATATGTATTGAATGTATGATAAGTATGATAAGGATATGTATTGAATGTATGATAAGGACATGTATTGAATGTATGATTAGGACATGTATTGAGTGTATGATATGAACATGTATTGAATGTATGATAAGGACATGTACTGAATGTATGATATGAACATGTATTGAATGTATGATAAGGATATGTATTGAATGTATGATAAGGACATGTATTGAATGTATGATAAGGACATGTATTGAATGTATGATAAGGGCATGTATTGAATGTATGATAAAGACATGTATTGAATGTATGATAAGGACATGTATTGAATGTATGATAAGGATATGTATTGAATGTATGATAAGTATGATAAGGATATGTATTGAATGTATGATAAGGACATGTATTGAATGTATGATAAGGACATGTATTGAATGTATGATAAGGATATGTATTGAATGTATGATAAGTATGATAAGGATATGTATTGAATGTATGATAAGGACATGTATTGAATGTATGATAAGGACATGTATTGAATGTATGATAAGGACATGTATTGAATGTATGATAAGGACATGTATTGAATGTATGATAAGGACATGTATTGAATGTATGATAAGGACATGTATTGAATGTATGATAAAGACATGTATTGAATGTATGATAAGGATATGTATTGAATGTATGATAAGGACATGTATTGAATGTATGATAAAGACATGTATTGAATGTATGATAAGGATATGTATTGAATGTATGATAAGTATGATAAGGATATGTATTGAATGTATGATAAGGACATGTATTGAGGGTATGATAAGGACATGTATTGAATGTATGATAAGGACATGTATTGAATGTATGATAAGGATATGTATTGAATGTATGATAATGACATGTATTGAATGTATGATAAGGACATGTATTGAATGTATGATAATGACATGTATTGAATGTATGATAAGGACATGTATTGAGTGTATGATATGAACATGTATTGAATGTATGATAAGGATATGTATTGAATGTATGATAAGGATATGTATTGAATGTATGATAAGGACATGTATTGAGTGTATGATATGAACATGTATTGAATGTATGATAAGGATATGTATTGAATGTATGATAAGGATATGTATTGAATGTATGATAAGGACATGTATTGAATGTATGATAATGACATGTATTGAATGTATGATAAGGACATGTATTGAATGTATGATAAGGACATGTATTGAATGTATGATAAAGACATGTATTGAATGTATGATAAGGATATGTATTGAATGTATGATAAGTATGATAAGGATATGTATTGAATGTATGATAAGTATGATAAGGACATGTATTGAATGTATGATAAGGACATGTATTGAATGTATGATAAGGACATGTATTGAATGTATGATAATGACATGTATTGAATGTATGATAAGGACATGTATTGAATGTATGATAAGGACATGTATTGAATGTATGATAAAGACATGTATTGAATGTATGATAAGGATATGTATTGAATGTATGATAAGTATGATAAGGATATGTATTGAATGTATGATAAGTATGATAAGGACATGTATTGAATGTATGATAAGGATATGTATTGAATGTATGATAAGGATATGTATTGAATGTATGATAATGACATGTATTGAATGTATGATAATGACATGTATTGAATGTATGATAAGGACATGTATTGAATGTATGATAAGGTCATGTATTGAATGTATGATAAGAACATGTATTGAATGTATGATAAAGACATGTATTGAATGTATGATAAAGATGTGTATTGAATGTATGATAAGGATATGTATTGAATGTATGATAAGAACATGTGTTGAATGTATGATAAGGACATGTATTGAGTGTATGATAAGGACATGTATTGAATGTATGATAAGGACATGTATTGAATGTATGATAAGGACATGTATTGAGTGTATGATAAGGACATGTATTGAATGTATGATAAGGACATGTATTGAGTGTATGATAAGGACATGTATTGAATGTATGATAAGGACATGTATTGAGTGTATGATAAGGACATGTATTGAATGTATGATAAGGACATGTATTGAGTGTATGATAAGGACATGTATTGAATGTATGATAAGGACATGTATTGAATGTATGATAAGGACATGTATTGAATGTATGATAAGGACATGTATTGAATGTATGATAAGGACATGTATTGAGTGTATGATAAGGATATGTATTGAATGTATGATATGAACATGTATTGAATGTATGATAAGGACATGTATTGAGTGTATGATAAGGACATGTATTGAATGTATGATAAGGACATGTATTGAATGTATGATAAGGACATGTATTGAATGTATGATAAGGACATGTATTGAATGTATGATAATGACATGTGTTGAATGTATGATAATGACATGTATTGAATGTATGATAAGGACATGTATTGAATGTATGATGAAGACATGTATTGAATGTATGATAAGGACATGTATTGAATGCATGATAAGGACATGTATTGAATGCATGATAGGGTCATGTATTGAATGTATGATGAAGACATGTATTGAATGTATGATAAGGACATGTATTGAATGTATGATAAGGACATGTATTGAATGTATGATAAGGACATGTATTGAATGTATGATAAGGACATGTATTGAGTGTATGATAAGGACATGTATTGAATGTATGATAAGGACATGTATTGAATGTATGATAAGGACATGTATTGAATGTATGATAAGGACATGTATTGAGTGTATGATAAGGACATGTATTGAATGTATGATAAGGACATGTATTGAATGTATGATAAGGACATGTATTGAGTGTATGATAAGGACATGTATTGAATGTATGATAAGGATATGTATTGAATGTATGATATGAACATGTATTGAATGTATGATAAGGACATGTATTGAATGTATGATAATGACATGTATTGAATGTATGATAAGGACATGTATTGAATGTATGATAAGGACATGTATTGAGTGTATGATAAGGACATGTATTGAATGTATGATAAGGACATGTATTGAATGTATGATAAGGACATGTATTGAATGTATGATATGGACATGTATTGAATGTATGATTAGGACATGTATTGAATGTATGATAAGAACATGTATTGAATGTATGATTAGGACATGTATTGAATGTATGATAAGAACATGTATTGAATGCATGATAATGACATGTATTGAATGTATGATAAGGACATGTATTGAATGCATGATAAGGACATGTATTGAATGTATGATAAGGTCATGTATTGAATGTATGATAAGGTCATGTATTGAATGTATGATAATGACATGTATTGAATGTATGATAAGGACATGTATTGAATGTATGATGAAGACATGTATTGAATGTATGATAAGGACATGTATTGAATGCATGATAAGGACATGTATTGAATGTATGATAAGGTCATGTATTGAATGTATGATAAGGACATGTATTGAATGTATGATAAGGACATGTATTGAATGTATGATAAGGACATGTATTGAATGTATGATAAGGACATGTATTGAATGTATGATAAGGACATGTATTGAATGTATGATAATGACATGTATTGAATGTATGATAAGGACATGTATTGAATGTATGATGAAGACATGTATTGAATGTATGATAAGGACATGTATTGAATGTATGATAAGGACATGTATTGAATGTATGATAAGGACATGTATTGAATGTATGATTTGGACATGTATTGAATGTATGATAAGGACATGTATTGAATGTATGATAAGGACATGTATTGAATGTATGATAAGGACATGTATTGAATGTATGATAAGGTCATGTATTGAATGTATGATAATGACATGTATTGAATGTATGATAATGACATGTATTGGATGTATGATAAGGACATGTATTGAATGTATGATGAAGACATGTATTGAATGTATGATTTGGACATGTATTGAATGTATGATAAGGACATGTATTGAATGTATGATAAGGACATGTATTGAATGTATGATTAGGACATGTATTGAATGTATGATAAGGACATGTATTGAATGTATGATTAGGACATGTACTGAATGTATGATAAGGACATGTATTGAATGTATGATTAGGACATGTATTGAATGTATGATAATGACATGTATTGAATGTATGATAAGGACATGTATTGAATGTATGATATTGACGTGTATTGAATGTATGATAAGGACATGTATTGAATGTATGATAAGGACATGTATTGAATGTATGATAATGACATGTATTGAATGTATGATTAGGACATGTATTGAATGTATGATTAGGACATGTTTTGAATGTATGATAAGGACATGTATTGAATGTATGATAAGGACATTTATTGAATGTATGATAAGGACATGTATTGAATGTATGATAATGACATGTATTGAATGCATGATAAGGACATGTATTGAATGTATGATTAGGACATGTATTGAATGTATGATTAGGACATGTATTGAATGTATGATAATGACATGTATTGAATGTATGATAAGAACATGTATTGAATGTATGATAAGGGCATGTATTGAATGTATGATAAGGACATGTATTGAATGTATGATAAGGACATGTGTGTTGAATGTATAATAAGAACATGTATTGAATGTATGATAAGGACATGTATTGAATGATACATGAATGTATGATAAGGACATGTATTGAATGTATGGTTAGGATGTTTATTGAATGTATGATTAGGGCCTGTGTGTTGAATGTATGATAAGGACATATATTGAATCTATGATAATGACATGTATTGAATGTTTGATTACCATATGTATTGAATGTATGATAAGGACATGTAATGAATGTATGTTAAGGACATGTTTTGAATGTATGATAAGGACATGTATTGAATGTATGATAAGGACATGTATTGACTGCATGATTAGGACATGTATTAAATGTATGATAAGGACATGTATTGAATGTATGGTAAGGACATGCATTGAATGTATGATAAGGACATGTATTGAATGTATGATTGTATTGAAAGTATGATAAGGACATGTATTGAATGTATGATAAGGGCATGTGTGTTGAATGTATGATGAAAACGTGTATTGAATGTATAAGGACATGTATTGAATGTATAAGGACAAGTAGTGAATGTATCATAAGGACATGTATTAAATGTATGATAAGGGCATGTATTGAATGTATTATAAGGATATGTATTGAATGTATGATAATGACATGTATTGAATGTATGATAAGGACATGTATTGAATGTATGATAAGGACATGTATTGAATGTATGATAAGGACATGTATTAAATCTTTGATTAGGACATGCATTGAATGTATAATAAGGACATGTATTGAATGTATGATAAGGACATGTATTGAATGTATGATTAGTTCATGTATTGAATGTATGATAAGGTCATGTATTGAATGTATGATAATGACGTGTATTGAATGTATGCTAAGGATATGTATTGAATGTATGATAAGGACATGTATTGAATGTATGGTAAGGACATGTATTGAATGTATGATAAGGACATGTATTGAATGTATGATAAGGACATGTAATGAATGTATGATAAGGACATGTATTGAATGTATGATAAGGACATGTATTGAATGTATGATAAGGACATGTATTGAATGTATGATAAGGACATGTATTGAATGTATGATAAGGACATGTATTGAATGTATGATAAGGACATGTATTGAATGTATGATAAGGACATGTATTGAATGTATGATAAGGACATGTATTGAATCTATGATAAGGACATGTATTGAATCTATCATAAGGACATGTATTGAATGTATGATTAGTTCATGTATTGAATGTATGATTAGTTCATGTATTGAATGTATGATAAGGACATGTATTGAATGTGTGAAAAGGACATGTATTGAATGTATGATATGGACATGTATTGAATGTATGATAAGGGCATGTATTGAATGTGTGAAAAGGACATGTATTGAATGTATGATAATGACGTGTATTGAATGTATGATAAGGACATGTAATGAATGTATGATAAGGACATGTATTGAATGTATGATAAGGACATGTATTGAATGTATGATAAGGACATGTATTGAATGTATGATAAGGACATGTATTGAATGTATGATAAGGACATGTAGCGAATGTATGATAAGGACATGTATTATTTATTATTTATTGATGTTTAAGGTCACATATTTATGCCCAATGGCTAATCATGACCGTGACAGTTTTACGGGTGGAGGAAGGCGGAGTACCCGGAGAGAAACACCGAGCAGCTGCCAGCGCCCCAACATCGTAACTCAGCACTGCAGCACAGGCAGGGTTAGATTGGTTGAAGACATGCGTACCATCGACGTGCAGTACACCTTAGTACACGGCGTCATCGTGCCCCCACATGGGCTATGGGGGTGAAGTGTCTTGCCCAAGGACACAATGCGGTTGCCGCATGTGGGATTCAAACCGAGGACCTCTCGGCTTGCAGCCTGCACCTCTACCTACTGAGCCACCGCGCCCCCTTATAAGGACATGTACTGAATGTATGATAATCACATGTATTGAATGTATGATTAGGATATGTATTGAATGTCTGATAATGACATGTATTGAATGTATGATAAGGACATGTATTGAATGTATGATAAGGACATGTATTGAATGTATGATAAGGACATGTATTGAATGTATGATAAGGACATGTATTGAATGTATGATAAGGACATGTATTGAATGTATGATATGGACATGTATTGAATGTATGATAAGGACATGTATTGAATGTATGATAAGGACATGTATTGAATGTATGATAAGGACATGTATTGAATGTATGATAAGGACATGTATTGAATGTATGATAAGGACATGTATTGAATGTATGATAAGGACATGTATTGAATGTATGATAAGGACATGTATTGAATGTATGATATGAACATGTTTTGAATGTATGATAAAGACATGTATTGAATGTATGATAAGAACATGTATTGAATGTATGATAAGGACATGTATTGAATGTATGATAAGGACATGTATTGAATGCATGATAAGGACATGTATTGAATGCATGGTAATGACATGTATTGAATGTATGATTAGGACAAGGACATGTATTGAATGTATGATAAGGACATGTATTGAATGTATGATTAGGACATGTATTGAATGTATGATAAGGACATGTATTGAATGTATGATAAGGACATGTATTGAATGTATGATAAGGACATGTATTGAATCTATAAGGACATGTATTGAATGTATGATTAGGACTTGTATTGAATGTATGATAAGGACATGTATTGAATGTATGATAAGGACATGTATTGAATGTATGATAAGGACATGTATTGAATGTATGATAAGGACATGTATTGAATCTATAAGGACATGTGTTGAATGTTTGATAATGACATGTATTGAATGTATGATAAGGACATGTATTGAATGTATGATTAGGACATGTATTGAATGTATGATAAGGACATGTATTGAATGTATGATAAGGACATGTATTGAATGTATGATAAGGACATGTATTGAATGTATGATTAGGACATGTATTGAATGTATGATAAGGACATGTATTGAATGTATGATTAGGACTTGTATTGAATGTATGATAAGGACATGTATTGAATGTATGATAAGGACATGTATTGAATGTATGATAAGGACATGTATTGAATGTATGATAAGGACATGTATTGAATCTATAAGGACATGTGTTGAATGTTTGATAATGACATGTATTGAATGTATGATAAGGACTTGTATTGAATGTATGATAAGGACATGTATTGAATGTATGATAAGGACATGTATTGAATGTATGATAATGACATGTATTGAATGTATGATAAGGACTTGTATTGAATGTATGATAAGGACATGTATTGAATGTATGATAAGGACATGTATTGAATGTATGATAAGGACATGTATTGAATGTATGATAAGGACATGTATTGAATGCATGGTAATGACATGTATTGAATGTATGATTAGGACAAGGACATGTATTGAATGTATGATAATGACATGTATTGAATGTATGATAAGGACTTGTATTGAATGTATGATAAGGACATGTATTGAATGTATGATAAGGACTTGTATTGAATGTATAAGGACATGTATTGAATGTATGATAAGGACATGTATTGAATGTATGATAAGGACATGTATTGAATGTATGATAAGGACATGTATTGAATGCATGATAAGGACATGTATTGAATGCATGGTAATGACATGTATTGAATGTATGATTAGGACAAGGACATGTATTGAATGTATGATAAGGACATGTATTGAATGTATGATAAGGACATGTATTGAATGTATGATTAGGATATGTATTGAATGTATGATAAGGACATGTATTGAATGTATGATAAGGACATGTATTGAATGTATGATTAGGATATGTATTGAATGTCTGATAATGACATGTATTGAATGTATGATAAGGACTTGTATTGAATGTATGATAAGGACATGTATTGAATGTATGATAAGGACATGTATTGAATGTATGATAAGGACATGTATTGAATGTATGATAAGGACATGTATTGAATGCATGATAAGGACATGTATTGAATGCATGGTAATGACATGTATTGAATGTATGATTAGGACAAGGACATGTATTGAATGTATGATAAGGACATGTATTGAATGTATGATAAGGACATGTATTGAATGTATGATTAGGATATGTATTGAATGTCTGATAATGACATGTATTGAATGTCTGATAATGACATGTATTGAATGTATGATAAGGACATGTATTGAATGTATGATTAGGACATGTATTGAATGTATGATAAGGACTTGTATTGAATGTATGATAAGGACATGTATTGAATGTATGATAAGGACATGTATTGAATGTATGATAAGGACATGTATTGAATGTATGATAATGACATGTATTGAATGTATGATAAGGACTTGTATTGAATGTATGATAAGGACATGTATTGAATGTATGATAAGGACATGTATTGAATGTATGATAAGGACATGTATTGAATGTATGATAATGACATGTATTGAATGTATGATAAGGACTTGTATTGAATGTATGATAAGGACATGTATTGAATGTATGATAAGGACATGTATTGAATGTATGATAAGGACATGTATTGAATGTATGATAAGGACATGTATTGAATGTATGATAAGGACATGTATTGAATCTATAAGGACATGTGTTGAATGTTTGATAATGACATGTATTGAATGTATGATAAGGACTTGTATTGAATGTATGATAAGGACATGTATTGAATGTATGATAAGGACATGTATTGAATGTATGATAAGGACTTGTATTGAATGTATGATAAGGACATGTATTGAATGTATGATAAGGACATGTATTGAATGTATGATAAGGACATGTATTGAATGTTTGATAAGGACATGTATTGAATGTATGATTAGGACATGTATTGAATGTATGATAAGGACTTGTATTCAATGTATGATAAGGACATGTATTGAATGTATGATAAGGACATGTATTGAATGTATGATAAGGACATGTATTGAATGTATGATAATGACATGTATTGAATGTATGATAAGGACATGTATTGAATGTATGATAAGGACATGTATTGAATGTATGATAAGGACATGTATTGAATGTATGATAAGGACTTGTATTGAATGTATGATAAGGACATGTATTGAATGTATGATAAGGACATGTATTGAATGTATGATAAGGACATGTATTGAATGTTTGATAAGGACATGTATTGAATGTATGATTAGGACATGTATTGAATGTATGATAAGGACATGTATTGAATGTATGATAATGACATGTATTGAATGTATGATAAGGACATGTATTGAATGTATGATAAGGACATGTATTGAATGTTTGATAAGGACATGTATTGAATGTATGATAAGGACATGTATTGAATGTATGATAAGGACATGTATTGAATGTATGATAATGACATGTATTGAATGTATGATAAGGACATGTATTGAATGTATGATAAGGACATGTATTGAATGTATGATAAGGACATGTATTGAATGTATGATAAGGACTTGTATTGAATGTATGATAAGGACATGTATTGAATGTATGATAAGGACATGTATTGAATGTATGATAAGGACATGTATTGAATGTTTGATAAGGACATGTATTGAATGTATGATTAGGACATGTATTGAATGTATGATAAGGACTTGTATTGAATGTATGATAAGGACATGTATTGAATGTATGATAAGGACTTGTATTGAATGTATGATAAGGACATGTATTGAATCTATGATTAGGACATGTATTGAATGTATGATTAGGACATGTATTGAATGTATGATAAGGACATGTATTGAATGTATGATTAGGACATGTATTGAATGTATGATAAGGACATGTATTGAATGCATGATAAGGACATGTACTGAATGTATGATATGAACATGTATTGAATGTATGATAAGGATATGTATTGAATGTATGATAAGGACATGTATTGAATGTATGATAAGGACATGTATTGAATGTATGATAAGGACATGTATTGAATGTATGATAAAGACATGTATTGAATGTATGATAAGGATATGTATTGAATGTATGATAAGGACATGTATTGAATGTATGATAAGGACATGTATTGAATGTATGATAAAGACATGTATTGAATGTATGATAAGGATATGTACTGAATGCATGATAATGACATGTATTGAATGTATGATTAGGACATGTATTGAATGTATGATTAGGACATGTATTGAATCTATGATAAGGACATGTATTGAATGTATGATAAGGACATGTATTGAATGCATGATAAGGACATGTATTGAATGTATGATAAGGATATGTATTGAATGTATGATAAGGACATGTATTGAATGTATGATATGAACATGTATTGAATGTATGATAAGGATATGTACTGAATGCATGATAATGACATGTATTGAATGTATGATTAGGACATGTATTGAATGTATGATAAGGACATGTATTGAATGTATGATAAGGACATGTATTGAATGTATGATAAGGACATGTATTGAATGTATGATTAGGACATGTATTGAATGTATGATAAGGACATGTATTGAATGTATGATAAGGGCATGTATTGAATGTATGATAAGGACATGTATTGAATGTATGATTAGGACATGTATTGAATGTATGATAAGGACATGTATTGAATGTATGATAAGGACATGTATTGAATGTATGATAAGGACATGTATTGAATGTATGATAAGGACATGTATTGAATGTATGATTAGGACATGTATTGAATGTATGATAAGGACATGTATTGAATGTATGATAAGGACATGTATTGAATGTATGATAAGGACATGTATTGAATGTATGATAAGGACATGTATTGAATGTATGATTAGGACATGTATTGAATGTATGATTAGGACATGTATTGAATGTATGATAAGGACATGTATTGAATGTATGATATGAACATGTATTGAATGTATGATAAGGATATGTACTGAATGCATGATAAGGTCATGTATTGAATGTATGATTAGGACATGTATTGAATGTATGATTAGGACATGTATTGAATGTATGATAAGGACATGTATTGAATGTATGATAAGGACATGTATTGAATGTATGATAAGGGCATGTATTGAATGTATGATAAGGACATGTATTGAATGTATGATAAGGACATGTATTGAATGTATGATAAGGGCATGTATTGAATGTATGATAAGGACATGTATTGAATGTATGATAAGGACATGTATTGAATGTATGATAAGGGCATGTATTGAATGTATGATAAGGACATGTATGGAATGTATGATAAGGACATGTATTGAATGTATGATAAGGACATGTATTGAATGTATGATTAGGACATGTATTGAATGTATGATAAGGACATGTATTGAATGTATGATAAGGGCATGTATTGAATGTATGATAAGGACATGTATGGAATGTATGATAAGGACATGTATTGAATGTATGATTAGGACATGTATTGAATGTATGATAAGGACATGTACTGAATGTATGATATGAACATGTATTGAATGTATGATAAGGATATGTATTGAATGTATGATAAGGACATGTATTGAATGTATGATAAGGACATGTATTGAATGTATGATAAGGACATGTATTGAATGTATGATAAAGACATGTATTGAATGTATGATAAGGATATGTATTGAATGTATGATAAGGACATGTATTGAATGTATGATAAGGACATGTATTGAATGTATGATAAAGACATGTATTGAATGTATGATAAGGATATGTATTGAATGTATGATAAGTATGATAAGGATATGTATTGAATGTATGATAAGGACATGTATTGAGGGTATGATAAGGACATGTATTGAATGTATGATAAGGACATGTATTGAATGTATGATAAGGACATGTATTGAATGCATGATAAGGACATGTATTGAATGTATGATAAGGATATGTATTGAATGTATGATAAGGACATGTATTGAATGTATGATAAGGATATGTACTGAATGCATGATAATGACATGTATTGAATGTATGATTAGGACATGTATTGAATGTATGATTAGGACATGTATTGAATGTATGATAAGGACATGTATTGAATGTATGATAAGGACATGTATTGAATGTATGATTAGGACATGTATTGAATGTATGATTAGGACATGTATTGAATGTATGATAAGGACATGTATTGAATGTATGATAAGGGCATGTATTGAATGTATGATAAGGACATGTATGGAATGTATGATAAGGACATGTATTGAATGTATGATTAGGACATGTATTGAATGTATGATAAGGACATGTACTGAATGTATGATATGAACATGTATTGAATGTATGATAAGGATATGTATTGAATGTATGATAAGGACATGTATTGAATGTATGATAAGGACATGTATTGAATGTATGATAAGGACATGTATTGAATGTATGATAAAGACATGTATTGAATGTATGATAAGGATATGTATTGAATGTATGATAAGGACATGTATTGAATGTATGATAAGGACATGTATTGAATGTATGATAAAGACATGTATTGAATGTATGATAAGGATATGTATTGAATGTATGATAAGTATGATAAGGACATGTATTGAATGTATGATAATGACATGTATTGAATGTATGATAATGACATGTATTGAGGGTATGATAAGGACATGTATTGAATGTATGATAAGGACATGTATTGAATGTATGATAAGAACATGTATTGAGGGTATGATAAGGACATGTATTGAATGTATGATAAGGACATGTATTGAATGTATGATAAGGACATGTATTGAATGCATGATAAGGACATGTATTGAATGTATGATAAGGATATGTATTGAATGTATGATAAGGACATGTATTGAATGTATGATATGAACATGTATTGAATGTATGATAAGGATATGTACTGAATGTATGATAAGGACATGTATTGAATGTATGATAAGGGCATGTATTGAATGTATGATAAGGACATGTATTGAATGTATGATAAGGACATGTATTGAATGTATGATAAGGACATGTACTGAATGTATGATTAGGACATGTATTGAATGTATGATAAGGACATGTATTGAATGTATGATAATGACATGTATTGAATGTATGATTAGGACATGTATTGAATGTATGATAATGACATGTATTGAATGTATGATTAGGATGTGTATTGAATGTATGATAAGGACATGTATTGAATGTATGATAAGGACATGTATTGAATGTATGATAAGGACATGTATTGAATGTATGATAAGGACATGTATTGAATGTATGATAAGGACATGTATTGAATGTATGATAAGGACATGTATTGAATGTATGATTAGGACATGTATTGAATGTATGATAAGGACATGTATTGAATGTATGATAAGGACATGTATTGAATGTATGATAAGGACATGTATTGAATGTATGATAAGGACATGTATTGAATGTATGATAAGGACATGTATTGAATGTATGATAATGACATGTATTGAATGTATGATTAGGACATGTATTGAATGTATGATTAGGACATGTATTGAATGTATGATAAGGACATGTATTGAATGTATGATAAGGACATGTATTGAATGTATGATAAGGACATGTATTGAATGTATGATAAGGACATGTATTGAATGTATGATAAGGACATGTATTGAATGTATGATAAGGGCATGTATTGAATGTATGATAAGGACATGTATGGAATGTATGATAAGGACATGTATTGAATGTATGATTAGGACATGTATTGAATGTATGATAAGGACATGTATTGAATGTATGATAAGGGCATGTATTGAATGTATGATAAGGACATGTATTGAATGTATGATAAGGGCATGTATTGAATGTATGATTAGGACATGCATTGAATGTATGATAAGGACATGTATTGAATGTATGATTAGGACATGTATTGAATGTATGATTAGGACATGTTTTGAATGTATGATAAGGACATGTATTGAATGTATGATAAGGACATGTATTGAATGTATGATAAGGGCATGTATTAAATGTATGATTAGGACATGTATTGAATGTATGATAAGGGCATGTATTGAATGTATGATAAGGACATGTATTGAATGTATGATAAGGGCATGTATTGAATGTATGATTAGGACATGCATTGAATGTATGATAAGGACATGTATTGAATGTATGATTAGGACATGTATTGAATGTATGATTAGGACATGTTTTGAATGTATGATAAGGACATGTATTGAATGTATGATAAGGACATGTATTGAATGTATGATTAGGACATGTATTGAATGTATGATTAGGACATGTTTTGAATGTATGATAAGGACATGTATTGAATGTATGTTAAGGACATGTTTTGAATGTATGATAATGACATGTACTGAATGTATGATAAGGACATGTATTGAATGTATGATAAGGACATGTATTGAATGTATGATAAGGACATGTATTGAATGTATGATAATGACATGTATTGAATGTATGATAAGGACATGTATTGAATGTATGATAAGGACATGTATTGAATGTATGATTAGGACATGTATTGAATGTATGATAAGGACATGTATTGAATGTATGATATGGACATGTATTGAATGTATGATAAGGACATGTATTGAATGTATTCTAAGGATATGTATTGAATGTATGATAATGACATGTATTGAATGTATGATAATGACATGTATTGAATGTATGATAAGGACATGTATTGAATGTATGATAAGGACATGTATTGAATGTATGATATGGACATGTATTGAATGTATGATAAGGGCATGTATTGAATGTATGATAAGGACATGTATTGAATGTATGATTAGGACCTGTGTGTTGAATGTATGATAAGGACATATATTGAATCTATGATAATGACATGTATTAAATGTTTGATTACCATATGTATTGAATGTATGATAAGGACATGTATTGAATGTATGATAAGGACATGTATTGAATGTATGATAAGGGCATGTATTGAATGTATGATTAGGACATGTTTTGAATGTATGATAAGGACATGTATTGAATGTATGATAAGGACATGTATTGAATGTATGATTAGGACATGTTTTGAATGTATGATAAGGACATGTATTGAATGTATGATTAGGACATGTTTTGAATGTATGATAAGGACATGTATTAAATGTATGATAAGGACATGTATTGAATGTATGATTAGGGCATGTTTTGAATGTATGATAAGGACATGTATTGAATGTATGATTAGGACATGTTTTGAATGTATGATAAGGACATGTATTGAATGTATGATAAGGACATGTATTGAATGTATGATAAGGGCATGTATTGAATGTATGATAAGGATATGTATTGAATGTATTATAAGGATATGTATTGAATGTATGATAAGGACATGTATTGAATGTATTATAAGGACATGTATTGAATGTATGATAAGGACATGTATTGAGTGTATGATAAGGACATGTATTGAATGTATGATAATGACATGTATTGAATGTATGATTAGGACATGTATTGAATGTATGATAAGGACATGTATTGAATGTATGATAAGGACATGTTTTGAATGTATGATAAGGACATGTATTGAATGTATGATAAGGACATGTATTGAATGTATGATAAGGACATGTTTTGAATGTATGATAAGGGCATGTATTGAATGTATGATTAGGACATGTATTGAATGTATGATTAGGACATGTTTTGAATGTATGATAAGGACATGTATTGAATGTATGATAAGGACATGTATTGAATGTATGATAAGGGCATGTATTGAATGTATGATAAGGATATGTATTGAATGTATTATAAGGATATGTATTGAATGTATGATAAGGACATGTATTGAATGTATTATAAGGATATGTATTGCATGTATGATAATGACATGTATTGAATGTATGATAATGACATGTATTTAATGTATGGTAAGGACATGTATTGAATGTATGATAAGGACATATATTGAATGTATGATAAGGACATGTATTGAATGTATGATAAGGACATGTATTGAATGTATGATAAGGGCATGTATTGAATGTATGATAAGGGCATGTATTGTATGTATGATAAGGACATGTATTGAATGTATGATAAGGACATGTATGATAAGGACATGTATTGAATGTATGATAATGACATGATAATGTATGTCGGTGGTGTGTGATCACACCGATTGCAGAGTTTCTGGTATATGTTTGTTTCTGGGGGTCTCCTGCATTGGGTACTCGTCCATGCTTCGGAGACCTTTTTCATATGTGGTTCCGCATTGTTTCGACACTCTTCCTTTCCTCTCCAAGCTTGTTCAGCTCTTTTCTTTGAAAAGGGCTTGGACTTTGCAGTTTACTCCAAGATGGACACTTTATTGGGCGCTGCACTGCTTTGGGGGGGGGGGGGGGGCATTCGTTCCTTTATCCGGGATGGATATGCGTATTCTCACATGCCAGATCTCTCCTGCATCCATTTCTCGATGGATTTGTCTTCTATTTGTGCAGCTTCCGCTCGTCTAGCTACTGGTGATGGTATTACCAGTTGTTTTTTCTGCCACGATGTGCGTGCATTGTCTTCCTCTTAGGGCTTTTACTAACTCCGTCATGTTGTCGGATGTTATACTGGCAGCCTACTGGAGAAATTCTACCTTCTCCACTTATCTGCGACAGTTGCAGGAGCCGACAGAGGACCTTTGTCCTACTGGCCCTCTTTCTTCGGCTCAGGCTGTTGTTTTACAGAGTCAGTTCCAGCTCCGTGCTGTTACTGCCCTTTCTGTCTGTGTGTCGCACTTCACCATACGCTTCATCTTTCATTGTATTTTACTGATGTTTGTGATGCTATGGTTTGATAAGCCAAGGGATCTCTCCCTCTGACCAAGGTTACAGTGCAATTGAGTTATGTGTGGGTTGGTTATGTGATTCCCTCCATCCTATTGTCTATTCAGCCTGTAGTAAACAATTGTAAGGTAGGTTGATAAGAAATATAAATTTTATAGTAAATTTCCTTTCTTATTATACCTACCACAACTGTTTACATGGAGGCCCTCCCGTCTTCTTATTCGGGTAAGAATCCTTCCTCCCCGCGGATCACATAACTCCTGTGTTGGCAGAATCAAAAGAATGACGAAATATTGATGCACTGCGCATTGGATAACAGAAGTCGTGGATTTGTACTAAGTGAAGAGCGTCCCATACTGGGTGTGCGCCGATGGTGCTCGGCCCAGTTTTGACTTATTTTTTTCGTGGTGTTTTTACACCACTTTTCTTTCCCAAATCTCTTGGGAAAGATTAAAATAGAGAGCATTTTATCCAAGTTAGGGTCTTCCACTTCCACTGATTAAAATAGAGAGTATTTTATCCGAGTTAGGGTCTTCCACTGTAGTGCAAGCCTGTAGTAAATAATTGTGGTAGGTATAATAAGAAAGGAAATTTAGGCCACACAAAGTAGATCTTCTGTTTCTCAGGCCATTATTTGTGAAATTGCATGCGGGCGAGCGTTTTTTTATTTTATTTTTTATTTCAGTAATTTCTTCTTTGCCATCAAAAATTCATGTTCTTGGTTCAAGTTTTAGGCCTCATGATCTACAGAATAGCATGGGTGGTGGTGTATTTCATAAAGCATTGCAAAGCCTTCTTGCACTCAAGGGACAAATCCATCAATTTTTTTAACTGGGGTAAAATATCAGACATAAGGCCACACAAAGTAGATCTTCTGTTTCTCAGGCCATTATTTGTGAAATTGCATGCGGGCGAGCGGTTTTTTATTTTATTTTTTATTTCAGAAATTACTTCTTTGCCATCAAAAGTTCATGTTCTTGGTTCAAGTTTTAGACCTCATAATCTATAGAATAGCATGGGTGGTGGTGTATTTCATCCCTTGAGTGCAAGAAGGCTTTGCAATGCTAAAGCATTGCAAAGCGTTCTTGTACTCAAGGGACAAATTCATCAATTTTTTTTAACTTGGGTAAAATATCAGACATAAACCATTTAATTTTAATTTTTTTTAAGTTTAAATTGGTTATAAAAAGAAAGCATGCGGCAGCCAATAGGACCATGCGGGAGGGCCTGAGAAACAGATTTTTTATTTTTTTAGGCCTTACTATAAAATTTATATTTTTGTCATTTCACTTATAATTTACCAAGTTCAAGTTTGTCAAGATGAGCTACAGTGTCATTGACATTTTCATTCAAAAAAGCCCAACTATTGAACTGTTGGAGTGTTATTTGGGATATTTTGCAGGAATTCATTCATTCAGAATTGTTTTGTTGAATCAAAAATCTGAGAACATGGCTATTTTAATGAATTCTATATATCTATTTCTGAATCTCAATCAGGTTTTGTATCTGTAAACACCAAGAGTACACTCCCAGTTTGTAACATTTTTAGCTGCGACGAGCAACTCTGTATGTGGCAATGTTGGTCTGTCTGTCGGTCGGTCTGCCGGTCTGCCACCAATGAGTTTAAAAAACACCATAACTCCTAAAATACTTGATGGAATGACACCATATGCAAGTGTATCTTCATGATGTCCACACCCTCTCAATAGTGCATGTCATTCCGATAATTTCTGTCACATTTATGGACTTGTCACCAATGAGTTTTTATGTCACCAACGAGTTTGAAAACATCATTGGCGTTGCACGAATCGTCACAGCTTCAGCCCTGTGACAGTGTGCTCTAGTTCACTTTTTGACTGTCTGCTTAAATTTACAGGTGAATATGTATGTGTATACAGAAAGAGACCAACAGATCCATTGGTGAATCTATGCATAGGTGTTGTATATATACATCTAGCATCTCAGAGATTTGCTGGCAAGAGGCATTCTTTGGTTGTACAGGTAAGTTATGTATTAATTTATGCATTATTTATATATATGCCGGGGCTATCACACTGTCAGTTTTCAACCTATACCAGTTTTGTTTTGTATAGTAAAATAATTATGTATTGTTGTTTCTTTATATTACATGACACACCATGAATGTATTATTGTTTCTTTATATTACAGGGCACACCATGAATATATTGTTGTTCCTTTATATTACAGGACACACCATGAATGTATTATTGTTTCTTTATATTACAGGACACACCATGAATATATTATTGTTTCTTTATATTTCAGGACACACCATGAATATATTGTTGTTCCGTTATATTACAGGACACACCATGAATGTATTATTGTTTCTTTATATTACAGGGCACACCATGAATATATTGTTGTTTCTTTATATTACAGGACACACCATGAATATATTGTTGTTTCTTTATATTACAGGACACACCATGAATATTTTGTTGTTCCTTTATATTACAGGACACACCATGAATGTATTGTTCCTTTATATTACAGGACACACCATGAATATATTTTTGTTTCTTTATATTACATGACACACCATGAATGTATTGTTTTTTTTATATTACAGGGTTCACCGTGAATGTATTGTTGTTCCTTTATATTACAGGGTACACCATGAATATATTGTTGTTCCTTTACATTACAGGACACACCATGAATATATTATTGTTTCTTTATTTTTCAGTACACACCATGAATATATTGTTGTTCCTTTATATTACAGGACACACCATGAATATATTGTTGTTTCTTTATATTACAGGACACACCATGAATGTATAGTTGTTTCTTTATATTACAGGACACACCATGAATATATTGTTGTTTCTTTATATTACAGGACACACCATGAATATATTATTTTTTTATATTACAGGACACACCATGAATGTATTATTGTTTCTTTATATTACAGGGCACACCATGAATATATTGTTGTTCCTTTATATTACAGGACACACCATGAATGTATTATTGTTTCTTTATATTACAGGGCACACCATGAATATATTGTTGTTTCTTTATATTACAGGACACACCATGAATATATTGTTGTTTCTTTATATTACAGGACACACCATGAATATATTATTGTTTATTTATATTTCAGGACACACCATGAATATATTGTTGTTCCGTTATATTACAGGACACACCATGAATGTATTATTGTTTCTTTATATTACAGGGCACACCATGAATATATTGTTGTTTCTTTATATTACAGGACACACCATGAATATATTGTTGTTTCTTTATATTACAGGACACACCATGAATATTTTGTTGTTCCTTTATATTACAGGACACACCATGAATGTATTGTTCCTTTATATTACAGGACACACCATGAATATATTATTGTTTCTTTATATTACATGACACACCATGAATGTATTGTTTTTTTTATATTACAGGGTTCACTGTGAATGTATTGTTGTTCCTTTATATTACAGGGTACACCATGAATATATTGTTGTTCCTTTACATTACAGGACACACCATGAATATATTATTGTTTCTTTATTTTTCAGGACACACCATGAATATATTGTTGTTCCTTTATATTACAGGACACACCATGAATATATTGTTGTTTCTTTATATTACAGGACACACCATGAATGTATAGTTGTTTCTTTATATTACAGGACACACCATGAATATATTGTTGTTTCTTTATATTACAGGACACACCATGAATATATTATTTTTTTATATTACAGGACACACCATGAATGTATTATTGTTTCTTTATATTACAGGGCACACCATGAATATATTGTTGTTCCTTTATATTACAGGACACACCATGAATGTATTATTGTTTCTTTATATTACAGGGCACACCATGAATATATTGTTGTTTCTTTATATTACAGGACACACCATGAATATATTGTTGTTTCTTTATATTACAGGACACACCATGAATATTTTGTTGTTCCTTTATATTACAGGACACACCATGAATGTATTGTTCCTTTATATTACAGGACACACCATGAATATATTGTTGTTCCTTTATATTACAGGACACACCATGAATATATTTTTGTTCTTTATATTACAGGACACACCATGAATGTATTGTTGTTTCTTTATATTACAGGGTACACCATGAATATATTGTTGTTTCTTTATATTACAGGACACACCATGAATGTGTTGTTGTTTCTTTATATTACAGGACACACCATGAATATAATAAATTTTTTTTATATTACATGACACACCATGAATATATTGTTGTTCCTTTATATTACAGGGTACACCATGAATATATTGTTGTTCCTTTATATTACAGGACACACCATGAATATACTGTTGTTTCTTTATATTACAGGACACACCATGAATGTATTGTTGTTTCTTTATATTACAGGGTACACCATGAATATATTGTTGTTCCTTCATATTACAGGACACACCATGAATGTATTGTTGTTTCTTTATATTACAGGACACACCATGAATATAATATTATTTTTTTTTATATTACATGACACACCATGAATATATTGTTGTTCCTTTATATTACAGGGCACACCATGAATATATTGTTGTTCCTTTATATTACAGGACACACCATGAATGTATTGTTGTTTCTTTATATTACAGGACACACCATGAATATAATATTTTTTTTTTATATTACATGACACACCATGAATGTATTGTTGTTCCTTTATATTACAGGGCACACCATGAATATATTGTTGTTCCTTTATATTACAGGACACACCATAAATATATTGTTGTTTCTTTATATTACAGGACACACCATGAATGTATTGTTGTTTCTTTATATTACAGGGCACACCATCAATATATTATTTTTTTTATAGTACAGGACACACCATGAATGTATTATTGTTTCTTTATATTGCAGGGCACACCATGAATATATTGTTGTTCCTTTATATTACAGGACACACCATGAATATATTGTTGTTTCTTTATATTGCAGGACACACCATGAATATATTATTGTTTCTTTATATTACAGCACACACCATGAATATATTATTGTTTCTTTATATTACAGGACACACCATGAATATATTGTTGTTCCTTTATATTACAGGACACACCATGAATATATTGTTGTTTCTTTATATTAAAGGACACACCATGAATATATTATTTTTTTATATTACAGGACACCCCATGAATGTATTATTGTTTCTTTATATTACAGGGCACACCATGAATATATTGTTGTTCCTTTATATTACAGGACACACCATGAATGTATTATTGTTTCTTTATATTACAGGGCACACCATGAATACATTGTTGTTTCTTTATATTACAGGACACACCATGAATATATTGTTGTTTCTTTATATTACAGGACACACCATGAATGTATTATTGTTTCTTTATATTACAGCACACACCATGAATACATTGTTGTTTCTTTATATTACAGGACACACCATGAATATATTATTGTTTGTTTATATTACAGGGCACACCATGAATACATTGTTGTTTCTTTATATTACAGGACACACCATGAATATATTATTGTTTCTTTATATTACAGGGCACACCATGAATATATTATTTTTTTTATGTTACTGGACACACCATGAATGTATTATTGTTTCTTTATATTACAGGACACACCATGAATATATTATTTTTTTTATATTACAGGACACACCATGAATATATTATTGTTTCTTTATATTACAGGACACACCATGAATATATTATTGTTTCTTTATATTACAGGGCACACCATGAATATATTATTGTTCCTTTATATTACAGGACACACCATGAATATATTATTGTTTCTTTATATTACAGGACACACCATGAATATATTGTTGTTTCTTTATATTACAGGACACACCATGAATGTATTGTTGTTCCTTTATATTACAGAACACGCCATGAATATATTGTTGTTCCTTTATATTACAGGACACACCATGAATATATTGTTGTTTCTTTATGTTACAGGGCATACCATGAATGTATTATTGTTTCTTTATTTTGCAGGGCACACCATGAATATATTATTTTTTTTTTCTATTACAGGACACACCATGAATATATTGTTGTTCCTTTATATTACAGGACACACCATGAATGTATTGTTGTTCCTTCATAGTACAGAACACACCATGAATGTATTGTTGTTTCTTTATATTACAGGGTACACCATGAATATATTGTTGTTCCTTCATTTTACAGGATACACCGTGAATGTATTATTGTTTCTTTATATTACAGGGCACACCATGAATATATTATTTTTTTTATATCACAGGACACACCATGAATGTATTATTGTTTCTTTATATTACAGGACACACCATGAATATATTATTTTTTTTATATTACAGGACACACCATGAATATATTATTGTTTCTTTAAATTACAGGACACACCATGAATATATTATTGTTTCTTTATATTACAGGACACACCATGAATATATTGTTTTTCCTTTATATTACAGGACACACCATGAATGTATTGTTTTTCCTTTATATTACAGGGCACACCATGAATATATTATTGTTTCTTTATATTACAGGACACACCATGAATATATTGTTTTTCCTTTATATTACAGGACACACCATGAATGTATTGTTTTTCCTTTATATTACAGGGTTCACCATGAATGTATTGTTGTTCCTTTATATTACAGGGTACACCATGAATATATTGTTGTTCCTTAATATTACAGGACACACCATGAATATATTATTGTTTCTTTATATTACAGGACACACCATGAATATATTGTTTTTCCTTTATATTACATGACACACCATGAACATATTATTGTTTCTTTATATTACAGGGCACACCATGAATATATTGGGGTTTTTTTATATTACATGACACACCATGAATATATTGTTGTTTATTTATATTACAGGACACACCATGAATATATTGTTGTTTCTTTATATTACAGGGCACACCATGAATATATTGTTGTTCCTTTATATTACAGGACACACCATGAATGTATTATTGTTTCTTTATATTACAGGGCACACCATGAATATATTGTTGTTCCTTTATATTACAGGACACACCATGAATGTATTATTGTTTCTTTATATTACAGGACACACCATGAATATATTGTTGTTCCTTTATGTTACAGGGCATACCATGAATGTATTATTGTTTCTTTATTTTACAGGACACACCATGAATATATTGTTGTTTCTTTATATTACAGGACACACCATGAATATATTGTTGTTTCTTTATATTACAGGACACACCATGAATATATTGTTGTTTCTTTATATTACAGGACACACCATGAATATATTGTTGTTCCTTTATATTACAGGGCATACCATGAATGTATTATTGTTTATTTATTTTACAGGACACACTGTGAATGTATTATTGTTTCTTTATTTTACAGGGCACACTGTGAATATATTGTTGTTCCTTTATATTACAGGACACACTGTGAATGTATTATTGTTTCTTTATTTTACAGGATACACTGTGAATGTATTATTGTTTCTTTATTTTACAGGACACACCATGAATATATTGTTGTTCCTTTATATTACAGGACACACTGTGAATGTATTATTGTTTCTTCATTTTACAGGACACCCCATGAATATATTGTTGTTCCTTTATATTGCAGGACACACTGTGAATGTATTATTGTTTCTTTATATTACAGGACACACCATGAATATATTGTTGTTCCTTTATATTACAGGGCATACCATGAATGTATTATTGTTTCTTTATTTTACAGGACACACTGTGAATGTACTGAAATTACTAAAAAATCTTCTTCTCCTCCCGCACAAGTGGTCAGAATCATTTGATATTTTACATGACACACCATGAACATATTATTGTTTCTTTATATTACAGGGCACACCATGAATATATTGGGGTTTTTTTATATTACATGACACACCATGAATATATTGTTGTTTATTTATATTACAGGACACACCATGAATATATTGTTGTTTCTTTATATTACAGGGCACACCATGAATATATTGTTGTTCCTTTATATTACAGGACACACCATGAATGTATTATTGTTTCTTTATATTACAGGGCACACCATGAATATATTGTTGTTCCTTTATATTACAGGACACACCATGAATATATTATTGTTCCTTTATATTACAGGACACACCATGAATATATTGGGTTTTTTTTTATATTACATGACACACCATGAATATATTGTTGTTTCTTTATATTACAGGACACACCATGAATATATTGTTGTTCCTTTATATTACAGGACACACCATGAATATATTGGGTTTTTTTTATATTACATGACACACCATGAATATATTGTTGTTTCTTTATATTACAGGACACACCATGAATATATTGTTGTTTCTTTATTTTACAGGACACACTGTGAATGTATTATTGTTTCTTTATTTTACAGGATACACTGTGAATATATTATTGTTTCTTTATTTTACAGGACACACCATGAATATATTGTTGTTCCTTTATATTACAGGACACACCATGAATATATTGTTGTTCCTTTATATTACAGGACACACTGTGAATGTATTATTGTTTCTTTATTTTACAGGACACACCATGAATATATTGTTGTTCCTTTATATTACAGGGCATACCATGAATGTATTATTGTTTCTTTATTTTACAGGACACACTGTGAATGTATTGTTGTTCCTTTATATTACAGGGCATACCATGAATGTATTATTGTTTCTTTATTTTACAGGATACACTGTGAATGTATTATTGTTTCTTTATTTTACAGGACACACTGTGAATATATTATTGTTCCTTTATATTACAGGACACACTGTGAATGTATTATTGTTTCTTTATTTTACAGGACACACTGTGAATGTATTATTGTTTCTTTATTTTACAGGATACACTGTGAATGTATTATTGTTTCTTTATTTTACAGGACACACCATGAATATATTGTTGTTCCTTTATATTACAGGACACACTGTGAATGTATTATTGTTTCTTTATTTTACAGGACACACCATGAATATATTGTTGTTCCTTTATATTACAGGGCATACCATGAATGTATTATTGTTTCTTTATTTTACAGGATACACTGTGAATGTATTATTGTTTCTTTATTTTACAGGACACACCATGAATATATTGTTGTTCCTTTATATTACAGGACACACTGTGAATGTATTATTGTTTCTTTATTTTACAGGACACACCATGAATATATTGTTGTTCCTTTATATTACAGGGCATACCATGAATGTATTATTGTTTCTTTATTTTACAGGACACACTGTGAATGTATTATTGTTTCTTTATTTTACAGGATACACTGTGAATATATTATTGTTTTTTAGCTCACTGACTAAACTAAACTTCTCCTCTGAAACAGCTAGGTTGATTTGCTCAAAACTTTGTATGGATGTTCATTACCATATATGTCAATTCAAGTTTGTTCAAATGAAATGGACATGCCCATTTGGGGCTCCATAGGGGGCATAACTCCAATAGCACCCTATGTATATTAGTGAAATTACTAAAAAATCTTCTTCTCCTCCCGCACAAGTGGTCAGAATCATTTGATATTTGGTATACAGCATTATGGGGTGGATCTGATTCAAGTTTGTTCAAATCGGCCCCCTGGATTCATATTTGGGCTCACTATAGAGGCCCAAATTCGAACTTTGTGCATTTCAGGCAAATTTCTTAAAAAAATCTTCTTCTCCAAATCCAGCAGGCAGAATCTTTTGATATTTGGTATGCAACATTGTAGGGTGGATTTGATTCAAGTTTGTTCAAATCGGCCCCCTGGATTTACATTTGGGCTCAGTATAGAAGCCCAAATTCGAACTTAGTGCATTTCAGCAAATTTCTTAAAAAATCTTCTCCAGATCCAACAGGCAGAATCTTTTGATATTTGGTATGCAACATTGTGGGGTGGATCTGATTCAAGTTTGTTCAAATCGGCCCCCAGGATTCACATCTGGGCTCAGTATAGAAGCCCAAATTTGAACTTAGTGCATTTCAGGCAAATTTTTAAAAAAATCTTCTTCTCCAGATCCAGCAGGCAGAATCTTTTGATATTTGGTATGCAACATTGTGGGGTGGATCAAATCGGCCCCCTGGGTTTATATTTGGGCACACTATAGAAGCTCGAATTCGAACTTATTGCATTTCAGGCAAATTTCTTAAAAAATCTTCTCCAAATCCAGCAGGCAGAATCTTTTCATATTTGGTATGCAACATTGTGGGGTGGATCTGATTCACATATTTGTTGAAATCAATTCCGTGGGTCCATATTTAGGGCTCTCAATGGGAGGCAAAATGTTCAAATTAGTGCAATATGAGGAATATTCTTTAAAAATCTTCGTCGCATCCATCAATCAGTATCTTTTGATATTGGGGGGCGCGGTGGCTCAGTTGGTAGAGGTGCAGGCTGCAAGCCGAGAGGTCCTCGGTTCGAATCCCACCTGCGGCAACCGCGTTGTGTCCTTGGGCAAGACACTTCACCCCAATTGCCTACATGGGGGCACGATGACGCTGTGTACTGAGGCGTACTGCACGTCGATGGTGCGCATGTCTTCAACCAATCTAACCCTGCCTGTGCTGCGGTGCAGCGTTCAGAGTTACGATGTTGGAGAGCTGACAGCTGCTCGTCGTTGCTCGGTGGTTCTCTCCGGGTACTCCGGCTTCCTCCACCCGTAAAACTGTTACGGTCACGATTAGCCATTGTGCATAAGTATGTGACCTTAAACACCAATAAATAAATAAATAAATAATCTTTTGATATTTGGTATGCAGCATCCATGGGGGGGGGGAGATAAGGTTCAATTCTGTTCAAGCCAAGTCCCTGGGTTCATGTTTGGGCTCACTGTAGCAGCCCGAATTATAACTTAGTTCAAAATGAGGAATTTTCTTTAAAAATCTTCTTCTTCAGATCCAGCATTCAGAATGCTTTGATATTTGGTATGCATCATCCTTAGGGGAGTGAGTTTCAAGTTTATAAAAGCCAATTCCCTGGGTTCATATTTGGGCTCCCAGCATAGTTCAATATGAGGAATATTCTTCAAAAATCTTCTTCACATCCACCAGTCAGAATCTTTTGATATTAAGTATACAGTATCTTTAGGGAGCTGAGATATTAGTTTGTTAAAGCCAAGTCCCTCGTTTCATATTTGGGCTTCCTATGGAATCCTGAATTAACTTAATTCAATATGAGGAATATTCTTTAAAAATATTTTTTTTTTAGATTCTCCGGTCAGAATCTTTGGATATTTAGTATAAGCTTTTTTTAGGAGGGGCAGATGCAACTTGTTCAAATCAATTCCATGGATTGTTATTTAGGCTACCATGTCAGGTGAGCACCCTCAGACCCCTGGGGCCTCTTGTTTTACAGGACACCCCATCAATGGATTGTTGTTGTTTCTTTATATTACAGGACACACCATGAATATATTGTTGTTTCTTTATATTACAGGGCACACCATGAATATATTGTTGTTTCTTTATATTACAGGACACACCATGAATATATTGTTGTTTCTTTATATTACAGGACACACCATGAATATTTTGTTGTTCCTTTATATTACAGGACACACCATGAATATATTGTTGTTTCTTTATATTACAGGACACACCATGAATATATTGTTGTTTCTTTATATTACAGGACACACCATGAATATTTTGTTGTTCCTTTATATTACAGGACACACCATGAATATATTGTTGTTTCTTTATTTTACAATTTTACAGGACACCCCATCAATGGATTGTTGTTCTTTATATTACAGGACTCAGCATTTTTAAATAGGCCCATGTCAAGAAACTTACTATAATATTTTATTGTTTCTTTATCTTACAGGGCACAGCATTTAGTAAATAATTATCTAGAATTGAGAGGCCCATGTCAAGAAACTTACTATAATATTTTATTGTTTCCTTATATTACAGGGTACAGCATTTTTAAATAATTATCTAGAATTGAGAGGCCCATGTCAAGAAACTTACTATAATATTTTATTGTTTCTTTATATTACAGGGCACAGCATTTTTAAATAATTATCTAGAATTGAGAGGCCCATGTCAAGAAACTTACTATAATATTTTATTGTTTCCTTATATTACAGGGCACAGCATTTTTAAATAATTATCTAGAATTGAGAGGCCCATGTCAAGAAACTTACTATAATATTTTATTGTTTCTTTATATTACAGGGCACAGCATTTTTAAATAATTATCTAGAATTGAGAGGCCCATGTCAAGAAACTTACTATAATATTTTATTGTTTCTTTATATTACAGGACACAGCATTTTTAAATAATTATCTAGAACTGAGAGGCCCATGTCAAGAAACTTACTATAATATTTTATTGTTTCTTTATATTACAGGGCACAGCATTTTTAGCTCAACTTTGGCAAAGCCAAATTTGAGCTTTTGTCATGGCCCTTCGTCCGTCTGTCCATCCGTCCGTCCATCTGTCCGTCTGTCCGTACGTCAACAATTGGATACGGCTCGGGCTAGAGGCCGTATTTATGAACCGATCTTTACGAAACTTCTTGGGTACCTTTGTTATGACCGTGGAACGAGAACGAGTGTTTTTGGATGCGGTCCGAAATTCAAGATGGCTGCCAGCCGCCATTTTGTACCGACGATGGAGAAATCTGTTTTTTGTACAGAACTTCCATATGAAAGCTCTGATTTGAATAATTTTTTGTATGAATGTTTAGTACCATGGGATACATCACATATAATACGGGGTTTTTTCTCGTGCGTAAATTGTGCAAATTAGACCAATTTTGATGTTTTTTGGTGTTACTTTCAGCACTGTAAGTGCAAATGCCAATACGGCTCAGGCTAGAGGCCGTATTTATGAACCGATCTTTACAAAACTTTTTGGGTACCTTTGGTATCACCGTGGGACGAGAACGAGTGTTTTGGGGTCCAGTCCGAAATTCAAGATGGCCGATGGCAGCCATTTTGTACAAAATTAGGTGCAATCAGATTTTTGCACAGAACTTCCATATGAAAGCGCTGATTTGAATAATTTTTTGTGTGAATGTTTAGTACCATGGGATACATCACATATAATACGGGTTTTTTTCTCGTGCAGAAATTATGCAAATTAGATGAACTTTGATTTTTTCAGTGCGACTTACACACAGTAAGTACACATGTCAATACGGCTCAGACTAGAGTCTGAATTTATGAACTGATCTTCACGAAATGTCTTGGGTACCTTTGTTATCACCTTGGGATGAGAACGAGTGTTTCTGGGTGCGGTCTAAAATTCAAGATGGCTGCCAGTGGCCATTTTGTACCGAAATTTGGTCTAATCAGTTTTTTGTACACAACTTCTATACAGCTCAGACTAGAGGTCATATTTATGAACCAATCTTTACGAAACTTCTTGGGTACCTTTGTTATCACTGTGGGATGAGAGCGAGTGTTTTTGGGTGTGGTCCGAAATTCAAGATGGCCACCAGCAGCCATTTTGTACCAAAATTAGTGCAATGAGTCTTTTGTACAGAACGTCTGTATGAAAGTTCTGATTTTTTCGTGCAGAAATTATGCAAATTAGATGAACTTTGATTTATTCAGTGCTACTTACACAATGTAAGCACACATGTCAATACGGCTCAGGGTAGAGGCTGTATTTATGAACCGATCTTCACAAAACTTCTTGGGTACCTTTGTTATCGCCTTGGGACAAGAATGAGTGTTTCTGGGTACGGTCCAAAATTCAAGATGGCTGCCAGTGACCATTTTGTACCAAAATTAGGTCCAATCAGTTTTTTGTCACAAGTTCTATACAGCTCGTATTTATGAACTGATCTTCACAAAACTTCTTGGGTACCTTTGTTTTAACCTTGGGACAGGAACGAGTGTGTTTTGGGGTGCCTTTGTTATCACTGTGCTATGAGAACAAATATTTTGGGGTTCAGTCAGACCCACTCTGGGACTCAAAGATTTCTTTTCTAGTTTAGCATCTGACTGTCACCCACCTTTACAATACTTTACCTATACATTTGTTACAGGCTACAGTCAGTATTTATGTACAGACCGTTACAATACTTTATATGTACCTGTGTTATCAGGTCATTACCTAGATGTTTGTCATTGCTGTGTCACATACTATACATGTACATGTCTTTGTCTTGACAAGTTGAGCTACAGTGTCATTGACACTTTCATTAAATAATTATCTAGAATTGAGAGGCCCATGTCAAGAAACTTACTATAATATTTTATTGTTTCCTTATATTACAGGGTACAGCAGGGGGCGCGGTGGCTCAGTTGGTAGAGGTGCAGGCTGCAAGCCGAGAGGTCCTCGGTTCGAATCCCACCTGCGGCAACCGCGTTGTGTCCTTGGGCTAGACACTTCACCCCAATTGCCTAAATGGGGGTACGATGACGCTGTGTACTGAGGCGTACTGCACGTCGATGGTGCGCATGTCTTCAACCAATCTAACCCTGCCTGTGCTGCGGTGCAGCGGTGCAGCGGTGCAGAGTTCAGAGTTACGATGTTGGAGAGCTGACAGCTGCTCGTCGTTGCTCGGTGGTTCTCTCCGTTTACTCCGGCTTCCTCCACCCATAAAACTGTCACAGTCACGATTAGCCATCGTGCATAAGTATGTGACCTTAAACACCAATAAATAAATAAATAAATAATACAGGGTACAGCATTTTTAAATAATTATCTAGAATTGAGAGGCCCATGTCAAGAAACTTACTATAATATTTTATTGTTTCCTTATATTACAGGGCACAGCATTTTTAAATAATTATCTAGAATTGAGAGGCCCATGTCAAGAAACTTACTTTTATATTTTATTGTTTCTTTATATTACAGGGCACAGCATTTTTAAATAATTATCTAGAATTGAGAGGCCCATGTCAAGAAACTTACTATACTCTCCCAAAAAAGAAAGTGTGCATGCTAAAAAATAACATTAAAAAAAGATATATATCATTTTCATTCATGGAAACTTTATTCAATCACAGATGAATCAATTTGTGATCAACACGTGAAATTTCATTACGCTACGACGAATACTCTTGGTGCCATGGAGAGTCAAAGACACTAAGGGTCCAACACAAAATTCATCACACACTCAACATCTGGCATGACCTCCGTCTGCATCGACTACTGCTGCGCATCTACTCCTCATGGAAGCGAACAAGTTAGCATGGAAGTGGGTTAGGGTATGGTTAGGTTAGGTTAGGGTTAGGTAGGGTTAGGGTTAGGTTAGGTAGGGTTAGAGTTAGGTTAGGTTAGGGTTAGTTTAGGGTTAGGTTAGGCTAACCCTAACCCTAACCCTACTCTACACCACTGCATTCGAGCACGACGATGACATAACGTCAAAATCGGACGAATTGCAGGTCTTCGAGGACGTAAGCCGTATTCTTTCAGGCGGTTGATTAATGTTTGAGGATGTATCCGTCTCAGGTTAGGGATGTTCCTGGCTGTCGTCGTTGCCGTTTGTTGCCGGTTTCAGATATGGATGACATGGATATACCGATCTTGTGCAGGGGTGGTAACTCGGGGTCTCCCGGAGCGGGGTCGTTCTCGAACGTCATCATGTTGTGCATGTCGATGGACTAGCCTGTCTACAGTGTTACGGTGGCAGTTCAAATGCTGGGCAACCTCTCTGTGTGTTCTGCCAGCTCTAATCATACCCAGGGCAAGGAAACCTTGATTCATTGTCAATCTTGGCATGCTAATGTGGAGTCATTTTAACAGCAGCGCAAGTGTGAATGTGAACGATAGGAAGGCCTTACTTTAGTGTTTAAATACCCAAGGATTCACACTGCTGCATGAATTTTCAGACTCTCCACATGCAAAACATGCCTTTTCACAAACGTGCAGCACGTCATTTAACGGTAATGCAATTTTAACGGGGGAAGCTGTTTTTGTGTTCAATATAACTTATTCATAAACAGGTTAACACTCTTTACACTTACGAAATTATTTTTTTGGAGTTTGATCAATTTTTGCAATGCACACTTTCTTTTTTGGGCGAGTATATAATATTTTATTGTTTCTTTATATTACAAGGCACAGCATTTTTAAATAATTATCTAGAATTGAGAGGCCCATGTCAAGAAACTTACTATAATATTTTATTGTTTCTTTATATTACAGGGCACAGCATTTAGAAAACAATTATCTAGAATTGAGAGGCCCATGTCATTATTGTTTCCTTATATTACAGGGCACAGCATTTTTAAATAATTATCTAGAATTGAGAGGCCCACTTTAAGAAACTTACTATAATATTTTATTGTTTCTTTATATTACAGGGCACAGCATTTTTAAATAATTATCTAGAATTGAGAGGCCCATGTCAAGAAACTTACTATAATATGGCTAGGGCATATCATCAGTTAGGTAAGATAATATTTCATTTAATGTTAAATTTCATTGAATAAATAAATTTAATTAACCCTCTACCTAACATGAAAAAGCAGATGACACTTGCAAACAAAATTCTTGAATAACTATTTTTTTCATTTTTTGTCTCAAAAACATAGGTTATGACCCCTCATAGGAATGAGCTCGTTCCATTGAGGGGTCAGCTTGTTCCAGGGAGTCATAACCTATGTTTTTGATACAAAAAATGAAAAAATAATGAAAATTAATGGGTGATTTTTGTGAATAGCGCTGACCGGTTTTGGTTGGTATGTTGGGTAAAGGGTTAAATGTCTAATTTTAACAATTAAAAAAAAGTTTGATTTACTTTAATTTACTTAACTAACCTTGTCAAATAACTTAACCCTTTACCTAACGAATCGCCCGCAACCGCCTGCGTAATATGCAAATTCAGCAGCTGAAAAAATATATTTTTATACTGTACCAATGACCCAGACTTAGCTGGTGCTAACTCTAAAATATTTAGGGCCAAACACAAATTTTGCCCCCCAATCCCCAAAGTTTGCATCAAAAACCGAAAATTACATGTCCTATATGGTCCTCCATACTTATACTCCACTGTGCATGTGCAGTGTCAAGGAGGTCTCGAAATTGGCGCAATTATCATTCTTTGTTTGGCCCTCAATTAAGTTACATCTGACTGATATTTTTGCTTGTAAATCTCAGTTTTAATGATGCCACACACATAACTATGAGAGAAATGGTGGATATAAGGAGGAAATAGAAGAAGGAGAGGAAGAAACAGTGGAAGGAAATGTTCAGGGCTGTAACTTATAAGTTTTTTATGAAATTATTTCATGTTACCTATTTTCGAGGCATGACCCTGTTGTGGTCATTCTTGCTATGAATGTTCCATTGTTTGATCAGTGTTTCCTCTCTCCCTTTTCTTTATTCCCCCCTAGCTATTCTCCCATGCTTTTGGCTTATTTTTTGTAATGTTTATTACTAAAATTTCTTGGGAGTTTTGACTTGGAAACAGAATTATTTTCTGTTTTTCCCCATGTTTACGTCCTCACCCTTGGCTGTTTAGGCGTTTTGGTCTGCATCTACCATCTGATGTTCTTCAGTTTCCGGTTTGTGTACACTTTTTGTTTATGTTGACAACGGTTACTTCTGATAGTGATTACTTGTCCTCTGCTTATTTCAGTTCATAGCAGATACATTAATATTGTCCGTAAGTGTTACATTAATTTTTTGAAATGATTTTAAAATTTTTGTCCACACTTAGGCTTTTTTGGGAACCATTTGGGCTCATTGTTCCCATTGGGAACTTGGGCTCTTCTGAAAATTTTTAAAAAAATTTTTTTTTAAAATTATTTTCTTTTGAAATGTTATAATGGATTATATTACAGTTAAAACTAGAAGTCCTGTCATGAAATGCGCACAAATAGCACGTTGATATGCGCGTTAATATACGCGTTATGGGCCAAGTAAAGCTATCAAATTCTGTACATATGGCCTGTGCACAAGCAATGTTTCAGCCAATGGACCTCCGGGTAACCCGGAGGTCCATTGGCAGAAACATTGCATGTGTTTGCTATGAGTAACCAAGAGAAACTGCCGTGCTTTGGATGCCATTCGATATGGCAATTGCGCGCAATCCCAACGCGCAATTAAGCCTAGATAAGCGCAGTATTCGTCACAGGACTTCTAGTTTTAACTGTATATTACGTATATTTGTTTCAAGGATTAGTGCAAGTAATATGACTGTGGATATTTTTTTTTGATGAAAAAATATTGTTCAGATTGTAATGCAAGGATATCTTCCTCTAATTCTCAGGTTCATTGTGTTTCTTATAGTCAATGTACTAATTCTTGCTCTGTGTGTGTTGATTGATATGACAACATTGGAGATGTGTGTCACGATATTTTGTTAGCGGTGAGGGGTCCATTACAGTCCTCTCTCCGTAGGGTCACTCTACATTATCAGTTTCTTTTTCAGAATTCAGAGTGATGTTTCCATTGATGCCTTCTCCAAGTGTGTCTCCGTCGTTGCAATATTAGGGCTAGCAGGAAGTGCTCAAGGTATTACAACAATTGCCGGGAGTTCCCTAGTTGGATCGAAGGCATTGATCGTCCGCTAGTCCGCCCGGTGTCGCGACCATTCACCGAATGGCTCAGCACCCGGGTTCGTCCCTCGCGGTCCAGGGAAGCAGATTGGGTGATGCGAGCACTATAAAACATCGAATGTGCACACCCAGCAACGATGGATCCGAGGATAGTATGGAGGAAGCCTGTCAGTCCGGTAGCTAGCTCGTCCAGGTCCACCTTGACTGCGAGCGAGAGAGGCCCCCTCTCTCTTGCATCAACATCTGCGCCGCGATGTTGTATGTTTGTTCGCTTAGTCGGAGCTTACGTCCACTCCTCCTGCTCAGGATGCTCCATCGCATGACAGTCCAACGCGGCTGTTATATTGGCTTCCTCATCTTCATCAACACACAAGACCGCACCTTGGCTATGTGACCACAGATTTCCAGGGAACGTTCGCATATTATATAAATGCAGGATTGAATGTTCCTGGTGCTCCTGCTTTGCCGACCAAGGAATTCACATCAACCAGGTCACTCCATCTGCTAGCCAAGGACACGAGACCTTTCCAGTTGGGACGTTTGCATATTATATAAATGCAGGAATGAACGTCCCTGGAGCTTCCAACGGATAATTACATAGGACCGTGGTTCCACAGGTCTCATTGAGTAAAATGAACAAGGTGTTGTTACTGTGATGTCTTCGTAAAGTGTGCTTCCATCATCACAGTCAAATGAAGAGTTAGCAGCAAAGTGCTCACGTAGATACGCCAATTGCCTGGAGTTCCTTAGTAGGATCGATGGCTTTGGCATCTGCTAACTCGCCCCGTATCGCGACCATTCACCGAATGGCTCAGCTCCCGGGTTCGTCCGTTGTGGTCCAGGAAGGAGATTTGGGTGATGCGAGCACTATAAAATACACTGTGCACACCCAGTGATGACGGATACGAGGATGGTACGGAGGAAGCCTATTAGTCCAGTTCCTAGCTTGTCCAGGTCCCTCCGGGCTGCGAGAGAGGTCCCTCTCTCGTACTACAACATCTGGGCTCAGATGTTGTGGTACAAAACATTTCTCAGTCAGAGCATACGTCTACCACTCGGGACGCTCCATTTTTTAGACAGTCCAGAGAGACTGCTATTTCGGCTTCCTCATCCTTACGGCAGCACTGGCGACTGCACCTTGGCTACGTGACCTGTCATATTCAAGCAACATAGCCGACCACGGATTCTATGGCGACCAGGTCACGCCATCCGGTAGCCAAGGATATGAGGTCTTCATACTCCGGATGTTCGCATATAAGAAATATGCAGGAGTCAACGTCCAAGGAGCTTACAGTGGCTAAATCCTGTAAGACCACAGCTCCACAGGCCTCCGTTACGGGCATGCTATCACAGATAGCACAAATTATCGCAGCATCCGATAGTAACTCTGTCGGGTCAAGAATTATCCGAGGAAGCTGGGTTGGTACATCCCGCTGCAGGTTCAGGCACGGATGACCAAGAATTACAAGTGGTCTGACAGGATGGCGAAAAGGATATGGAGGAGTTGTATTTTTCCCTTTCGGAACAACATAATTGCTGTAGAGTGCATCCGGCATTATCTTCTGATGTTGTTCTTCCGGACCAAAAATGCTGCGTTGCCGGATAAGAGACTGATAGCGCCACTGGACTCTGAATTCTTGTCGGTTTAGGGACATCGTCCCTCAGTTTCCGACATAGTCCAGAAATATCTCAGACATTTGAATTATTGAATGACGCTATATACATAGTATTGTCTATACCGTCGTCTCTGCCAATTCCAACCACGATATTGGAAATGACAGTATTGTCTAGCAAGGTTAGCTTAGACGCATTATCGTACGCAGATCACCTTACCAGAGAGTTATCATTACGTCTCAAAGGAAAAGAATTCCAGGATGTACATCCTCCTCAAGAGTTCTTTCAAGGGCCTTAGCATTCTCCACGTATAACTCCGCCCTTTTAGTGGCATTATGGAGTTGGTTAGACATGACACGGCCCTGGCTACATCCACGCGTGTGGATAGCAAGGTGAAAAACTCTCTCAAGAGTCGCTCCAGTCTCCGGAGAGTTTCTCTTCAACGGCAAGCTTTCCGCATTCTATGATCACATATCTAAGAAAGCTTCAGACTCTCTGCTATTCAAATCTGCTTCCATACAGTCGGATTCAGCAGGGAAAAGTAGGACAGGCACTTCTGGGGCGAATACGTCCAACGGAAGTTCCTATAGAGGTTCCTATGTGTTCTCTACGTCTTACTCTAGAGATCGTCAGGGTAGCGACTCAGGTAGGGGCCGTAATACTGGCCGAGACATCCAGTCATCGAATACGTCCAAGGGAAGTTCCAATAGAGGTTCCTATGTGTCCTCTACGTCTTACTCTAGAGACCGTCAGGGTAGCGACTCAGGTAGGTGCTGTAATACTGGCCGAGACATCCAGTCAGATGCCCCTAGGTCGATGGGGTGAGGTGCAGGCCGTGGAGGACATGGTTTCTCCTTCTGCAGGCCTCGCAGGACCAGGAGGTAATTGTATTGTCCTCTATCGTGTTCCAGTGAACGAAAGACGGTCAAGTTTCTCAATCAATTGGGAGTAGATTACGGACGTCCTTTGGATTCAAAGGGTGATTTCGGAAGGACTATATTGTCCTTCAAATGAAAACTTCCCTTAACTCGAAGTCTAAGATGGACTCAGCTTCCGTCAAGTCCGCAAGAAGAAGCTCGCTTCCATCAAAAGTCCAGTTTCTTCTGGAATGATTGCGATTGAGATTGTATAAATCCAGGAATTTCCAGGTTTCTACAACCATCCTTTTCTGGTTCCAAAACCAGACGGCTCGTTCCGACCACTCATGAATCTGAGCTGGATAAACAAGCTGACCGTGACTCCAAGTTTCTATATGGAGACCATCCGATCGGTCAGTGCAAGTATTCGGGTGTACGACTATGCAACATGCATAGATCTCAAGTTGCGTACTTTCTCATCACGGTACATCAGGCAGTCAGAAAGTATCTTCGCTTCCTCATCATAGCAGTCATGTATCAGCTCCAAGCAGCGTGCTTCGGTCTAAATCTAGCCTCCTGGGCTTTCACTCGAATAATGAACTTGGTAATGAAACATTTCCGAAGTTCATTCGTCTACGATAATGTCAGCCTACCTGGACGACATTCTTCAGAGGTACGGCAGTGAGTTAATGCTTCAGAATGATGTGCAGAATCTGCTTCTATTGATCTGACATCTTGGTTTCATAAGTAAAGGAGGAGAAGTCGGATCTGGTATCGTCCAAGTCATTCACCCTCCAGGGGATGAGCTTCGAGATGCACAGCATTCTCATTCGTCTGCCGTTAACCAGAGCGAAATGAATCAGTTGTTATGCTCGCTATTGTCTTCACTCAGACAGGGTCTCAGCGAGAGATCACATGAGACTGATACGTTTGTGCGGAGCTGCCACGATTTTATTCCGATGGGGCGGTTATGCACTTGTCCTCTCCAATTTTCTTCTGACCCAGAATTGGAAGGTGAAGATTCTTTCGCTCGATACAGCCATCTTCTTGTCAAATCAAGTGAATAAGAGATTCAGACTTGGGCAGGTTTTCAGTGGTTAACTTAGGGAGTTCCACTGCAATTGCCGGATCCGAGTTTTACAGTTTTGACGGATTCCAGTCAAACAGGTTGGGACGTATCATTGAGCCCAACGGATCTGAAGTTCCAGAGTCCTTGGGATCGGTAGTTCCTAATCAAGTACATAAACATCAAGAATGATGTCATTTTGGCTTGCGTACGTTATTGGATGAGAGTTATTCAGAATCTCACGTGCTAATTCTGTCTGACAATTCGACGGTATTAGCGTATTTTCGAAACCAAGGCAGGGTTCGCACAGCTCTTGAAAAACCCTTGAAAATGAGTTTTTTCTTGAAAAACCCTGGAATTTCAAATTAGCCCTTGGGAAATCCTTGAACTTTCAGAAATCTCTTCAAAATCCTTGAATACCAAGCTATTTCCTGGGCATTGTAAATATATGTGTACTCGCCTTTTACTTGTTTGTTGCGCTCGTGTCGCTCAGTTAAAAAAAAACATAAAAAAGTATGGAACGTTTTACCATAATTGGGCCGAGCTGACTGGGGCGAATTAATAGCAGGCAGTTGTGTTTGGGATTTTTGTTTAGTGAAGAGTGAGAGAGTGAGCTCCCTTTAGTTTATTTACTGCAGCATACTTGTGTTCAATGGCGGGTTTTATTTTCGTCTTGACTTCTGTTGTTTGTTTTTTCCAAATATATATTCAAATGGGGCGTTGTGTTTTCAACAACAGCTGCCTGACTGACAAACGATATGAAAATTGGATTCGTGAATTGAAATGCGATAAGCATTCAGCTTTCTGTACTTTGTGTAATAAATCAATAAATTTGTCTGAAATGGGCGAATATGCTCTGTCGTCACATGCTCGAGGAAAAAAACATAAGTCTCTTTTGGGAGACAGATCAGGCCACACTAGTGGTTTGCAAACCATCATGTCATTTCTAAAAACGAACAGCCTGTCCACGATGAAAGCATGTGAAGGTGTCAATGCCAGCCATGAAGACTTTATAAGTTCGCGAAGTGATGATAGTGATACGGCTGTTGCTGGCTCCAGTAACCAAGTGAAACAGTCCACCCTGAACCTTTTTTAAAAAAATGATACACTGCGAGCTGAAATAATGTGGACAATGCATACAATCACCACCCACCAGTCCTATAAATCAAATTAAAATGTTTTGAAATTGTTTTCAGGTATGTTCAATGACAGTGCAATTGCACAAAAATTCTGCTGTTGAGAAAGAAAATCTGCCTATTTAGCCGTTTTTGGAATAGCTGAGTGTTTTAAAAGTGTTGTTCTGATAAAAATCCAAAGTGACTTTACTCTTTTTGATGAATCTTTAAATAAAAAATCACAAAATAAACAAATGGATATTCATGTCATATACTGGGATGAAGACATCAACCAGATTGTTATTAGGTATTACAATTCTGTTTTTCTTGGCCATGCAACAGCAGAGGATATGTTGGAACATAAAATAGATTCACTGAAACAGTAAGGGAAACATGATTCCTTTACAGAGAATAAACTTTAATATTTTTTGGTGAGTGTGTTTTTTATTTTTTTATTAGACTGTGACTAGTGTAAATGTATACATTTACATGTGACATGCAGTGCAGATACATGTATTAGTAAGTGTTACAAGTCGAAGATGTTCAAGCATCAAGTCATGAAATCTCAAGATTACTGTAACACAGATCACACTTTAGGTACCAGTACTTCCTGACTTTCAAAGTCAGATCCGTGTCACATGAATCTTAGATTTTTAGAGCTCATACAACAAGCTGAATAGTATATGTAGCCCTTGAAAAACCCTTGAACTTTGTGAGCAAATTTTTGTATGAACCCTGCAAGGAGGCACTCATTCCATTCTGTTATTCATGTTAATGGAATGTATCCTTCTGTTTGTACTAGAACATCAGGTTCTATCGATCCGTCATATTCCGGGTCGTCTGAACGTATTAGTGGACTCCCTTTCATGGAGGGGCCGCTTGTTGCTGTCAGAATGGACTTTCAATAACGGGTATTCAATCAGATTTGCTACCAAGGAGAGCGGCCAATGATGGACTTATTTGCGGTGCATCTCAACAATCAGTTGCAGACGTATGTGTCACCATGTTCGGATCTTCGAGCATTTGCAGTAGACGCTCTATCAATCTCGTGAGATGGAATAATAGGATATACGTATCTTCCAGCGCCGTTGATTCGCAGATATTGCTCAAGTTAAATATTCTCAATGCAAAATTCTGTTGGTAGCATCTCTATCTCCACAAAGACCGTGGATTAATCTACTCAGGAGTCTGTTGTGGGACATGCCATGGAAGCTTCCTCCACATTTCGGTCCATTCTATGGTCAGATGGATTCAATTAACTATCAGTACTGCTTATGATAATATCTTCAATCAGCAGTCTATGCTTAAGATTTAAGCTCATAAAGTAAGAGTTCTTTCTACATCATGGGCTTACGCTAATAGTGTTGCTATTACAGATCTAATGAAGGCTGCATAGTGGTTTCAGCCTTCCATGTTCACAAATTTGTACCTTAGAATATTGAGCCCATTTCAGGAGATCTACATTGTTTAGGTCTCTTATCAGTTGCTCAGAATATCGTCCACTAAACAGTTGCAATTATAGTTATGTAGGCTTTCTGTTCTGGCAGTGACTCTGTCCTGCTGTCCTCTTCGCTCTGGAGTATTTGATGCAGGGCAAGGGGAAGAGGGGGGAGGGGGTTGGTGTTCCCTTAGGTTACCTGCTTTATAGTGTAAAGCAAGGGATTACCTCCCTTGGAGTCAGTAATTCCGAGTCGGTACCGGGATGGTTTTAAAGTGTAAAGCTAATGTTTACTCATCCATGTAATATTTTTAAAGTGTAACTCGGTGTGAAGCATTTGTATATGTCACGTGTCATACGGGCGTTAATATACAATCCTCGGACACTTTTAATGAGTATACAGAGTCTCATTTCTCTGGACTTCCTTTATTTATTGGCTTACCTTTAAAAATAATTAGTATAAAGGGTTATACTGGATATTAATAGAGATCATTGATGTTATTGTGCTCAATTACAGAATGGTGTTGTGTCTTTCTTCTTTGATAAGAATAAGAAAGATACATGTAAAGCCTATCCCTCCTTTTCTCCTTGAGGGGATTATTCTGTCACATTTAATTGAGCCTATTGGATTTTCCTTTATGTCCTAGGCTCTACAAACTTTTTACTATTCAGCTAAGTCTGGGTCATTGGTACAGTATAAAAATGTTAAAAAATTTTTATAGTAATTTATATATTTTTTATACTTACCAATGACCCAGACAGGGATGGCCCTCCAATGAGTTGGGAACTCATACCTCCCTGCTGAGTACATAATGCTTACCAGGCACTGGTTGTAAGAATGATAATTGTGCCAGTTTCGAGACCTCTTTGACACTGTGCATGTGCAGTGGAGTAAAAGTATGGAGGACCATATAAGACATGTAATTTTCGGTTTTAGATGCAAATTTTGGGGATTGGGGGTAAAATTTGTGTTTGGCCCTAAATATTTTAGAGTTAGCACCAGCTAAGTCTGGGTCATTGGTAAGTATAAAAAATATATAAATTACTATAAATTTTTTAACTTTTCGAACATTTCAACAAAACCATATCATGTGACCCCTCTTTGGAACGAGCTCGTTCCAAAGAGGGGTCACATGATATGGTTTTGTTGAAATTTTGGGGAAAAGTTTAAAAAATGATATTTAAAATAATAAATTTTTAAATCATCTACGTTGGGTAAAGGGTTAAAACTAGTTATTTGACAAGTTTAGTTACGTAGATTAAATAGAGTCTTATTTCCAATTAAATAGAGTCTTATTTCCAATTAAATAGAGTCTTATTTCCAATTAAATAGAGTCTTATTTCCAATTAAATAGACTCTTATTTCCAATTAAATAGACTCTTATTTCCAATTAAATAGAGTCTTATTTCCAATTAAATAGTGTCTTATTTCCAATTAAATAGAGTCTTATTTCCAATTAAATAGAGTCTTATTTCCAATTAAATAGAGTCTTATTTCCAATTAAATAGAGTCTTATTTCCAATTAAATAGAGTCTTATTTCCAATTAAATAGACTCTTATTTCCAATTAAATAGAGTCTTATTTCCAATTAAATAGAGTCTTATTTCCAATTAAATAGTGTCTTATTTCCAATTAATTAGAGTCTTATTTCCAATTAAATAGACTCTTATTTCCAATTAAATAGAGTCTTATTTCCAATTAAATAGAGTCTTATTTCCAATTAAATAGAGTCTTATTTCCAATTAAATAGTGTCTTATTTCCAATTAAATAGAGTCTTATTTCCAATTAAATAGACTCTTATTTCCAATTAAATAGTGTCTTATTTCCAATTAAATAGTGTCTTATTTCCAATTAAATAGACTCTTATTTCCAATTAAATAGAGTCTTATTTCCAATTAAATAGACTCTTATTTCCAATTAAATAGAGTCTTATTTCCAATTAAATAGAGTCTTATTTCCAATTAAATAGACTCTTATTTCCAATTAAATAGACTCTTATTTCCAATTAAATAGACTCTTATTTCCAATTAAATAGAGTCTTATTTCCAATTAAATAGACTCTTATTTCCAATTAAATAGAGTCTTATTTCCAATTAAATAGAGTCTTATTTCCAATTAAATAGACTCTTATTTCCAATTAAATAGACTCTTATTTCCAATTAAATAGACTCTTATTTCCAATGAAATAGAGTCTTATTTCCAATTAAATAGAGTCTTATTTCCATTTAAATAGACTTTTATTTCCAATTAAATAGAGTCTTATTTCCAATTAAATAGAGTCTTATTTCCAATTAAACAGACTCTTATTTCCAATTAAATAGAGTCTTATTTCCAATTAAACAGAGTCTTATTTCCAGTTAAATAGACTCTTATTTCCAATTAAATAGAGTCTTATTTCCAATTAAACAGACTCTTATTTCCAATTAAATAGAGTCTTATTTCCAATTAAATAGAGTCTTATTTCCAATTAAATAGAGTCTTATTTCCAATTAAATAGAGTCTTATTTCCAATTAAATAGAGTCTTATTTCCAATTAAATAGAGTCTTATTTCCAATTAAATAGAGTCTTATTTCCAATTAAATAGACTCTTATTTCCAATTAAATAGACTCTTATTTCCAATTAAATAGAGTCTTATTTCCAATTAAATAGTGTCTTATTTCCAATTAAATAGAGTCTTATTTCCAATTAAATAGACTCTTATTTCCAGTTAAATAGACTCTTATTTCCAATTAAATAGAGTCTTATTTCCAATTAAATAGAGTCTTATTTCCAATTAAATAGTGTCTTATTTCCAATTAATTAGAGTCTTATTTCCAATTAAATAGACTCTTATTTCCAATTAAATAGAGTCTTATTTCCAATTAAATAGAGTCTTATTTCCAATTAAATAGAGTCTTATTTCCAATTAAATAGTGTCTTATTTCCAATTAAATAGAGTCTTATTTCCAATTAAATAGACTCTTATTTCCAATTAAATAGTGTCTTATTTCCAATTAAATAGTGTCTTATTTCCAATTAAGTTGAGTCTTATTTCCAATTAAATAGAGTCTTATTTCCAATTAAATAGACTCTTATTTTCAATTAAATAGAGTCTTATTTCTATTTAATAGAGTCTTATTTCCAATTAAATAGAGTCTTATTTCCAATTAAATAGAGTCTTATTTCCAATTAAATAGAGTCTTATTTCCAATTAAATAGACTCTTATTTCCAGTTAAATAGACTCTTATTTCCAATTAAATAGAGTCTTATTTCCAATTAAATAGACTCTTATTTCCAATTAAATAGAGTCTTATTTCCAATTAAATAGAGTCTTATTTCCAATTAAATAGACTCTTATTTCCAATTAAATAGACTCTTATTTCCAATGAAATAGAGTCTTATTTCCAATTAAATAGAGTCTTATTTCCAATTAAATAGACTTTTATTTCCAATTAAATAGAGTCTTATTTCCAATTAAATAGAGTCTTATTTCCAATTAAACAGACTCTTATTTCCAATTAAATAGAGTCTTATTTCCAATTAAACAGAGTCTTATTTCCAATTAAATAGACTCTTATTTCCAATTAAATAGACTCTTATTTCCAATTAAATAGAGTCTTATTTCCAATTAAACAGACTCTTATTTCCAATTAAATAGAGTCTTATTTCCAATTAAATAGAGTCTTATTTCCAATTAAATAGAGTCTTATTTCCAATTAAACAGACTCTTATTTCCAATTAAATAGAGTCTTATTTCCAATTAAATAGAGTCTTATTTCCAATTAAACAGACTCTTATTTCCAATTAAATAGAGTCTTATTTCCAATTAAATAGAGTCTTATTTCCAATTAAATAGAGTCTTATTTCCAATTAAATAGACTCTTATTAAATAGACTCTTATTTCCAATTAAATAGAGTCTTATTTCCAATTAAATAGACTCTTATTTCCATTTAAATAGAGTCTTATTTCCAATTAAATAGACTCTTATTTCCAATTAAACAGACTCTTATTTCCAATTAAATAGAGTCTTATATCCAATTAAATAGAGTCTTATTTCCAATTAAATAGAGTCTTATTTCCAATTAAATAGACTCTTATTAAATAGAGTCTTATTTCCAATTAAATAGAGTCTTATTTCCAATTAAATAGACTCTTATTTCCATTTAAATAGAGTCTTATTTCCAATTAAATAGACTCTTATTTCCAATTAAATAGAGTCTTATTTCCAATTAAATAGAGTCTTATTTCCAATTAAATAGAGTCTTATTTCCATTTAAATAGAGTCTTATTTCCAATTAAATAGAGTCTTATTTCCAATTAAATAGAGTCTTATTTCCAATTAAATAGACTCTTATTTCCAATTAAATAGAGTCTTATTTCCAATTAAATAGAGTCTTATTTCCAATTAAATAGACTCTTATTTCCATTTAAATAGACTCTTATTTCCAATTAAATAGAGTCTTATTTCCAATTAAATAGAGTCTTATTTCCAATTAAATAGACTCTTATTTCCAATTAAATAGAGTCTTATTTCCAACTAAACAGACTCTTATTTCCAATTAAATAGAGTCTTATTTCCAATTAAATAGAGTCTTATTTCCAATTAAATAGAGTCTTATTTCCAATTAAACAGACTCTTATTTCCAATTAAATGGAGTCTTATTTCCAATTAAATAGAGTCTTATTTCCAATTAAACAGACTCTTATTTCCAATTAAATAGAGTCTTATTTCCAATTAAATAGAGTCTTATTTCCAATTAAACAGACTCTTATTTCCAATTAAATAGAGTCTTATTTCCAATTAAATAGAGTCTTATTTCCAATTAAACAGACTCTTATTTCCAATTAAATAGAGTCTTATTTCCAATTAAATAGTCTTATATCCAATTAAACAGACTCTTATTTCCAATTAAATAGAGTCTTATTTCCAATTAAATAGACTCTTATTTCCAATTAAATAGACTCTTATTAAATAGACTCTTATTTCCAATTAAATAGAGTCTTATTTCCAATTAAATAGAGTCTCATTTCCAATTAAATAGACTCTTATTTCCAATTAAATAGAGTCTTATTTCCAATTAAATAGAGTCTTATTTCCAATTAAATAGACTCTTATTTCCAATTAAATAGACTCTTATTTCCAATTAAATAGAGTCTTATTTCCAACTAAACAGACTCTTATTTCCAATTAAATAGAGTCTTATTTCCAATTAAACAGACTCTTATTTCCAATTAAATGGAGTCTTATTTCCAATTAAATAGAGTCTTATTTCCAATTAAACAGACTCTTATTTCCAATTAAATAGAGTCTTATTTCCAATTAAATAGAGTCTTATTTCCAATTAAACAGACTCTTATTTCCAATTAAATAGAGTCTTATTTCCAATTAAATGGAGTCTTATTTCCAATTAAATAGAGTCTTATTTCCAATTAAACAGACTCTTATTTCCAATTAAATAGAGTCTTATTTCCAATTAAATAGAGTCTTATTTCCAATTAAACAGACTCTTATTTCCAATTAAATAGAGTCTTATTTCCAATTAAATAGAGTCTTATTTCCAATTAAACAGACTCTTATTTCCAATTAAATGGAGTCTTATTTCCAATTAAATAGAGTCTTATTTCCAATTAAACAGACTCTTATTTCCAATTAAATAGAGTCTTATTTCCAATTAAATAGAGTCTTATTTCCAATTAAATAGAGTCTTATTTCCAATTAAACAGACTCTTATTTCCAATTAAATGGAGTCTTATTTCCAATTAAATAGAGTCTTATTTCCAATTAAACAGACTCTTATTTCCAATTAAATAGAGTCTTATTTCCAATTAAATAGAGTCTTATTTCCAATTAAACAGACTCTTATTTCCAATTAAATAGAGTCTTATTTCCAATTAAATAGAGTCTTATTTCCAATTAAATAGAGTCTTATTTCCAACTAAACAGACTCTTATTTCCAATTAAATAGAGTCTTATTTCCAATTAAATAGAGTCTTATTTCCAATTAAATAGAGTCTTATTTCCAATTAAACAGACTCTTATTTCCAATTAAATGGAGTCTTATTTCCAATTAAATAGAGTCTTATTTCCAATTAAACAGACTCTTATTTCCAATTAAATAGAGTCTTATTTCCAATTAAATAGAGTCTTATTTCCAATTAAACAGACTCTTATTTCCAATTAAATAGAGTCTTATTTCCAATTAAATAGAGTCTTATTTCCAATTAAACAGACTCTTATTTCCAATTAAATAGAGTCTTATTTCCAATTAAATAGTCTTATATCCAATTAAACAGACTCTTATTTCCAATTAAATAGAGTCTTATTTCCAATTAAATAGACTCTTATTTCCAATTAAATAGACTCTTATTAAATAGACTCTTATTTCCAATTAAATAGAGTCTTATTTCCAATTAAATAGAGTCTTATTTCCAATTAAATAGACTCTTATTTCCAATTAAATAGAGTCTTATTTCCAATTAAATAGAGTCTTATTTCCAATTAAATAGACTCTTATTTCCAATTAAATAGACTCTTATTTCCAATTAAATAGAGTCTTATTTCCAACTAAACAGACTCTTATTTCCAATTAAATAGAGTCTTATTTCCAATTAAACAGACTCTTATTTCCAATTAAATGGAGTCTTATTTCCAATTAAATAGAGTCTTATTTCCAATTAAACAGACTCTTATTTCCAATTAAATAGAGTCTTATTTCCAATTAAATAGAGTCTTATTTCCAATTAAACAGACTCTTATTTCCAATTAAATAGAGTCTTATTTCCAATTAAATGGAGTCTTATTTCCAATTAAATAGAGTCTTATTTCCAATTAAACAGACTCTTATTTCCAATTAAATAGAGTCTTATTTCCAATTAAATAGAGTCTTATTTCCAATTAAACAGACTCTTATTTCCAATTAAATAGAGTCTTATTTCCAATTAAATAGAGTCTTATTTCCAATTAAACAGACTCTTATTTCCAATTAAATGGAGTCTTATTTCCAATTAAATAGAGTCTTATTTCCAATTAAACAGACTCTTATTTCCAATTAAATAGAGTCTTATTTCCAATTAAATAGAGTCTTATTTCCAATTAAACAGACTCTTATTTCCAATTAAATAGAGTCTTATTTCCAATTAAATAGAGTCTTATTTCCAATTAAACAGACTCTTATTTCCAATTAAATAGAGTCTTATTTCCAATTAAATAGTCTTATATCCAATTAAACAGACTCTTATTTCCAATTAAATAGAGTCTTATTTCCAATTAAATAGACTCTTATTTCCAATTAAATAGACTCTTATTAAATAGACTCTTATTTCCAATTAAATAGAGTCTTATTTCCAATTAAATAGAGTCTTATTTCCAATTAAATAGACTCTTATTTCCAATTAAATAGAGTCTTATTTCCAATTAAATAGAGTCTTATTTCCAATTAAATAGAGTCTTATTTCCAATTAAATAGTGTCTTATTTCCAATTAAATAGAGTCTTATTTCCAATTAAATAGACTCTTATTTCCAATTAAATAGTGTCTTATTTCCAATTAAATAGTGTCTTATTTCCAATTAAATAGACTCTTATTTCCAATTAAATAGAGTCTTATTTCCAATTAAATAGACTCTTATTTCCAATTAAATAGAGTCTTATTTCCAATTAAATAGAGTCTTATTTCCAATTAAATAGAGTCTTATTTCCAATTAAATAGAGTCTTATTTCCAATTAAACAGACTCTTATTTCCAATTAAATAGAGTCTTATTTCCAATTAAATAGAGTCTTATTTCCAATTAAACAGACTCTTATTTCCAATTAAATAGAGTCTTATTTCCAATTAAATAGAGTCTTATTTCCAATTAAATAGAGTCTTATTTCCAATTAAATAGACTCTTATTAAATAGACTCTTATTTCCAATTAAATAGAGTCTTATTTCCAATTAAATAGACTCTTATTTCCATTTAAATAGAGTCTTATTTCCAATTAAATAGACTCTTATTTCCAATTAAACAGACTCTTATTTCCAATTAAATAGAGTCTTATTTCCAATTAAATAGAGTCTTATTTCCAATTAAATAGAGTCTTATTTCCAATTAAATAGACTCTTATTAAATAGAGTCTTATTTCCAATTAAATAGAGTCTTATTTCCAATTAAATAGACTCTTATTTCCATTTAAATAGAGTCTTATTTCCAATTAAATAGACTCTTATTTCCAATTAAATAGAGTCTTATTTCCAATTAAATAGAGTCTTATTTCCATTTAAATAGAGTCTTATTTCCAATTAAATAGAGTCTTATTTCCAATTAAATAGAGTCTTATTTCCAATTAAATAGAGTCTTATTTCCAATTAAATAGACTCTTATTTCCAATTAAATAGAGTCTTATTTCCAATTAAATAGAGTCTTATTTCCAATTAAATAGACTCTTATTTCCATTTAAATAGACTCTTATTTCCAATTAAATAGAGTCTTATTTCCAATTAAATAGAGTCTTATTTCCAATTAAATAGACTCTTATTTCCAATTAAATAGAGTCTTATTTCCAACTAAACAGACTCTTATTTCCAATTAAATAGAGTCTTATTTCCAATTAAATAGAGTCTTATTTCCAATTAAATAGAGTCTTATTTCCAATTAAACAGACTCTTATTTCCAATTAAATGGAGTCTTATTTCCAATTAAATAGAGTCTTATTTCCAATTAAACAGACTCTTATTTCCAATTAAATAGAGTCTTATTTCCAATTAAATAGAGTCTTATTTCCAATTAAACAGACTCTTATTTCCAATTAAATAGAGTCTTATTTCCAATTAAATAGAGTCTTATTTCCAATTAAACAGACTCTTATTTCCAATTAAATAGAGTCTTATTTCCAATTAAATAGTCTTATATCCAATTAAACAGACTCTTATTTCCAATTAAATAGAGTCTTATTTCCAATTAAATAGACTCTTATTTCCAATTAAATAGACTCTTATTAAATAGACTCTTATTTCCAATTAAATAGAGTCTTATTTCCAATTAAATAGAGTCTTATTTCCGATTAAATAGACTCTTATTTCCAATTAAATAGAGTCTTATTTCCAATTAAATAGAGTCTTATTTCCAATTAAATAGACTCTTATTTCCAATTAAATAGACTCTTATTTCCAATTAAATAGAGTCTTATTTCCAACTAAACAGACTCTTATTTCCAATTAAATAGAGTCTTATTTCCAATTAAATAGAGTCTTATTTCCAATTAAATAGAGTCTTATTTCCAATTAAACAGACTCTTATTTCCAATTAAATAGAGTCTTATTTCCAATTAAATAGAGTCTTATTTCCAATTAAACAGACTCTTATTTCCAATTAAATAGAGTCTTATTTCCAATTAAATAGAGTCTTATTTCCAATTAAACAGACTCTTATTTCCAATTAAATAGAGTCTTATTTCCAATTAAATAGTCTTATATCCAATTAAACAGACTCTTATTTCCAATTAAATAGAGTCTTATTTCCAATTAAATAGACTCTTATTTCCAATTAAATAGACTCTTATTAAATAGACTCTTATTTCCAATTAAATAGAGTCTTATTTCCAATTAAATAGAGTCTTATTTCCAATTAAATAGACTCTTATTTCCAATTAAATAGAGTCTTATTTCCAATTAAATAGAGTCTTATTTCCAATTAAATAGACTCTTATTTCCAATTAAATAGACTCTTATTTCCAATTAAATAGAGTCTTATTTCCAACTAAACAGACTCTTATTTCCAATTAAATAGAGTCTTATTTCCAATTAAATAGAGTCTTATTTCCAATTAAATAGAGTCTTATTTCCAATTAAACAGACTCTTATTTCCAATTAAATGGAGTCTTATTTCCAATTAAATAGAGTCTTATTTCCAATTAAACAGACTCTTATTTCCAATTAAATAGAGTCTTATTTCCAATTAAATAGAGTCTTATTTCCAATTAAACAGACTCTTATTTCCAATTAAATAGAGTCTTATTTCCAATTAAATAGAGTCTTATTTCCAATTAAACAGACTCTTATTTCCAATTAAATAGAATCTTATTTCCAATTAAATAGTCTTATATCCAATTAAACAGACTCTTATTTCCAATTAAATAGAGTCTTATTTCCAATTAAATAGACTCTTATTTCCAATTAAATAGACTCTTATTAAATAGACTCTTATTTCCAATTAAATAGAGTCTTATTTCCAATTAAATAGAGTCTTATTTCCAATTAAATAGACTCTTATTTCCAATTAAATAGAGTCTTATTTCCAATTAAATAGAGTCTTATTTCCAATTAAATAGACTCTTATTTCCAATTAAATAGAGTCTTATTTCCAACTAAACAGACTCTTATTTCCAATTAAATAGAGTCTTATTTCCAATTAAATAGAGTCTTATTTCCAATTAAATGGAGTCTTATTTCCAATTAAACAGACTCTTATTTCCAATTAAATGGAGTCTTATTTCCAATTAAATAGAGTCTTATTTCCAATTAAACAGACTCTTATTTCCAATTAAATAGAGTCTTATTTCCAATTAAATAGAGTCTTATTTCCAATTAAACAGACTCTTATTTCCAATTAAATAGAGTCTTATTTCCAATTAAATAGAGTCTTATATCCAATTAAACAGACTCTTATTTCCAATTAAATAGAGTCTTATTTCCAATTAAATAGACTCTTATTTCCAATTAAATAGACTCTTATTAAATAGACTCTTATTTCCAATTAAATAGAGTCTTATTTCCAATTAAATAGAGTCTTATTTCCAATTAAATAGACTTTTATTTCCAATTAAATAGAGTCTTATTTCCAATTAAATAGAGTCTTATTTCCAATTAAACAGACTCTTATTTCCAATTAAATAGAGTCTTATTTCCAATTAAACAGAATCTTATTTCCAATTAAATAGACTCTTATTTCCAATTAAATAGACTCTTATTTCCAATTAAATAGAGTCTTATTTCCAATTAAACAGACTCTTATTTCCAATTAAATAGAGTCTTATTTCCAATTAAATAGAGTCTTATTTCCAATTAAATAGAGTCTTATTTCCAATTAAACAGACTCTTATTTCCAATTAAATAGAGTCTTATTTCCAATTAAATAGAGTCTTATATCCAATTAAACAGACTCTTATTTCCAATTAAATAGAGTCTTATTTCCAATTAAATAGAGTCTTATTTCCAATTAAATAGAGTCTTATTTCCAATTAAATAGACTCTTATTAAATAGGCTCTTATTTCCAATTAAATAGACTCTTATTTCCAATTAAATAGAGTCTTATTTCCAATTGAATAGAGTCTTATTTCCAATTAAATAGACTTTTATTTCCAATTAAATAGAGTCTTATTTCCAATTAAATAGAGTCTTATTTCCAATTAAATAGACTCTTATTTTGTTAAATTAAATAATTATCTTTTTCCAAGAGCCCCAGAACTCAAAATCAAGTCATTTGTGTGTAAAGCACACAGTTGTATATCCCTGCATTTTTAGTTCAGTTGTATACCCTATGATACTTTCACTGGAAACCAATCCCTAATGGTTGAGATATATACCCTATGAGATATTCACCAGAAACCACTCCCTAATGATTCAGATATATATCCTATAAGACATTCACCAGGACCCTCTCTTTGTTGGTTCTGTTATGTACTCTATGAAACATTCACCAGAAACCACTTTCTAATGGTTTATTAGCTCACCTGTCGTCGTCGTCCGTCGTGAACTTTACATTAACGACTACTCCTCACAAACTACTGGATCAAATTGAACCAAATTTGGTGTGCATGTTTCTCATCATACGTCAATTCACACTTGTACAAAGAAACTTGCCGTACCCACAGGGTGCACCACAAGGGGCATAACTCTGATAGCACCCATGAATTTCTTTCCAAAATTCAAAAAAATTCTTCTTCTTCAGATCCACCAGGCAGAATTCTTTCCTATTTGGTATACATCATCTCTAGGGGAGTCAGATTCAAGTTTGTTAAAATCGGCCCCCTGGATTCATATTTGGGCTCCCTATAGAAGCTCAAATTTGAACTTAGTGCATTTCAGGCAAATTTCTTAAAAAATCTTTTTCTCCAGATCCAGCAGGCAGAATCTTTTGATATTTGCTTTTGATATTTGGTATGCAACATTGTGGGGTGGATCTGATTCAAGTTTGTACAAATCGGCCCCCTGGGTTAATATTTGAGCTTAGTATAGGAGCCCGAATTTGAACTTACTGCATTTCAGGCAAATTTCTTTAAAAATCTTCTTCTCAAGATCCAGTGGGCAGAATCTTTTAATATTTGGTATGCAACATTGTGCGGTGGATCTGATTCAAGTTTGTACAAATCAGCCCCCTGGGTTCATATTTGGGCTCACTATAGAAGCTCGAATTCGTGGTTCTCTCCGGGTACTCCGGCCTCCTCCACCCATAAAACTGTCACGGTTACGATTTGCCATTGTACATAAGTATGTGACCTTAAAACACCAATAAATAAATAAATAATAGAACTGTGTTCTCGTCATTTGTTCATATCATTTTCCCATGCAACACATTCTTTGGAATGCTGAATCGTTTTTTCATCATGTCTCGCCATCCTTCCTCCTCATTATGTCTCGCCATCCAACGCTTGAATACCCGCATTGTGTCCTTGGGCGAGGCACTTTCTCCCGGTTGCCCACATGGGGCACAATGGCGCCGTGTACTAAGGCATACTGCACGTCGATGGTGCACATGTCTTCAACTGCTGTAACCCTGCTTGAGCGGAGCTTGAACAAAGTTAGAATGTTGACATTTGTTCATCGATGCTCGGTGGTTCTCACCGGGTACTCCGGTTTCCTCCCCCGAAAAACTGTCATGGTCACGATTAGCCATTGTGCATAAGTATGTGTCCTTAAACACTAATAAATAAATAAGTAATAAATCAATGCTTGAATGCTGAAACATAATTTGCAGTCTTTTAATAAAGATATGATATCAGGAACTTTATTTTTCAAATTCTGTGGTAAATTATCTATTTCCTCTCTATAGAACTCAGAATATTATAAACATGAAACGCTAACTACAATCTATTCTTAGTGCAACCATATTGAAATTTAAATTTCACTCCCCAAAAATACCCCCGGCTGCTCTGCTGGGAAAATAATATTCTTTAAGGCCTAAAAAAATAAAAAATCGGTTTCTCAGGCCCTCCCGCTTGGTCCTTTTGGCTGCCCCATGCTCTCTTTTTATAACCAATGCAAACTTGAAAAAAAAAAATTGAATGGTTTTTGTCTGATATTTTACCAAAGTTAAAGCAAATTGATAAATTTGTCCCTTGAGTGCAAGAAGGCTTTGCAATGCTTTAGCATTGCAAAGCCTTCTTGCTCTCAAGGGACGAAATACACCACCACCCATGCATCTCCGTAGATTATGAGGCCTAAAACATACCAAGGACATAAACTTTTGGTGGAAAAGAAATAATTACAGAAATAAAAAATAAAATAAATACCCGCTCGCCCGCATGAAATTTTACAAATAATGGCCTGAGAAACAGAAGATCTACTTTGTGTGGCCTAAGCATGGGTAAATAAATCCAATTCTTAACAAAACTCTCCCAAGATCCATTTGGACATAAAAAGGCCAGAAATTAGAGTGAAAACCATAAAGGTGCTACTAACGTACCCTGACATTTATCTTCAATAAGCTTTTGAGAACTTACCACATAAATGGGGAACAAATGAATTAAGATCCAGGCCCCAATGGGTTGTAAAAGAATCTACTTTATCACATCCAGGATTTTGAAATCTAGAATTGAAAACCTTAATGTTTGCATTGTAAAATAATGCAAATAAATGTCTGGTGTGTGGATCCCACTTTTTATCAAGCCATTTATCTGGTAGAGTGTTAAATTATTATTGGTCATCCAAATTTGTCCACGTCCCTTTGTCTTGTTACAATTTATGGGAGATGAAATGTTTTTTACAGTTATTTCTAGTCAAAACAGTTAGTGGACAGACAATGAATGGTCGATCTTTACATTCAGATGTTAACTGGTAGAGTGCTCGAAGGCGATATTTGGGCTTTACTCTGAAGTACAATTCCCACAACTTAAAGGCCCAAATTCAGTGGATGTGTTTCGCTTTACCTTTGAACTGAAATAACTTAGTCTGTTGGGATTTGCCTCAGGGTTCATACAGCTCTTGAAAAACCCTTGAAAATGAGTTTTTTCTTGAAAAACCATGGAATTTGAAATTGGCCCTTGAGAAACCCTTGAACTTTAAGAAATCTCTTGAAAAACCCTTGAATACCAAGCTATTTCCTGGGCATTGTAAATATATGTGTACTCGCCTTTTACTTGTTTGTTGCACTCGTGTCGCTCAGTTAAAAAAAAACATAAAAAAGTATGGAACGTTTTACCAAGATTACTGTAACACAGATCACACTTTGGGTACCAGTACTTCCTGACTTCCAAAGTCAGATCCGTGTCACATGAATCTTAGATTTTTAGAGCTCATACAACAAGCTGAATAGTATATGTAGCCCTTTAAAAAAAAGAAGAAGCCCTTGAAAAACCCTTGAAAAACCCTTGAACTTTGTGAGCAAATTTTTGTATGAACCCTGTGCCTTGTTACAATTTATGGGAGAGTGCCAACAGGCACACCGAGAGACACGCCAACAGGCACTCTCCCATAAATTGTAAGAAAGCAAAGACGTGAACAAATTCTGATAACCAAAAATAATTTAGCACTCCACCAGTTAAGCCGCCCTTAACGAGAAGTTCATTTATGGCTTCGGGAACGAACACTATTTGCCAAGGCTGAATGATTGTTTGCAGCACAAGCTTCAGGAGGCTTCGTGCCTGAAGTGAATTTTTTAACCATTACAAGCTTCATGGAGGCTTCGTGCCTGAAGGGAATTTTATAACCATTACAAACAAGCTTCATGGAGGCTTCATGCCTGAAGGGAATTTTGGAACCATTTTGTATTGTATCAATAACAAAATCACTTGCACCAGTTTTTAACCATAAATCCATGTTGTCTTTTGGTCTACCTTTTATTATACCCCCCGCAAAGAAAGTTTGGGGGGTATATAGGAATCACCCTGTCCATCTGTCTGTCTGTCCGTCTGTCCATCCTTATAAGCACAACTCCTCCTAAACCATTTGAAGAATTTTCATGAAACTTTACACAATGGAAGAACTCCATATGAAGATGTGCATGAAGCAATATAATTTCGTTCTGACAGGTGCGGGGGTATCACTTTGTGAGCTTGCTCACAGTACCTCTAGTTAAAATTTGAGCCATGCCCTGCTCAAATTCAGATAGTATCTCTGGTACAATAAAAGCCTCAGGCAAATTGACGAGAGTGTCTTCTGATTTAAAAGATATAAAAGTGATAAAGTACTTATCTATGAATTTGTCGTCATGTAATTTCTGATCACTGCGTGGAGTTGAAGCTGGAGGACATGACCATGTCTCTGCTGACTCTGTTGAAGGGAGAGAATGATCCACAGGAGAAACATCCTGGTCTGTTGAATTTATTCCAAAAGGAACTAGAACTGGAAATAGTAGGAATATCAGAAACACATTGTTGTACACTTGACGGCTTACTAGCTGAAGCTGAGAGAACCATTCTGGGTTTTTGTTGTTTTGACTGTTTTTAATCTTCTTACAAGCTCTGCTTGTTTCTCATTATCAGAATCAGTTGGATTCCAGTATGGCACGACCTACGTTGTGTCCTTTGGCAAGGAACTCTATCCCGGTTGCCTACATGGGGGCATGATGATGCCGTGTACTAAGGCATACTGCATGTTTATGATGCACATGTCTTCAACCGCTGTAACCTTACTTGAGTGAAGCATGAACAGAGTTAGAATGTTGGAGTTGACAGTACTCTGGCTTCCTCCACCCGTAAAACTGTCACGATCATGATAAGCCATTGTGCATAAGTACATGACTTTAAACCCCAATACATAAATAAATAAATAATCATCAGAATCTTCGGCCAAATCATGAGTAACATATATATGGTGCACAGTTTCCCAACCGCCATCAGAAGAATCTGCAAGCTTAATATGTTTATTTTGTTTTTCAAGAGATCAAATAACACTATCAACCATTTGTTACGGCCTACCTTATTTGTTTCAGAGAGTCTAAATTTTCTGTATTAAATTTCAAGTTTCAGTTTTTCCACATCACTACAGTTAAAACTAGAAGTCCTGTCATGAAAAGCGCACAAATAGCACGTTGATATGCGTGTTAATGTATGCGTTATGGCCCCAGTAAAGCTATCAAATTCTGTACATATGGCCTGTGCACAAGCAATGTTTCAGCCAATGGACCTCCGGGTACCCTGGAGGTCCATTGGCAGAAACATTGCATGTGTTTGCTATGAGTAACCAGGAGAACCTGCCGTACTTTGGATGCCATTCAATATGGCAATTGCATGCAATTCCAACGCGCAATTAAGCCTAGATAAGCGTACTATTCGTGACAGGACTTCTAGTTTTAACTGTAGCTCTTGCATGGTATTCTTGTTTGAGGGAGAATATTTTCTTCTCAAATGAGTTCTCCAAATCTCATTTTTTATTGTCAAATGTTTCAACAAAGAGTCTAACTTATCATTTATCCTATCTGCATTTACCATTGGAAAATTTAGAAACAAATATCTCAAAAAAAATCAAAACACCAAAATGAATAAAACTGGAAATTCCTGCGTCTTCCTTGTCGTACCGTCCCAAACTGAAAATTTAACTTGTCACAACCAAAGCATCTCCCTTGATCTCTCTCTCAATTTCCAAATCAAAATAACACATGCATTTACCCAACATTGTCAACTCCATGTCATCCTTCTTTTCTCCTTCTCACCGGCAGTTTCTGTGTAGCATTGATCACCATTTGTACCACCATTTGTAAGTACAAGATGTCTGCCCCATGTCATCCTTCTTTTCTCCTTCTCACCAACAGTTTCTATGTAGCATTGATCACAATTTCTAAGTACAGTAGAATCCTCTTAATTGAATATCCATTTTGCCAGTGAAAATTATTTAATTAACAGGAGTATACAATTAACAGGGATTTGGTCAGTTTCCTGTGTTCTGGAGGTAAACTGAGCATTTATTCTATTATATCTTGTTTGACAGAGCTCATAGAGCTCTGTCAAACAAGATATAATAGAATAAATGCCTGTATTGGATGTAGTGAAGCCAAAAAGGTTGATAAATAAGGGGAATTTGGTGCGTGTCACAGTAATTTTTTCGACATATTACAAAAATTTATATACAATTAACAGGAGTTTACTCTACAACCCATATGCAATTAACAGATCAAATTTGTACTGAAGATATGGTAAATGGTTTTGTGTTTGAAAATTATATTCAGTTAACAGGGATATACAATTAAGAGATATCCAATTAAGTGAGCTCCACTGTACAAGATGTCTGCTCCATGTCATCCTTCCTTTCTTCTCACCATCAGTTTTTATGTAGCATTGATCACCATTTGTAGTTCACCTGACTGAAAGTCAGTTTGAGCTATTGCCATCACTTGGCATCCGTCGTCCGTCTTCCTGCATTTGTCGTCTGTCATTCATCTTTTAGCTTTTACAAAACAATCTTTTCCTCACAAGCCAATAGCCCAAATTGAAACATATGTGGGCCATATCATCTTGGGCTTATTCTGGTCTAGGTTTGCTCAAATTCGGGTCCTCACCCTTTTTGGGCGTCGTCTTATGCCTAAATATGATGAAATACTTTAAAAATCTTCTTTTCATGAACTACAAGTGGGAATGCTTTGATATTTGGTATGAAACTTCCTCTGGAGTTCAAGATTAAAAGTTGTTCAAAGAAAGTTGATAGTTCCATATTTGGGCTCTCCAGGGGAGGGGCTCACTTTGAGCTCCCCTGAAAATTTATATTTCAAGAACCAATGGAGCGATTTGAACAAAAGTTTATGTGTGGCATTAGTTGATGCCAAGTACTTCATTCATGCACCCAAAATTTTTCGCAGTTCCCCGTGTGAACGCCTGGAGCTAAAAATAGAACAAAAATGAAAAGTCCAATATTTCCCAAACTGCACGGACTAGAGATTTTGTATTTGGTTTGAAGCTTTCTTCTGAGCAGTTGAAACAATTGGACAAAAAAATGGCTGGCGAATCTGTCATATGGCCTGCTTTTGGCATTATGAAAATATGATGACTCATTTTTAGTCCCTTACCGCCATCGCCGGAGGGGACTATAGCTTTGCACTCTGTCCATCCGTCAGTCTGTAGGTCTGTCAGTCTGTCAGTCACACTTTAGTTTTCCAGAGTTCTTTTGGAAACGCTTCAACGGAATGATTTCATTTTTGGTAAACTACTATAGAACAATGACTTACAGATCAAGTTTGAGTTTCATACTGATTGCAATATTCTTGTGTGAGTTACTGCCCTTGGAAATATGGGAAAAAGCACCAAAATATCAGTTTTTTTTGGAAATGCTTCAACGGAATGATTTCATTTTTGGTAAACTACTATAGAACGATGACTTACAGATCAAGTTTGATTTTCATGCTGATTGCATTATTCTTGTATGAGTTACAGCCCTTGGAAATATGGAAAAGCACCAAAATATCAGTTTTCCGGAGTTTTTTTGGAAACGCTTCAACGGAATGATTTCATTTTGGGTAAACTACTATAGAACGATGACTTACAGATCAAGTTTGAGTTTCATGCTTGCTAATTGCATTATTCTTGTGTGAGTTATGGCCCTTGGAAATATGGAAAAGCACCAAAATATCAGTTTTCCGGAGTTTTTTTGGAAACGCTTCAACGGAATGATTTCATTTTTGGTAAACTACTATAGAACGATGACTTACAGATCAAGTTTGAGTTTCATGCTGATTGCATTATTCTTGCATGAGTTATGGCCCTTGGAAATATGGAAAAGTGCCAAAATATCAGTTTTCCAGACTTTTTTTTAAAAAGTTTCAACGGAATGATTTCATTTTTGGTAACCTACTATAGAACGATGACTTACAGATCATGTTTGAGTTTCATGCTGATTGCCTTATTCTTGTGTGAGTTATGGCCCTTGGAAATATGGAAAAGCGTCAAAATATCAGTTTTCTGGACTTTTTCTGGAAACGCTTCAACAGAATGATTTCATTTTTGGTAACGTACTATAGAACGATGACTTACAGATCAAGTTTCATTTGCACTCTGTCCATCTGGCAGTCTGTCAGTCAGTCTGTCAGTCATACTTTAGTTTTCCGGACTTTTTTTGGAAATGCTTCAACCAAATGATTTCACTCTTGGTAACCTACTATAGAACGATGACTTACAGATCAAGTTTAAGTTTCATTCTGCTTGCATTATTCTTGTGTGAGGTATGGCCCTTGGAAATATGGAAAAGTGCCAAAATATCAGTTTTCTGGACTTTTTTTGGAAATGCTTCAATGGAATTCATGCTGATCACATCTAGGTTATATAACATTTGTTTAATTATTAATGCTCATTAGTCTGGTAGGGGACATTGTATTGCTTCAGCGATACGTGCGCTCTTGTTTAACACTAAAGTCAATGGGAAAAAGATTACATGTTTACCTTTTTAAAAATATCTTCTCCTCACAAACCAATGGCACAAATTGAAACAAATATATATGGGCCACATCATCTTGAGGGTATTCTGTTTTAGTTTTGTTCAAATGGGGTCTCTGTCCATTTTGGGCTTGGGCTTATGCTCAAATATCGTGAAATTCATTAAAAATCATCTTCTCATGAACCACAAGTGGGAATGCCTTGATAATTGGTATTATTTCAAGAACCAATGGAGTGATTTGAACCTAATTTTATATGTGGCATTAATTGACCCTAAGTACTGCATTCATGCCCTCAAAATATTTTTCCACTTTTCCAATGGCCCTGACTAGCTGGTGCAACCCAGTTTATTACCAGGGCCAAACACAAATTTTGAATCCCCCAAAATTTGCCAAAAAACTTAAAAAAGAGAAGACCAGTATGGTCCTCCATACTTTTTGTGCAATGCGCAACTTGTTGTCAAAGACAGCAATAGGCTACCGCCATCTTGTCATTCTCTTGTTTGGCCCATGTCAGATCAACACATATCCTGACTTTTGTGCTATAAAATCCTAAAGTATAATGTAGCCAGACACGATTTTGAAGTGGAATGGTGGAATAATTGCAGCAGAATCTAGCTGAATATAGACATTGAGTTTTTGAACTGTCAGGACTATAACTTTATTGAAATTAAATAATATTTCTTGTTCTTCCCGTTTTCGGGATATGCACCTGATTTCTTCATTCTTTGTTTATCATTATGTGTGTGTTCAGTGTTCACCTTTTTCCCCTTGAATCCTCTCATTAGATCTTTAAGAACTATTTGCCGTTTGCGAATTTGTTATTAATTAAAAATTCTTCTTAGATAATTTAAGGAATGTGGATTATTCGTACACCCCTTTGCCACGTACCGGTTATTTTTGACATAGTCGGATGTGTCTGTTTGCCATTACTCTTCTCTATGGGGAATCTTCTGGGGAAGTTTCTCTCTTGTTAAGGGTATTCTTGGGATACCGGTTGTCTGACCTGGGCCTTTGTTGTGCCCGTTTTGGACTTGGTTACCGGCTCCTATTCAGTTTAAAATTTTTGCCTCGGGCGTGTGTGTATTATGAAGTCCTCATGTTCGAAATGTAAGAGGAAGAAGTCCTCTCTTGATTCTCATTCACCTTAGTGCTTTCGCCTAAGGTAACTAATCAAAATTTAGTTTCCATTTCAGAGGAACAAGAACATGGTATTGGTCATGGTATAACGTCAAGTTCTGTGCTGCCGTCATCTTCAGATACAGAGCATGTTGACTTACGAGGTATTACAGAATACTTGGTACCTCAGGCAAACAGACGGTCAACTAGCTCGATCAGTGTAACGGAGCCTTTAATTAGTGCTTCAGTACCGGGAAAATCCATAGCGGTTCAGGTTACAGAGGATGGAAGACAGTCCTCTGTTCAGACGATGGCACGTAAGGGGAAGAGGCCAGTCAAATTGAAAGGTGCATCAGTAGTGAAGCATTCTTCCGTTTTGGGGTCAAAACAGAAAGAATTGACTTGTATTGCCAGTTCTGCTGGTAGTCCGGTAGATAATGCTTCGGAGCCAGTTGTTTCTGATGTACCTTTCTCTGCCAGTATGGATGGCAGTAACCTTGATATAAGAGCCTGTTCTTCGTCAGTTTCCAAGACTGCATGCTAGCTGGCAAGATCCGGAGGTAGAGAGTCAGAGCCAAGATCTGGCTCTCTCTAAGGCTAGCATTTTGAGGCAAACGTCTTTTTCTAAAAGATGGACACAGGGCTCTGTGTCAGATCACCTTCCGGAGCCAAAAAGGCGTAGAATGGGGGTGAACATAGCCTCGAGTACGGAATTGCTGGAGCAAATTGCCCAGCTAATTGCAGACTCCCAGCAGCATAATATGCGGCCGTCATCGATCTCTGCTTCAGACGAATCGGACGGTGCTGGATCGGCAGAAAGAAGGGTTTCCTCAAATAATCAGTATGCCGATAATAGACCAGACCAGGAACCTCTAGCTGGTAGTGTTAAGGAGTTTGATGAAGACGAGACTGACACTACATCTTTAGCTGAGCAACATATGGAAACTATGAGGTTCCTGCAGGATTTTTCACCTGAATTAATTCCATTTGGTCAGAGTTCTGTGCCTTCTAGAGCCAAGCGCCTGTCTTCTTTAGACAGGGAGGTCATTAAGTCAAAGGAAAGTATCCTTCTGTATCCGTCTCAATCAGTCCAAGTGTTATATGCATTTGATTGTTGTGATGAAGCTATTGCTGACCTGGCTCAGGCTAGAAAAAGTTCTTTCCTTTCGGAAAGGAAGCTTGACCTACCGTTTAGAGGCAATACCTTCTTAAATACGGTAGGCGAGAATAAGATTCCAAGAGCTCCTCTGCAATTGGATAACGGAGCAAGGGACTTAGGTATGTCTCTTTCATCGAGTAGCGTCAGTTCTTTTGTTATAGATACTTATATTGAATCTAGCATAAGTTTTTTGGACGCTATGTCATATGCAGATCATATTTGCAGGGCATTGGCTGGCAATTTGGAATCTGAGAGCTTACAGGAGTTGTTATCTCCTTTGAGAATGCTCTCTTGTGCCATCATGTATACAACATCCCACTCTGCTCTTTCAGTAACGAATTTAGAGTTGGTCAGGTGCGATGCAGACCTTAAATCTACGTCATTTATTGACAACAGTGTTAAGAGCTCTCTAAGGGCTGCTCCCGTTTCGGGCTCTTCTTTATTTAATGATAGGTTAAAAGCTGTATTTGAAGATGCTTCTAGTAAAGCTACAAGTTAGCTTTTGTTGCGCTCAGCTTCGCAACCTCAGCCTTCCACAAGTGGTACTCCTCGGAGAGGTAAACTTTTCTCCAAGAGAGGCTCAGCCCGTGCTGCTTCTAAAGCTAATCTTGGGCATGGTGGCTCGAAACAGGGGAACGATTTCGAAAAGGGGATGACGCAGTCGAAAAATAACGAAACGTGTAGCCCCCACACCGACGTCACAGAGGGGTGCGAGAGCTTCACGAGGTTTCTCCTCGTATAAGCCTCGTAAGTCCTACAAATGAAGAGTTCGACCTCTACTGTTCTCCGGTTGGCGGAAGGCTTTCAAAATTTGCAAGCAACTGGAGCAAAATAACTCAGGATCTTTGGGTTCGAGACGTTGTAAAATATGGTCTACGTCTTTCGTTCCGGAGAAAACCTCCATTAACATGGATTCCGCATTTTGTGAACCTTCCACAAAATATAACAAAGAGAGAGGCTTTGATTTGAGCAGTAGACTCTCTTCTACAAAAAGAGGCAGTAGAGGTCGTAGAGAATCCCAATTCAAAGGGATTCTACGGTCATCTTTTTCTTGTGTCGAAGCCAGACGGCTCGTACAGGCCGGTCATCGATCTCAGCTGGATAAACAAGCTAATAATTGCTCCAAAATTTTATATGGAGACAATTCGATTGGTGAGAGGCAGCATCCGAGTGAACGATTATGCCGCAAGCATAGACTTGAAGGACGCGTATTTTCACATCTTGATTCATCCGGCTTTTCGGAAATACAGTAGAATCCTCTTAATTGAATATCCATTTTGCCAGTGAAAATTATTCAATTAACAGGAGTATACAATTAACATGGATTTGGTCAGTTTCCTGTGTTCTGGAGGTAAACTGAGCATTTATTCTATTATATCTTGTTTGACAGAGCTCATAGAGCTCTGTCAAACAAGATATAATAGAATAAATGCCTGTATTGGATGTAGTGAGGCCAAAAAGGTTGATAAATAAGGAGAATTTGGTGCGTGTCACAGTAATTGTTTCGACATATTACAAAAATTTATATACAATTAACAGGAGTTTACTCTACAACCCATATGCAATTAACAGATCAAATTTGTACTGAAGATATGGTAAATGGTTTTATGTTTGAAAATTATATTCAATTAACAGGGATATACAGTTAAGAGATATCCAATTAAGTGGGCTCCACCGTACCTCCATTTCGCAGTTCAAGGAAAAGTATACCAGTTCAGACCAATGTGTTTTGGCCTGAACCTTGCTCCGTGGGCATTCACATGGGTGATGAATGTGGTGATGAGCCACTTCAGGGTACACTCGGCTTCGATGACGACAGCATATCTGAACGACATTCTTCAAACATACAGAAATTTTCATGCTCTTCAAAGCGACGTTCAGAGTTTGCTATTGTTGCTACGACGCCTAGGTTTTATAATTAATGTCGACAAGTCAGATTTAATGCCGACGAGGTCGTTCGTTCACCTGGGAATGAGTTTCGATACTCTCAATAATCGGGTCTGTTTGCTGGTATCAAGAGCAAAATTAGTTTCTCTGTACGCAAAATACTGCATAAACGTACAAGTCATTACTGCAAGAGAGTTTATGCGGCTGTTAGGACTTTGCGGCGCCGCTGCGGAGTTAATTCCACTAAATCATTTGCGCACTCGTCCAATTCAGATTTACCTAATTCAAAATTGGAGTGTAAAACGTCATTTGTTGGACAGTCCAATTGTTTTAACACAGCCAGTAACACATCATCTTCAAAATTGGGCAGATATCCAGTGGTTATCCCAGGGAATACCGCTTCAGATTCAGGAGCCGTCATTCATAATCATGATGGATGCCAGTCAGGAGAGTTGGGGTGCTTCTCTGATTCCAGGCGATCAAGTGTGTCACGGCTTATGGGAGAGTCAGTTTCTTGTGTCCCATATAAACTACAAAGAAATGAGGGCAATTTGGTTAGCTCTAAATCATTGGCTCAGTCGAGTAATGTTCAAATTCTGTCGGACGATTCAACAGTAGTAGCCTATATTCGGAATCAGGGAGGTACTCATTCCATCCAGCTGTTGAATCTCACCGAAAAGATTCTTCTTTTCTCTCAAGAGAATCAGATTCTGATATCGGTCCATCATATTCCAGGTCGTGTCTCAATGTAATAGCAGACTCTCTATCGAGAAAGGAACGCCTGCTACCTTCAGAATGGTTGTTGAAAAAATCTGTCTTCAATCAGATTTGCTTCCAGTGGGAACGTCTAAAGATTGATCTTTTTGACAATCAGTTCTAGACTTTTGTGTCTCCATGCCCAGACCCTAAGGCTTATGCAGCAGACACTCTGTCAATTTCATCGAATGGGATAATAGGGTATGCTTACCCTCCAGCTCCCCTCATTGAACAGATCTTGCTAAAGATAAAACAGTCTTCTTGCAAGATTCTAATGGTTGCAAGTCTGTTGGCTCACAGACCGTGGATAAATCTTCTCCGGGAACTTCTTTAGGACATTCCACAGACACAGAAGTTACCACCTCTCCAGGATCTTCTGACACAGGGGAAACTCCGTCGGCTTCATCACAATCCGGAAAGCCTCAACCATTACGTTTTTCCGTTGTGCGCCGGAAGGCCTCAACCATCACGTTTTTCCGTTGTGCGGTCCTTCCTGCACGAAAACAGTTTTCCTGACAAGCAATGGACGCAATTTCTAACAAGAGGAGGACCTCCTCTTCGTTAACCCTTTACCTAACGTAACGGCCAAAACCGGCCAGCGCTATTCTAAAAAATCGCCAATTAATTTTCATTATTTTTTCATTTTTTGTCTCAAAAACATAGGTTATGGCCCCTCGTTGGAACGAGCTCGTTGAGCTCGTTCCAACGAGGGGTCATAACCTATGTTTTTGAGACAAAAAATGAAAAAAATTCCCTATTCAAGAAATTTTTTTGCAAGTGTCGTCTGCTTTTCATGTTAGGTAAAAGGGTTAAAGTATGAAGCGAAGTGGAAGGTTTTTGTTCGTTGGTGTGAATCGCAATTGTTTGATTTTTTAACACCAACTATTCCTCAATTTGCTAACTTTTTTATTTATCTTTTTGATGAAGTTAAGCTACAGCTAGTCACTATTAAGGGCTATAGGTCTATGCTTTCTGACACCTGTACACACCAAGGGAAATTAAACATTGGATTGGGTCAGATGTATCTTTAAATAAATTAATGAGGAATTTCTCTGTGAATAGACCTCGTACCTTGAGACTAGTCCCTAAGTGGAATTTAGCTTGGGTTCTTCTGAAACTTCAGGAAGCACCTTTTGAGCCGTTAAATACTGTTGAGTTTAAATTTCTTACTTATAAAACATTTTTTTTTAGAGTTTGCGTCAGCTAGAAGAGTTAGTGAGCTTCATGCTTTGTCTGTTGAAGACTCTCATTATCGTAGTGTTGGTAATTCTATTACTCTCACTACGAAAGTGGAATTCTTAGCTAAGAATCAGGTTCTGGACAAACGGCCTAGTCCTATTCTTATTAAAACATTACCGTCTTCAGATGGTCAGAGACCTTTGTTGTGTCCAGTAAGAGCACTTAGGATTTATAAGGAGCAGTCTAGTTTTATTAGAAGAGGTAGGAAGAGGTTATTTCTTTCTCTTCTTCCTAACAGAAATGATATTTCTGTTCATTCCATATCTAGATGGATTTAGTTAGCTATTCGGACAGCTTATAATGCTTTGTCTGTGAATCAGAGAATAGCTTATAAGATTTCAGCTCACGAAGTTAGAGCTTTAGCTTCTTATGCTAGTAGTACTTCTTTGAAGGATTTGATGCAAGCAGCCTACTGGACACAACAGACGACTTTTACCAAATTTTATCTTCAAGATTTAGAATCAATTTCGGGTGATCTCAGATCTTTACGACCGTTATCGTTAGCTCAGAATGTCGTCCATTCTAATTAGGATTTTCATTCAATCTTCTGTTTGGTCTGCTCTAGGACTGTCACCAGTCTGCTACCCTCTTTGTTTTGATGTGTAGTTACTTTCAAAACAAGGGGAAGGGGGGGGAATGGTATTTCCAAATGGTCATCTGGCTTTATAGTGAAAAGCATGGACATACCTTCTTCAGTGATAGTATCCTGAGGTCGGTACTGTGGTAGTTTTAATGTGCAGCTTGATATGAAACAACATTCACTGTATTATATGTTTTTAATGTGTAGCTCGATGTGAAGCGTTATTATATATGTCATGTGTCAAGATGAGCTTTACTATACAATACTCAGACACTTTTAATGATTTATAAAGAGTCTCATTTCTATGGACTTCTTTATATTTTGGCTTCCTTTATCAAATTAGCATTATGGGTTATGCTAGGCCTTAAATAGAGTTACACCTATAATTTCATTGTTTTTCTGAAATAGGAGCAATGAATATTGAGTACTAGGCCCGCCTGCCTGTTTACTCTTCTCAGCTAGTCTGGGCCATTGGTATAGTGGAAAAATATGAAAAATTTATACCAATTTTAATATTTTTAATACTTACCAATGGCCCAGATGGGGATGGCCCTCCCTGGAGTAGACACTCCTTCCTCCCCGCTGAGTTATGTTAATGTTCTTATTAACATTTAACAGGCACAACAATAAAGAATAACAAGATGGCGGTAGCCTATTGTTGTCCTTGACAACAAGTTGCGCAATGCACAAAAAGTATGGAGGACCATACTGGTCTTCTCTTTTTTAAGTTTTTTGGCAAATTTTGGAGGTTTAGGGGATTCAAAATTTGTGTTTGGCACTGGTAATAAATTGGGTTGCAACAGCTAGTCTGGGCCATTGGTAAGTATTAAAAATATTAAAATTGGTATAAATTTTTCATTTTTCGAGGTTCCCCGTGGGAACACCTGGCGCTAAAAATAGAAAAAAATGAAATGTCCAATATTTCTCAAACTGCTCAGACTAGAGATTTTGTAGTTGGTATGAAGCTTTCTTCTGAGCAGTTGAAACAACTGGACAGAAAAATTGCTGGCAAATCTGTCATATGGTTCATTCAGATTACATTTCCTCCATACCCATAACCCTTACAGTTTAGAACAACACAGTCCAGGTGAGCGTTTTACACACTCTTGAGCCTCTATTATGTACTAGATGTCTGCTCCATGTCATCCTTCCTTTGTCCTTCCCACCAGCAGCTTCTATGTAGCATTGGTCTATATTTGTATGTAATAGATGTCTACTCCATGCCATCCTTCCTTTCCCCTTCCCACCAGCAGTGTTTCTATGTGTCATTGATCCCCATTTGTAATGGCTAATCGTGACACAACATGGAGATGAAGTCAAGTTTAGTCAATCGTTGATCAACATGTTGCCCATTTTAGAGGACTTTCACCCCAAGCATTGGTGACTGGGTCCTATTTTACTAGTAAAGCGGAACTGGTTTACCACAGTAAACAAGTGCTGCTTACTTCCTGGGGTTCCCACGGGGAATACAATCAATTAGGGGACACCTGAGTTATGTATTGTGTATCACACTCTATAACACTGATAAAACATTCTATACAATCACACAACGATATCAGAGTTATGTATTGTGTATCACACTCTATAACACTGATAAAACCTTCTATACAATCATGTAGTGACATCAGAGAGTTATGTATTGTGTATCACACTCTATAACACTGATAAAACATTCTATACAATCATGTAGTGACATCAGAGAGTTATGTATTGTGTATCACACTCTATAACACTGATAAAACATTCTATACAATCACACAGTAACACGGGAGTTATGTATTGTATATCACACTGTAAAACACCGATAAAACATTCTATACAATCATGTAGTGACATCAGAGAGTTATGAATTGTGTATCACACTCTATAACACTGATAAAACATTCTATACAATCATGTAGCAACACCAGATAATACATTCTATAAAATCACACAGTGACACCAGAGACTTATGTATTGTGTATCACACTGTATAACACTGATAATACATTCTATACAATCACACAGTGACATCAGAGAGTTATGTATTGTGTATCACACTGTATAACACTGATAAAACATTCTATACAATCACACAGTGACTCCAGAGAGTTATGTATCATGCATCACACTGTATAACAGTGATGAAACATTCTATACAATCACACAGCAACATCAGAGAGTTATGTATTGTGTATCACACTCTATAACACTGATAAAACATTCTATACAATCATGTAGCGACACCAGATAATACATTCTATAAAATCACACAGTGACACCAGAGAGTTATGTATTGTGTATCACACTATATAACACTGATAAAACCTTCTATACAATCATGTAGTGACATCAGAGAGTTATGTATTGTGTATCACACTCTATAACACTGATAAAACATTCTATACAATCACACAGTAACACGGGAGTTATGTATTGTATATCACACTGTAAAACACCGATAAAACATTCTATACAATCATGTAGTGACATCAGAGAGTTATGAATTGTGTATCACACTCTATAACACTGATAAAACATTCTATACAATCATGTAGCGACACCAGATAATACATTCTATAAAATCACACAGTGACACCAGAGACTTATGTATTGTGTATCACACTGTATAACACTGATAATACATTCTATACAATCACACAGTGACATCAGAGAGTTATGTATTGTGTATCACACTGTATAACACTGATAAAACATTCTATACAATCACACAGTGACATCAGAGAGTTATGTATTGTGTATCACACTGTATAACACTGATAATACATTCTATACAATCACACACTGACATCAGAGAGTTATGTATTGTGTATCACACTGTATAACACTGATAAAACATTCTATACAATCACACAGTGACATCAGAGAGTTATGTATTGTGTATCACACTGTATAACACTGATAATACATTCTATACAATCACACAGTGACATCAGAGAGTTATGTATTGTGTATCACACTGTATAACACTGATAAAACATTCTATACAATCACACAGTGACTCCAGAGAGTTATGTATCATGCATCACACTGTATAACAGTGATGAAACATTCTATACAATCACACAGCAACATCAGAGAGTTATGTATTGTGTATCACACTCTATAACACTGATAAAACATTCTATACAATCATGTAGCGACACCAGATAATACATTCTATAAAATCACACAGTGACATCAGAGAGTTATGAATTGTGTATCACACTCTATAACACTGATAAAACATTCTATACAATCATGTAGCGACACCAGATAATACATTCTATAAAATCACACAGTGACACCAGAGACTTATGTATTGTGTATCACACTGTATAACACTGATAATACATTCTATACAATCACACAGTGACATCAGAGAGTTATGTATTGTGTATCACACTGTATAACACTGATAAAACATTCTATACAATCACACAGTGACTCCAGAGAGTTATGTATCATGCATCACACTGTATAACAGTGATGAAACATTCTATACAATCACACAGCAACATCAGAGAGTTATGTATTGTGTATCACACTCTATAACATTGATAATACATTCTATACAATTAATAAGTGACACCAGAGAGTTATCTATTGTGTATCACACTCTATAACACTGATAAGACATTCTATACAATCATGTAGCGACACCAGATAATACATTCTATAAAATCACACAGCAACATCAGAGAGTTATGTATTGTGTATCACACTCTATAACACTGATAAAACATTCTATACAATCATGTAGCGACACCAGATAATACATTCTATAAAATCACACAGTGACACCAGAGACTTATGTATTGTGTATCACACTGTATAACACTGATAATACATTCTATACAATCACACAGTGACATCAGAGAGTTATGTATTGTGTATCACACTGTATAACACTGATAAAACATTCTATACAATCACACAGTGACTCCAGAGAGTTATGTATCATGCATCACACTGTATAACAGTGATGAAACATTCTATACAATCACACAGCAACATCAGAGAGTTATGTATTGTGTATCACACTCTATAACACTGATAAAACATTCTATACAATCATGTAGCGACACCAGATAATACATTCTATAAAATCACACAGTGACACCAGAGAGTTATGTATTGTGTATCACACTATATAACACTGATAAAACATTCTGTACAATCATCTAGCGACATCTGGGAGTTATGTATTGTGTATCACACTATATAACACTGATAATACATTCTATACAATCATGTAGTGACATCAGAGAGTTATGTATTGTGTATCACACTATATAACACTGATAAAACATTCTGTACAATCATCTAGCGACATCTGGGAGTTATGTATTGTGTATCACACTCTATAACACTGATAAAACATTCTATACAACCACACAGCAACACTAGAGAGTTATGTATTGTGTATCACACTCTATAACATTGATAATACATTCTATACAATTAATAAGTGACACCAGAGAGTTATCTATTGTGTACCACACTGTATAACACTGATAATACATTCTATACAATTAATAAGTGACACCAGAGAGTTATCTATTGTGTACCACACTATATAACACTGATAATACATTCTATACAATCACACAGTGACATCAGAGAGTTATGTATTGTGTATCACCCTGTATAACACTGATAATACATTCTATACAATCACACAGTGACACCAGAGAGTTATGTATTGTGTATCACACTGTATAACACTGATAATACATTCTATACATTCACACTGCGACATCAGAGAGTTATGTATTGTGTATCACACTGTATAACACTGATAATACATTCTATACAATCACACAGTGACATCAGAGAGTTATGTATTGTGTATCACACTGTATAACACTGATAAAACATTCTATACAATCAATTAGGGACACCCTAAGTCAAGATTAGCTATTGCGTGTAGTAGTCTGTTATCTGTGAGTTTGTTCACATTTTCCTTTAGCACAGGCTACACCCTGCAGTTCATGTCTGATCATCACGAAATTCCATATGCAGGTTTGGGGTCACGTCTAGATGCGAACGTCCCCTTTTGGTTGCGATCGGTCAACCAGTATGGCTGCCCGAGCCCAAAACCCGTAAACCTTTTGCACAGTCCACAGGTTGTATTTATGAAGGGATTTCATTGTAACTTGGTAGGATGCCTCTGTTAAAAGCCTAGATGAAAACGTCCCCTTTTGGACATGATCTGTCAACCATGATGGCTGCCCAAGCCCAAAACCCAAAAACTTTTAGCACAGTCTGCAGGTCATGTTTAATATGGAAGGATTTCATTGTAACATGGTAGGGTGACTTCTTATGATGTCTAGATGAGAATTCCCCATTTTGGCATGATCTGTTGACTGTGACGACTTCCCGAGCCCAAAACCCGAAAACCCTTAGCACAGTGTACAGGTCATATTTATTGAGAATTTCATTGTAATGTGGTGGGTTGACTTCATATAATGTCTAGATGAGAAAGTCTCCTTTTGGATGTGATTTGGCAACTGTGACGGCTACAGAGGCCCGAAGCCTGAAAACCTTTAGCACAGTCTACAGGTCATATTTATGAAGGGATTTCATTGTAACTTGGTAGGTTTGACTTCATATAATGTCTCCATATGATGTCTAGATGAGAATTTCCCTATTTGGATGTGATCTGTCCACCGTGACGACTGCCCAAGCCCAACACTCAAAAACCTTTAGCACAGTCTACAGGTCATATTTATTGAGGAATTGAGGAATTTCATTGTAACTTGGTGGGTTGACTTCATATAATGTCTAGATGAGAAAGTCTCCTTTTCTACACGATTGGGCAGGTCATAATTATGAAGGAATTTCATTGTAGCTTGGTAGGATGACTCCAAATAATGTCTAGATGAGAACGTCCCCTTTTGGTCGCAATCATTTAGCCTTGATGGCTGCCTAGCCCAAAAACCTTTAGCATAGTCTATAGGTCGTATTTATGGAAGGATTTCATTGTAACTTGTTAGGTTGACTCCATATAATGCCTAGATGATGACATCCCCTTTTGGTTGTGATTGGTCAGCTGTGATGGCTACAGGTGCCTGAAGCCCGAAAATCTCGAGCACAGTCTACAGGTCATATTTATGAAGGGATTTCATTGTAACTTGATAGGTTGACTTCAAAAAATGTCTAGATGAGAACAGCCCCTTTTGGACACCATTAGGCAACTGCGACGGCTACAGCTACAGGGGCCTGAAGTCCAAAAACCTTTAGCACAGTCTACAGGTGATATTTATGAAGGGATTTCATTGTACCTTGGTAGGATGACTCCAAATAATGTCTAGATGAGAACGTTTTAGCCTTGATGGCTGCCCAAGCCCAAAACCCCTAAAACTTTAGCATAGTCTATAGGTCATATTTATGCAATGATTTCATTGTAACCTATTAGTTTAACTCCATATAATGCCTAGATGATGACTTTTGGTCATGATTGGTCAACTGTAATGGCTTCAGGGGCCCGAAGTCGGAAAACCTTGAGCACAGTCTACAGGCCATATTTATGAAGGGATTTCATTGTGACTTCGTAGGATCACTCCAGATGATGTCCAGATGAGAATTCCCCTTTTGGTTGCGATCATTCAACCATGATGGCTGTCTGAGCCCAAAGCCCCAAAACCTTTAGCTCAGTCTACAGGTCATATTTATGAAGGGATTTCATTGTAACATGGTAGGTTGACTTCATATAATGTCCAGATAAGAACGTCCCTGTTGGACGTAATTGGGAAACTGATGGCTACAAGGGCCTGAAGCCTAAAAACCTTTAGCACAGTCTACAGGCCATCTTTATGAAGTGATTTCAATGTAACTTGATAGGATGACTCGTTTTGAAATAATTTCGCTGTAACTTGGTAACGTTCGTTGATAAACGTTAACTGTGAGGTCATATTAACTCAACTCTCAGCTCTTTAGTCCAGTGTACACCTCATATTATTTTTATCAAAAACATAGCATACAGGGAACAGAAATGAATATTCCCAATTATCACAATTCTTGTCTTATTTAATAATCCTTTCATAAACATTGAAGATTATCCTTTTCATCAAACACAACACACAAGTTAAGCTACAGTGCCACTGACACTTTCAGTACTTCTTGTTCAACATCATACTGTGAGGTATGAGCTATTGGGATGGGTTATTTTCTGTAGAAACTCAAGTGAATGATTTGTCATTACTGCAACTTGAGTTCAGTCCCTTCTTGGCCAAGTTGAGTTGCAATGTCAGTGACAGTTTCATCTGGTGTTTTTCAGGTTTATTATATATGGCTGTACCTTATTATAAAAGAGCTCTAGAGTGTGATCCTGTTATTGATGATGATGAGGTAAGACTTTCAGTATATAAATCCTGTTATTGATGATGATGAGGTAAGACATTCAGTATGTAAATCTTTGTTATTGATGATGAGGTAAGACATTCAGTATGTAAATCTTTGTTATTGATGATGAGGTAAGACATTCAGTATATAAATCTTTGTTATTGATGATGAGGTAAGACATTCAGTATGTAAATCTTTGTTATTGATGATGATGATGAGGTAAAACATTCAGTATATAAATCTTTGTTATTGATGATGAGGTAAGACATTCAGTATGTAAATCTTTTTTATTGATGATGAGGTAAGACATTCAGTATGTAAATCTTTGTTATTGATGATGAGGTAAGACATTCAGTATGTAAATCTTTGTTATTGATGATGATGAGGTAAGACATTCAGTATATAAATCTTTGTTATTGATGATGAGGTAAGACATTCAGTATGTAAATCTTTGTTATTGATGATGATGATGAGGTAAAACATTCAGTATGTAAATCTTTGTTATTGATGATGAGGTAAGACATTCAGTATGTAAATCTTTTTTATTGATGATGAGGTAAGACATTCAGTATATAAATCTTTTTTATTGATGATGATGAGGTAAGACATTCAGTATGTAAATCTTTCTTATTGATGATGAGGTAAGACATTCAGTATGTAAATCTTTCTTATTGATGATGAGGTAAGACATGCAGTATGTAAATCTTTGTTATTGATGACGATGAGGTAAGACATTCAGTATGTAAATCTTTTTTATTGATGATGATGAGGTAAGACATTCAGTATATAAATCTTTGTTATTGATGATGAGGTAAGACATTCAGTATATAAATCTTTGTTATTGATGATGATGAGGTAAGACATTCAGTATGTAAATCTTTTTTATTGATGATGATGAGGTAAGACATTCAGTATATAAATCTTTGTTATTGATGATGAGGTAAGACATTCATTATGTAAATCTTTGTTATTGATGATGATGAGGTAAGACATTCAGTATATAAATCTTTGTTATTGATGATGAGGTAAGACATTCAGTATATAAATCTTTGTTATTGATGATGATGAGGTAAGACATTCAGTATGTAAATCTTTGTTATTGATGATGAGGTAAGACATTCAGTATATAAATCTTTGTTATTGATGATGAGGTAAGACATTCAGTATATAAATCTTTGTTATTGATGATGATGAGGTAAGACATGCAGTATGTAAATCTTTTTTATTGATGATGATGAGGTAAGACATTCAGTATGTAAATCTTTTTTATTGATGATGAGGTAAGACATTCAGTATATAAATCTTTTTTATTGATGATGATGAGGTAAGACATTCAGTATGTAAATCTTTGTTATTGATGATGATGAGGTAAGACATTCAGTATATAAATCTTTGTCATTGATGATGAGGTAAGACATTCAGTATGTAAATCTTTGTTATTGATGATGAGGTAAGACATTCAGTATGTAAATCTTTGTTATTGATGATGATGAGGTAAGACATTCAGTATGTAAATCTTTGTTATTGATGATGAGGTAAGACATTCAGTATGTAAATCTTTGTTATTGATGATGAGGTAAGACATTCAGTATGTAAATCTTTTTTATTGATGATGAGGTAAGACATTCAGTATGTAAATCTTTGTTATTGATGATGAGGTAAGACATTCAGTATATAAATCTTTGTCATTGATGATGAGGTAAGACATTCAGTATGTAAATCTTTGTTATTGATGATGAGGTAAGACATTCAGTATGTAAATCTTTTTTATTGATGATGATGAGGTAAGACATTCAGTATGTAAATCTTTCTTATTGATGATGAGGTAAGACATTCATTATGTAAATCTTTTTTATTGATGATGATGAGGTAAGACATTCAGTATATAAATCTTTGTTATTGATGATGATGAGGTAAGACATTCAGTATGTAAATCTTTCTTATTGATGATGAGGTAAGACATTCATTATGTAAATCTTTCTTATTGATGATGAGGTAAGACATTCAGTATGTAAATCTTTCTTATTGATGATGAGGTAAGACATTCAGTATGTAAATCTTTTTTATTGATGATGATGAGGTAAGACATTCAGTATATAAATCTTTGTTATTGATGATGATGAGGTAAGACATTCAGTATGTAAATCTTTTTTATTGATGATGATGAGGTAAGACATTCAGTATGTAAATCCTGTTATTGATGATGAGGTAAGACATTCAGTATGTAAATCTTTGTTATTGATGATGAGGTAAGACATTCAGTATGTAAATCTTTGTTATTGATGATGAGGTAAGACATTCAGTATGTAAATCTTTTTTATTGATGATGAGGTAAGACATTCAGTATATAAATCTTTGTTATTGATGATGAGGTAAGACATTCAGTATGTAAATCTTTTTTATTGATGATGAGGTAAGACATTCAGTATATAAATCTTTGTTATTGATGATGATGAGGTAAGACATTCAGTATGTAAATCTTTGTCATTGATGATGAGGTAAGACATTCAGTATGTAAATCTTTGTTATTGATGATGATGAGGTAAGACATTCAGTATATAAATCTTTGTTATTGATGATGAGGTAAGACATTCAGTATGTAAATCTTTGTTATTGATGATGATGAGGTAAGACATTCAGTATATAAATCTTTGTTATTGATGATGAGGTAAGACATTCAGTATGTAAATCTTTGTTATTGATGATGATGAGGTAAGACATTCAGTATGTAAATCTTTGTTATTGATGATGAGGTAAGACATTCAGTATGTAAATCTTTGTTATTGATGATGAGGTAAGACATTCAGTATGTAAATCTTTTTTATTGATGATGAGGTAAGACATTCAGTATATAAATCTTTGTTATTGATGATGAGGTAAGACATTCAGTATGTAAATCTTTGTTATTGATGATGAGGTAAGACATTCAGTATGTAAATCTTTTTTATTGATGATGAGGTAAGACATTCAGTATATAAATCTTTGTTATTGATGATGATGAGGTAAGACATTCAGTATATAAATCTTTGTTATTGATGATGATGAGGTAAGACATTCAGTATATAAATCTTTGTTATTGATGATGAGGTAAGACATTCAGTATGTAAATCTTTGTTATTGATGATGATGAGGTAAGACATTCAGTATATAAATCTTTGTTATTGATGATGAGGTAAGACATTCAGTATGTAAATCTTTGTTATTGATGATGAGGTAAGACATTCAGTATGTAAATCTTTGTTATTGATGATGAGGTAAGACATTCAGTATGTAAATCTTTGTTATTGATGATGAGGTAAGACATTCAGTATGTAAATCTTTGTTATTGATGATGAGGTAAGACATTCAGTATGTAAATCTTTTTTATTGATGATGAGGTAAGACATTCAGTATGTAAATCTTTGTTATTGATGATGAGGTAAGACATTCAGTATGTAAATCTTTTTTATTGATGATGAGGTAAGACATTCAGTATGTAAATCTTTGTTATTGATGATGATGAGGTAAGACATTCAGTATATAAATCTTTGTTATTGATGATGATGAGGTAAGACATTCTGTATGTAAATCTTTGTTATTGATGATGATGAGGTAAGACATTCAGTATATAAATCTTTGTTATTGATGATGATGAGGTAAGACATTCAGTATGTAAATCTTTTTTATTGATGATGATGAGGTAAGACATTCTGTATGTAAATCTTTTTTATTGATGATGAGGTAAGACATTCAGTATATAAATCTTTGTTATTGATGATGAGGTAAGACATTCAGTATGTAAATCTTTGTTATTGATGATGATGAGGTAAGACATTCAGTATGTAAATCTTTGTTATTGATGATGAGGTAAGACATTCAGTATGTAAATCTTTCTTATTGATGATGAGGTAGGACATTCAGTATGTAAATCTTTGTTATTGATGATGAGGTAAGACATTCAGTATGTAAATCTTTGTTATTGATGATGAGGTAAGACATTCAGTATATAAATCTTTGTTATTGATGATGAGGTAAGACATTCAGTATGTAAATCTTTGTTATTGATGATGAGGTAAGACATTCAGTATGTAAATCTTTGTTATTGATGATGATGAGGTAAGACATTCAGTATGTAAATCTTTGTTATTGATGATGAGGTAAGACATTCGGTATGTAAATCTTTGTTATTGATGATGAGGTAAGACATTCAGTATATAAATCTTTGTTATTGATGATGAGGTAAGACATTCAGTATGTAAATCTTTGTTATTGATGATGATGAGGTAAGACATTCAGTATGTAAATCTTTGTTATTGATGATGAGGTAAGACATTCAGTATGTAAATCTTTCTTATTGATGATGAGGTAGGACATTCAGTATGTAAATCTTTGTTATTGATGATGAGGTAAGACATTCAGTATGTAAATCTTTGTTATTGATGATGAGGTAAGACATTCAGTATATAAATCTTTGTTATTGATGATGAGGTAAGACATTCAGTATGTAAATCTTTGTTATTGATGATGATGAGGTAAGACATTCAGTATGTAAATCTTTTTTATTGATGATGAGATAAGACATTCAGTATATAAATCTTTGTTATTGATGATGAGGTAAGACATTCAGTATGTAAATCTTTTTTATTGATGATGATGAGGTAAGACATTCAGTATGTAAATCTTTGTTATTGATGATGATGAGGTAAGACATTCAGTATATAAATCTTTGTTATTGATGATGATGAGGTAAGACATTCAGTATGTAAATCCTGTTATTGATGATGATGAGGTAAGACATTCAGTATGTAAATCTTTGTTATTGATGATGATGAGGTAAGACATTCAGTATATAAATCTTTTTTATTGATGATGATGAGGTAAGACATTCTGTATGTAAATCTTTTTTATTGATGATGAGGTAAGACATTCAGTATATAAATCTTTTTTATTGATGATGATGAGGTAAGACATTCAGTATGTAAATCTTTCTTATTGATGATGAGGTAAGACATTCAGTATGTAAATCTTTCTTATTGATGATGAGGTAAGACATTCAGTATGTAAATCTTTTTTATTGATGATGATGAGGTAAGACATTCAGTATATAAATCTTTTTTATTGATGATGATGAGGTAAGACATTCAGTATATAAATCTTTGTTATTGATGATGATGAGGTAAGACATTCAGTATGTAAATCTTTTTTATTGATGATGATGAGGTAAGACATTCAGTATGTAAATCCTGTTATTGATGATGAGGTAAGACATTCAGTATGTAAATCTTTGTTATTGATGATGAGGTAAGACATTCAGTATGTAAATCTTTGTTATTGATGATGAGGTAAGACATTCAGTATATAAATCTTTGTTATTGATGATGAGGTAAGACATTCAGTATATAAATCTTTGTTATTGCTGATGAGGTAAGACATTCTGTATGTAAATCTTTTTTATTGATGATGAGGTAAGACATTCAGTATATAAATCTTTTTTATTGATGATGATGAGGTAAGACATTCAGTATGTAAATCTTTCTTATTGATGATGAGGTAAGACATTCAGTATGTAAATCTTTGTTATTGATGATGAGGTAAGACATTCAGTATATAAATCTTTTTTATTGATGATGATGAGGTAAGACATTCAGTATATAAATCTTTGTTATTGATGATGATGAGGTAAGACATTCAGTATATAAATCTTTGTTATTGATGATGAGGTAAGACATTCAGTATGTAAATCTTTGTTATTGATGATGATGAGGTAAGACATTCAGTATATAAATCTTTGTTATTGATGATGAGGTAAGACATTCAGTATATAAATCTTTGTTATTGATGATGAGGTAAGACATTCAGTATGTAAATCTTTGTTATTGATGATGATGAGGTAAGACATTCAGTATATAAATCTTCGTTATTGATGATGATGAGGTAAGACATTCAGTATATAAATCTTTTTTATTGATGATGATGGGGTAAGACATTCAGTATGTAAATCTTTGTTATTGATGATGAGGTAAGACATTCAGTATGTAAATCTTTGTTATTGATGATGAGGTAAGACATTCAGTATATAAATCTTTGTTATTGATGATGATGAGGTAAGACATTCAGTATATAAATCTTTGTTATTGATGATGATGAGGTAAGACATTCAGTATGTAAATCTTTTTTATTGATGATGATGAGGTAAGACATTCAGTATGTAAATCCTGTTATTGATGATGATGAGGTAAGACATTCAGTATGTAAATCTTTTTTATTGATGACGAGGTAAGACATTCAGTATGTAAATCTTTCTTATTGATGATGAGGTAAGACATGCAGTATATAAATCTTTGTTATTGATGATGATGAGGTAAGACATTCAGTATATAAATCTTTGTTATTGATGATTAGGTAAGACATTCAGTATGTAAATCTTTGTTATTGATGATGATGAGGTAAGACATTCAGTATATAAATCTTTTTTATTGATGATGAGGTAAGACATTCAGTATGTAAATCTTTTTTATTGATGATGATGAGGTAAGACATTCAGTATGTAAATTTTTGTTATTGAAGATGAGGTAAGACATTCAGTATATAAATCTTTGTTATTGAAGATGAGGTAAGACATTCAGTATATAAATCTTTGTTATTGATGATGAGGTAAGACATTCAGTATGTAAATCTTTGTTATTGATGATGATGAGGTAAGACATTCAGTATGTAAATCTTTGTTATTGATGATGATGAGGTAAGACATTCAGTATGTAAATCTTTGTTATTGATGATGATGAGGTAAGACATTCAGTATGTAAATCTTTTTTATTGATGATGAGGTAAGACATTCAGTATATAAATCCTGTTATTGATGATGATGAGGTAAGACATTCAGTATGTAAATCTTTTTTATTGATGATGAGGTAAGACATTCAGTATATAAATCTTTGTTATTGATGATGAGGTAAGACATTCAGTATATAAATCCTGTTATTGATGATGATGAGGTAAGACATTCAGTATGTAAATCTTTTTTATTGATGATGAGGTAAGACATTCAGTATGTAAATCTTTGTTATTGATGATGAGGTAAGACATTCAGTATGTAAATCTTTGTTATTGATGATGATGAGGTAAGACATTCAGTATGTAAATCTTTGTTATTGATGATGATGAGGTAAGACATTCAGTATGTAAATCTTTGTTATTGATGATGATGAGGTAAGACATTCAGTATGTAAATCTTTGTTATTGATGATGATGAGGTAAGACATTCAGTATGTAAATTTTTGTTATTGAAGATGAGGTAAGACATTCAGTATATAAATCTTTGTTATTGATGATGAGGTAAGACATTCAGTATATAAATCCTGTTATTGATGATGATGAGGTAAGACATTCAGTATGTAAATCTTTGTTATTGATGATGAGGTAAGACATTCAGTATGTAAATCTTTGTTATTGATGATGATGAGGTAAGACATTCAGTATGTAAATCTTTGTTATTGATGATGAGGTAAGACATTCAGTATGTAAATCCTGTTATTGATGATGATGAGGTAAGACATTCAGTATGTAAATCTTTTTTATTGATGATGATGAGGTAAGACATTCAGTATGTAAATCTTTGTTATTGATGATGATGAGCTAAGACATTCAGTATGTAAATCTTTGTTATTGATGATGATGAGGTAAGACATTCAGTATATAAATCTTTGTTATTGATGATGAGGTAAGACATTCAGTATATAAATCTTTGTTATTGATGATGAGGTAAGACATTCAGTATGTAAATCTTTGTTATTGATGATGATGAGGTAAGACATTCAGTATATAAATCTTTGTTATTGATGATGAGGTAAGACATTCAGTATATAAATCTTTGTTATTGATGATGAGGTAAGACATTCAGTATATAAATCTTTTTTATTGATGATGAGGTAAGACATTCAGTATATAAATCTTTTTTATTGATGATGATGAGGTAAGACATTCAGTATGTAAATCTTTGTTATTGATGATGATGAGGTAAGACATTCAGTATGTAAATCTTTGTTATTGATGATGATGAGGTAAGACATTCAGTATGTAAATCTTTGTTATTGATGATGATGAGGTAAGACATTCAGTATGTAAATCTTTGTTATTGATGATGATGAGGTAAGACATTCAGTATATAAATCTTTTTTATTGATGATGAGGTAAGACATTCAGTATGTAAATCTTTGTTATTGATGATGATGAGGTAAGACATTCAGTATATAAATCTTTGTTATTGATGATGAGGTAAGACATTCAGTATATAAATCTTTGTTATTGATGATGAGGTAAGACATTCAGTATATAAATCTTTGTTATTGATGATGAGGTAAGACATTCAGTATATAAATCTTTGTTATTGATGATGAGGTAAGACATTCAGTATGTAAATCTTTGTTATTGATGATGAGGTAAGACATTCAGTATGTAAATCTTTTTTATTGATGATGATGAGGTAAGACATTCAGTATATAAATCTTTGTTATTGATGATGAGGTAAGACATTCAGTATATAAATCTTTTTTATTGATGATGAGGTAAGACATTCAGTATATAAATCTTTGTTATTGATGATGAGGTAAGACATTCAGTATGTAAATCTTTGTTATTGATGATGAGGTAAGACATTCAGTATGTAAATCTTTGTTATTGATGATGATGAGGTAAGACATTCAGTATATAAATCTTTTTTATTGATGATGAGGTAAGACATTCAGTATATAAATCTTTTTTATTGATGATGAGGTAAGACATTCAGTATGTAAATCTTTGTTATTGATGATGATGAGGTAAGACATTCAGTATATAAATCTTTGTTATTGATGATGAGGTAAGACATTCAGTATATAAATCTTTGTTATTGATGATGAGGTAAGACATTCAGTATATAAATCTTTGTTATTGATGATGAGGTAAGACATTCAGTATGTAAATCTTTGTTATTGATGATGAGGTAAGACATTCAGTATGTAAATCTTTTTTATTGATGATGATGAGGTAAGACATTCAGTATATAAATCTTTGTTATTGATGATGAGGTAAGACATTCAGTATATAAATCTTTTTTATTGATGATGAGGTAAGACATTCAGTATATAAATCTTTGTTATTGATGATGATGAGGTAAGACATTCAGTATATAAATCTTTGTTATTGATGATGAGGTAAGACATTCAGTATATAAATCTTTGTTATTGATGATGAGGTAAGACATTCAGTATGTAAATCTTTTTTATTGATGATGATGAGGTAAGACATTCAGTATATAAATCTTTGTTATTGATGATGAGGTAAGACATTCAGTATATAAATCTTTTTTATTGATGATGAGGTAAGACATTCAGTATATAAATCTTTGTTATTGATGATGATGAGGTAAGACATTCAGTATATAAATCTTTTTTATTGATGATGAGGTAAGACATTCAGTATATAAATCTTTTTTATTGATGATGATGAGGTAAGACATTCAGTATGTAAATCTTTGTTATTGATGATGATGAGGTAAGACATTCAGTATGTAAATCTTTGTTATTGATGATGATGAGGTAAGACATTCAGTATATAAATCTTTGTTATTGATGATGAGGTAAGACATTCAGTATATAAATCTTTGTTATTGATGATGAGGTAAGACATTCAGTATATAAATCTTTGTTATTGATGATGAGGTAAGACATTCAGTATATAAATCTTTTTTATTGATGATGAGGTAAGACATTCAGTATGTAAATCTTTGTTATTGATGATGATGAGGTAAGACATTCAGTATGTAAATCTTTGTTATTGATGATGATGAGGTAAGACATTCAGTATATAAATCTTTGTTATTGATGATGAGGTAAGACATTCAGTATATAAATCTTTGTTATTGATGATGAGGTAAGACATTCAGTATATAAATCTTTTTTATTGATGATGAGGTAAGACATTCAGTATATAAATCTTTGTCATTGATGATGAGGTAAGACATTCAGTATGTAAATCTTTGTTATTGATGATGGGGTAAGACATTCAGTATGTAAATCTTTGTTATTGATGATGATGAGGTAAGACATTCAGTATATAAATCCTGTTATTGATGATGATGAGGTAAGACATTCAGTATGTAAATCTTTGTTATTGATGATGGGGTAAGACATTCAGTATGTAAATCTTTGTTATTGATGATGATGAGGTAAGACATTCAGTATATAAATCCTGTTATTGATGATGATGAGGTAAGACATTCAGTATGTAAATCTTTGTTATTGATGATGGGGTAAGACATTCAGTATGTAAATCTTTGTTATTGATGATGATGAGGTAAGACATTCAGTATATAAATCCTGTTATTGATGATGATGAGGTAAGACATTCAGTATGTAAATCTTTGTTATTGATGATGAGGTAAGACATTCAGTATGTAAATCTTTTTTATTGATGATGAGGTAAGACATTCAGTATATAAATCTTTTTTATTGATGATGATGAGGTAAGACATTCAGTATGTAAATCTTTCTTATTGATGATGAGGTAAGACATTCAGTATGTAAATCTTTTTTATTGATGATGATGAGGTAAGACATTCAGTATATAAATCTTTGTTATTGATGATGATGAGGTAAGACATTCAGTATGTAAATCTTTTTTATTGATGATGATGAGGTAAGACATTCAGTATGTAAATCCTGTTATTGATGATGAGGTAAGACATTCAGTATGTAAATCTTTGTTATTGATGATGAGGTAAGACATTCAGTATGTAAATCTTTGTTATTGATGATGAGGTAAGACATTCAGTATGTAAATCTTTTTTATTGATGATGAGGTAAGACATTCAGTATATAAATCTTTGTTATTGATGATGAGGTAAGACATTCAGTATGTAAATCTTTGTTATTGATGATGAGGTAAGACATTCAGTATGTAAATCTTTTTTATTGATGATGATGAGGTAAGACATTCAGTATATAAATCTTTGTTATTGATGATGATGAGGTAAGACATTCAGTATGTAAATCTTTTTTATTGATGATGATGAGGTAAGACATTCAGTATGTAAATCCTGTTATTGATGATGAGGTAAGACATTCAGTATGTAAATCTTTGTTATTGATGATGAGGTAAGACATTCAGTATGTAAATCTTTGTTATTGATGATGATGAGGTAAGACATTCAGTATGTAAATCTTTGTTATTGATGATGAGGTAAGACATTCAGTATGTAAATCTTTGTTATTGATGATGAGGTAAGACATTCAGTATGTAAATCTTTTTTTATTGATGATGAGGTAAGACATTCAGTATGTAAATCTTTGTTATTGATGATGAGGTAAGACATTCAGTATGTAAATCTTTTTTATTGATGATGAGGTAAGACATTCAGTATGTAAATCTTTGTTATTGATGATGATGAGGTAAGACATTCAGTATATAAATCTTTGTTATTGATGATGATGAGGTAAGACATTCTGTATGTAAATCTTTGTTATTGATGATGATGAGGTAAGACATTCAGTATATAAATCTTTGTTATTGATGATGATGAGGTAAGACATTCAGTATGTAAATCTTTTTTATTGGTGATGATGAGGTAAGACATTCTGTATGTAAATCTTTTTTATTGATGATGAGGTAAGACATTCACTATATAAATCTTTTTTATTGATGATGATGAGGTAAGACATTCAGTATGTAAATCTTTCTTATTGATGATGAGGTAAGACATTCAGTATATAAATCTTTGTTATTGATGATGATGAGGTAAGACATTCAGTATATAAATCTTTTTTATTGATGATGATGAGGTAAGACATTCAGTATATAAATCTTTTTTATTGATGATGATGAGGTAAGACATTCAGTATGTAAATCTTTGTTATTGATGATGAGGTAAGACATTCAGTATGTAAATCTTTGTTATTGATGATGAGGTAAGACATTCAGTATGTAAATCTTTTTTATTGATGATGAGGTAAGACATTCAGTATATAAATCTTTGTTATTGATGATGATGAGGTAAGACATTCAGTATATAAATCTTTGTTATTGATGATGATGAGGTAAGACATTCAGTATGTAAATCTTTTTTATTGATGATGAGGTAAGACATTCAGTATATAAATCTTTGTTATTGATGATGATGAGGTAAGACATTCAGTATGTAAATCTTTGTTATTGATGATGAGGTAAGACATTCAGTATATAAATCTTTGTTATTGATGATGAGGTAAGACATTCAGTATGTAAATCTTTGTTATTGATGATGATGAGGTAAGACATTCAGTATGTAAATCTTTGTTATTGATGATGAGGTAAGACATTCAGTATGTAAATCTTTCTTATTGATGATGAGGTAGGACATTCAGTATGTAAATCTTTGTTATTGATGATGAGGTAAGACATTCAGTATGTAAATCTTTGTTATTGATGATGAGGTAAGACATTCAGTATGTAAATCTTTTTTATTGATGATGAGGTAAGACATTCAGTATATAAATCTTTGTTATTGATGATGAGGTAAGACATTCAGTATGTAAATCTTTGTTATTGATGATGATGAGGTAAGACATTCAGTATGTAAATCTTTGTTATTGATGATGATGAGGTAAGACATTCAGTATATAAATCTTTTTTATTGATGATGATGAGGTAAGACATTCTGTATGTAAATCTTTTTTATTGATGATGAGGTAGGACATTCAGTATATAAATCTTTTTTATTGATGATGATGAGGTAAGACATTCTGTATGTAAATCTTTTTTATTGATGATGAGGTAAGACATTCAGTATATAAATCTTTTTTATTGATGATGATGAGGTAAGACATTCAGTATGTAAATCTTTCTTATTGATGATGAGGTAAGACATTCAGTATGTAAATCTTTCTTATTGATGATGAGGTAAGACATTCAGTATGTAAATCTTTTTTATTGATGATGATGAGGTAAGACATTCAGTATATAAATCTTTTTTATTGATGATGATGAGGTAAGACATTCAGTATATAAATCTTTGTTATTGATGATGATGAGGTAAGACATTCAGTATGTAAATCTTTTTTATTGATGATGATGAGGTAAGACATTCAGTATGTAAATCCTGTTATTGATGATGAGGTAAGACATTCAGTATGTAAATCTTTGTTATTGATGATGAGGTAAGACATTCAGTATGTAAATCTTTGTTATTGATGATGAGGTAAGACATTCAGTATGTAAATCTTTTTTATTGATGATGATGAGGTAAGACATTCAGTATGTAAATCCTGTTATTGATGATGAGGTAAGACATTCAGTATGTAAATCCTGTTATTGATGATGAGGTAAGACATTCAGTATGTAAATCTTTGTTATTGATGATGAGGTAAGACATTCAGTATGTAAATCTTTGTTATTGATGATGAGGTAAGACATTCAGTATATAAATCTTTGTTATTGATGATGAGGTAAGACATTCAGTATGTAAATCTTTGTTATTGATGATGATGAGGTAAGACATTCAGTATATAAATCTTCGTTATTGATGATGATGAGGTATGACATTCTGTATGTAAATCTTTTTTATTGATGATGATGGGGTAAGACATTCAGTATGTAAATCTTTGTTATTGATGATGAGGTAGGACATTCAGTATGTAAATCCTGTTATTGATGATGATGAGGTAAGACATTCAGTATATAAATCTTCGTTATTGATGATGATGAGGTAAGACATTCTGTATGTAAATCTTTTTTATTGATGATGATGGGGTAAGACATTCAGTATATAAATCTTTGTTATTGATGATGAGGTAAGACATTCAGTATATAAATCCTGTTATTGATGATGATGAGGTAAGACATTCAGTATGTAAATCTTTTTTATTGATGATGAGGTAAGACATTCAGTATGTAAATCTTTTTTATTGATGATGAGGTAAGACATTCAGTATATAAATCTTTGTTATTGATGATGAGGTAAGACATTCAGTATGTAAATCTTTTTTATTGATGATGAGGTAAGACATTCAGTATATAAATCTTTGTTATTGATGATGAGGTAAGACATTCATTATGTAAATCTTTGTTATTGATGATGATGAGGTAAGACATTCAGTATGTAAATCTTTGTTATTGATGATGAGGTAAGACATTCAGTATGTAAATCTTTGTTATTGATGATGATGAGGTAAGACATTCAGTATGTAAATCTTTGTTATTGATGATGAGGTAAGACATTCAGTATGTAAATCTTTGTTATTGATGATGAGGTAAGACATTCAGTATGTAAATCTTTGTTATTGATGATGATGAGGTAAGACATTCAGTATATAAATCTTTGTTATTGATGATGATGAGGTAAGACATTCAGTATATAAATCTTTGTTATTGATGATGATGAGGTAAGACATTCAGTATGTAAATCTTTGTTATTGATGATGATGAGGTAAGACATTCAGTATATAAATCTTTGTTATTGATGATGAGGTAAGACATTCAGTATATAAATCCTGTTATTGATGATGATGAGGTAAGACATTCAGTATGTAAATCTTTTTTATTGATGATGATGAGGTAAGACATTCAGTATATAAATCTTTGTTATTGATGATGATGAGGTAAGACATTCAGTATATAAATCTTTGTTATTGATGATGATGAGGTAAGACATTCAGTATATAAATCTTTGTTATTGATGATGATGAGGTAAGACATTCAGTATGTAAATCTTTGTTATTGATGATGATGAGGTAAGACATTCAGTATGTAAATCTTTGTTATTGATGATGATGAGGTAAGACATTCAGTATATAAATCTTTGTTATTGATGATGATGAGGTAAGACATTCAGTATATAAATCTTTGTTATTGATGATGATGAGGTAAGACATTCAGTATGTAAATCTTTGTTATTGATGATGATGAGGTAAGACATTCAGTATGTAAATCTTTGTTATTGATGATGAGGTAAGACATTCAGTATATAAATCTTTGTTATTGATGATGAGGTAAGACATTCAGTATGTAAATCTTTGTTATTGATGATGAGGTAAGACATTCAGTATATAAATCTTTGTTATTGATGATGAGGTAAGACATTCAGTATATAAATCCTGTTATTGATGATGATGAGGTAAGACATTCAGTATGTAAATCTTTTTTATTGATGATGAGGTAAGACATTCAGTATGTAAATCTTTTTTATTGATGATGAGGTAAGACATTCAGTATATAAATCTTTGTTATTGATGATGAGGTAAGACATTCAGTATGTAAATCTTTGTTATTGATGATGAGGTAAGACATTCAGTATATAAATCTTTGTTATTGATGATGAGGTAAGACATTCAGTATGTAAATCTTTTTTATTGATGATGATGAGGCAAGAAATTCAGTATGTAAATCTTTGTTATTGATGATGATGAGGTAAGACATTCAGTATGTAAATCTTTGTTATTGATGATGAGGTAAGACATTCAGTATGTAAATCTTTGTTATTGATGATGATGAGGTAAGACATTCAGTATATAAATCTTTTTTATTGATGATGAGGTAAGACATTCAGTATGTAAATCTTTTTTATTGATGATGAGGTAAGACATTCAGTATATAAATCTTTGTTATTGATGATGAGGTAAGACATTCAGTATGTAAATCTTTGTTATTGATGATGAGGTAAGACATTCAGTATGTAAATCTTTGTTATTGATGATGATGAGGTAAGACATTCAGTATGTAAATCTTTTTTATTGATGATGAGGTAAGACATTCAGTATATAAATCTTTGTTATTGATGATGAGGTAAGACATTCAGTATGTAAATCTTTTTTATTGATGATGAGGTAAGACATTCAGTATATAAATCTTTGTTATTGATGATGAGGTAAGACATTCAGTATATAAATCTTTGTTATTGATGATGAGGTAAGACATTCAGTATATAAATCTTTGTTGTTGATGATGATGAGGTAAGACATTCAGTATGTAAATCCTGTTATTGATGATGATGAGGTAAGACATTCAGTATGTAAATCTTTGTTATTGATGATGATGAGGTAAGACATTCAGTATGTAAATCTTTTTTATTGATGATGAGGTAAGACATTCAGTATATAAATCTTTGTTATTGATGATGAGGTAAGACATTCAGTATGTAAATCTTTTTTATTGATGATGAGGTAAGACATTCAGTATATAAATCTTTGTTATTGATGATGAGGTAAGACATTCAGTATATAAATCTTTGTTATTGATGATGAGGTAAGACATTCAGTATATAAATCTTTGTTATTGATGATGAGGTAAGACATTCAGTATGTAAATCTTTGTTATTGATGATGATGAGGTAAGACATTCAGTATATAAATCCTGTTATTGATGATGATGAGGTAAGACATTCAGTATGTAAATCTTTTTTATTGATGATGAGGTAAGACATTCAGTATGTAAATCTTTGTTATTGATGATGAGGTAAGACATTCAGTATGTAAATCTTTGTTATTGATGATGATGAGGTAAGACATTCAGTATGTAAATCTTTGTTATTGATGATGATGAGGTAAGACATTCAGTATGTAAATCTTTGTTATTGATGATGATGAGGTAAGACATTCAGTATGTAAATCTTTGTTATTGATGATGATGAGGTAAGACATTCAGTATGTAAATTTTTGTTATTGAAGATGAGGTAAGACATTCAGTATATAAATCTTTGTTATTGATGATGATGAGGTAAGACATTCAGTATATAAATCTTTGTTATTGATGATGAGGTAAGACATTCAGTATATAAATCCTGTTATTGATGATGATGAGGTAAGACATTCAGTATGTAAATCTTTGTTATTGATGATGAGGTAAGACATTCAGTATGTAAATCTTTGTTATTGATGATGATGAGGTAAGACATTCAGTATGTAAATCTTTGTTATTGATGATGAGGTAAGACATTCAGTATGTAAATCCTGTTATTGATGATGATGAGGTAAGACATTCAGTATGTAAATCTTTTTTATTGATGATGATGAGGTAAGACATTCAGTATGTAAATCTTTGTTATTGATGATGATGAGGTAAGACATTCAGTATGTAAATCTTTGTTATTGATGATGATGAGGTAAGACATTCAGTATATAAATCTTTGTTATTGATGATGAGGTAAGACATTCAGTATATAAATCTTTGTTATTGATGATGATGAGGTAAGACATTCAGTATATAAATCTTTGTTATTGATGATGATGAGGTAAGACATTCAGTATATAAATCTTTGTTATTGATGATGAGGTAAGACATTCAGTATATAAATCTTTGTTATTGATGATGATGAGGTAAGACATTCAGTATGTAAATCTTTGTTATTGATGATGATGAGGTAAGACATTCAGTATGTAAATCTTTGTTATTGATGATGAGGTAAGACATTCAGTATATAAATCTTTTTTATTGATGATGAGGTAAGACATTCAGTATATAAATCTTTTTTATTGATGATGATGAGGTAAGACATTCAGTATGTAAATCTTTGTTATTGATGATGATGAGGTAAGACATTCAGTATGTAAATCTTTGTTATTGATGATGATGAGGTAAGACATTCAGTATATAAATCTTTGTTATTGATGATGAGGTAAGACATTCAGTATATAAATCTTTGTTATTGATGATGAGGTAAGACATTCAGTATATAAATCTTTTTTATTGATGATGAGGTAAGACATTCAGTATATAAATCTTTTTTATTGATGATGATGAGGTAAGACATTCAGTATGTAAATCTTTGTTATTGATGATGATGAGGTAAGACATTCAGTATGTAAATCTTTGTTATTGATGATGATGAGGTAAGACATTCAGTATATAAATCTTTGTTATTGATGATGAGGTAAGACATTCAGTATATAAATCTTTGTTATTGATGATGAGGTAAGACATTCAGTATATAAATCTTTGTTATTGATGATGAGGTAAGACATTCAGTATATAAATCTTTTTTATTGATGATGAGGTAAGACATTCAGTATATAAATCTTTGTTATTGATGATGAGGTAAGACATTCAGTATATAAATCTTTGTTATTGATGATGAGGTAAGACATTCAGTATGTAAATCTTTGTTATTGATGATGAGGTAAGACATTCAGTATATAAATCTTTGTTATTGATGATGAGGTAAGACATTCAGTATATAAATCTTTGTTATTGATGATGAGGTAAGACATTCAGTATATAAATCTTTTTTATTGATGATGAGGTAAGACATTCAGTATATAAATCTTTGTTATTGATGATGAGGTAAGACATTCAGTATATAAATCTTTTTTATTGATGATGAGGTAAGACATTCAGTATGTAAATCTTTGTTATTGATGATGAGGTAAGACATTCAGTATGTAAATCTTTGTTATTGATGATGAGGTAAGACATTCAGTATGTAAATCTTTGTTATTGATGATGAGGTAAGACATTCAGTATGTAAATCTTTTTTATTGATGATGAGGTAAGACATTCAGTATATAAATCTTTGTTATTGATGATGAGGTAAGACATTCAGTATATAAATCTTTTTTATTGATGATGAGGTAAGACATTCAGTATATAAATCTTTGTTATTGATGATGAGGTAAGACATTCAGTATATAAATCTTTTTTATTGATGATGAGGTAAGACATTCAGTATATAAATCTTTGTTATTGATGATGAGGTAAGACATTCAGTATATAAATCTTTTTTATTGATGATGAGGTAAGACATTCAGTATATAAATCTTTGTTATTGATGATGAGGTAAGACATTCAGTATATAAATCTTTGTTATTGATGATGAGGTAAGACATTCAGTATATAAATCTTTGTTATTGATGATGAGGTAAGACATTCAGTATATAAATCTTTGTTATTGATGATGAGGTAAGACATTCAGTATATAAATCTTTTTTATTGATGATGAGGTAAGACATTCAGTATATAAATCTTTGTTATTGATGATGAGGTAAGACATTCAGTATATAAATCTTTGTCATTGATGATGAGGTAAGACATTCAGTATATAAATCTTTGTTATTGATGATGAGGTAAGACATTCAGTATATAAATCTTTGTCATTGATGATGAGGTAAGACATTCAGTATGTAAATCTTTTTTATTGATGATGAGGTAAGACATTCAGTATATAAATCTTTTTTATTGATGATGATGAGGTAAGACATTCAGTATGTAAATCTTTCTTATTGATGATGAGGTAAGACATTCAGTATGTAAATCTTTCTTATTGATGATGAGGTAAGACATTCAGTATGTAAATCTTTTTTATTGATGATGATGAGGTAAGACATTCAGTATGTAAATCTTTTTTATTGATGATGAGGTAAGACATTCAGTATGTAAATCTTTCTTATTGATGATGAGGTAAGACATTCAGTACGTAAATCTTTCTTATTGATGATGAGGTAAGACATTCAGTATGTAAATCTTTGTTATTGATGATGATGAGGTAAGACATTCAGTATGTAAATCTTTTTTATTGATGATGAGGTAAGACATTCAGTATATAAATCTTTTTTATTGATGATGATGAGGTAAGACATTCAGTATGTAAATCTTTCTTATTGATGATGAGGTAACACATTCAGTATGTAAATCTTTCTTATTGATGATGAGGTAAGACATTCAGTATGTAAATCTTTTTTATTGATGATGATGAGGTAAGACATTCAGTATATAAATCTTTTTTATTGATGATGATGAGGTAAGACATTCAGTATATAAATCTTTGTTATTGATGATGATGAGGTAAGACATTCAGTATGTAAATCTTTTTTATTGATGATGATGAGGTAAGACATTCAGTATGTAAATCCTGTTATTGATGATAAGGTAAGACATTCAGTATGTAAATCTTTGTTATTGATGATGAGGTAAGACATTCAGTATGTAAATCTTTGTTATTGATGATGAGGTAAGACATTCAGTATGTAAATCTTTTTTATTGATGATGAGGTAAGACATTCAGTATATAAATCTTTGTTATTGATGATGATGAGGTAAGACATTCAGTATATAAATCTTTGTTATTGATGATGAGGTAAGACATTCAGTATATAAATCTTTTTTATTGATGATGATGAGGTAAGACATTCAGTATGTAAATCTTTGTTATTGATGATGATGAGGTAAGACATTCAGTATGTAAATCTTTGTTATTGATGATGATGAGGTAAGACATTCAGTATGTAAATCTTTGTTATTGATGATGATGAGGTAAAACATTCAGTATATAAATCTTTGTCATTGATGATGAGGTAAGACATTCAGTATGTAAATCTTTGTTATTGATGATGATGAGGTAAGACATTCAGTATGTAAATCTTTGTTATTGATGATGATGAGGTAAGACATTCAGTATGTAAATCTTTGTTATTGATGATGATGAGGTAAGACATTCAGTATGTAAATCTTTGTTATTGATGATGATGAGGTAAGACATTCAGTATGTAAATCTTTTTTATTGATGATGAGGTAAGACATTCAGTATATAAATCTTTTTTATTGATGATGATGAGGTAAGACATTCAGTATATAAATCTTTGTCATTGATGATGAGGTAAGACATTCAGTATGTAAATCTTTTTTATTGATGATGAGGTAAGACATGCAGTATGTAAATCTTTTTTATTGATGATGAGGTAAGACATTCAGTATATAAATCTTTTTTATTGATGATGAGGTAAGACATTCAGTATATAAATCTTTGTTATTGATGATGAGGTAAGACATTCAGTATATAAATCTTTGTTATTGATGATGAGGTAAGACATTCAGTATATAAATCTTTGTTATTGATGATGAGGTAAGACATTCAGTATATAAATCTTTGTTATTGATGATGAGGTAAGACATTCAGTATATAAATCTTTTTTATTGATGATGAGGTAAGACATTCAGTATATAAATCTTTGTTATTGATGATGAGGTAAGACATTCAGTATATAAATCTTTGTCATTGATGATGAGGTAAGACATTCAGTATATAAATCTTTGTTATTGATGATGAGGTAAGACATTCAGTATATAAATCTTTGTCATTGATGATGAGGTAAGACATTCAGTATGTAAATCTTTTTTATTGATGATGAGGTAAGACATTCAGTATATAAATCTTTTTTATTGATGATGATGAGGTAAGACATTCAGTATGTAAATCTTTCTTATTGATGATGAGGTAAGACATTCAGTATGTAAATCTTTCTTATTGATGATGAGGTAAGACATTCAGTATGTAAATCTTTTTTATTGATGATGATGAGGTAAGACATTCAGTATGTAAATCTTTTTTATTGATGATGAGGTAAGACATTCAGTATGTAAATCTTTCTTATTGATGATGAGGTAAGACATTCAGTACGTAAATCTTTGTTATTGATGATGAGGTAAGACATTCAGTATGTAAATCTTTGTTATTGATGATGATGAGGTAAGACATTCAGTATGTAAATCTTTTTTATTGATGATGAGGTAAGACATTCAGTATATAAATCTTTTTTATTGATGATGATGAGGTAAGACATTCAGTATGTAAATCTTTCTTATTGATGATGAGGTAACACATTCAGTATGTAAATCTTTCTTATTGATGATGAGGTAAGACATTCAGTATGTAAATCTTTTTTATTGATGATGATGAGGTAAGACATTCAGTATATAAATCTTTTTTATTGATGATGATGAGGTAAGACATTCAGTATATAAATCTTTGTTATTGATGATGATGAGGTAAGACATTCAGTATGTAAATCTTTCTTATTGATGATGAGGTAAGACATTCAGTATGTAAATCTTTCTTATTGATGATGAGGTAAGACATGCAGTATGTAAATCTTTTTTATTGATGATGATGAGGTAAGACATTCAGTATGTAAATCTTTTTTATTGATGATGAGGTAAGACATTCAGTATATAAATCTTTTTTATTGATGATGATGAGGTAAGACATTCAGTATATAAATCTTTGTCATTGATGATGAGGTAAGACATTCAGTATGTAAATCTTTTTTATTGATGATGAGGTAAGACATGCAGTATGTAAATCTTTTTTATTGATGATGATGAGGTAAGACATTCAGTATGTAAATCTTTTTTATTGATGATGAGGTAAGACATTCAGTATATAAATCTTTTTTATTGATGATGATGAGGTAAGACATTCAGTATATAAATCTTTTTTATTGATGATGATGAGGTAAGACATTCAGTATGTAAATCTTTCTTATTGATGATGAGGTAAGACATTCAGTATGTAAATCTTTCTTATTGATGATGAGGTAAGACATTCAGTATGTAAATCTTTGTTATTGATGATGAGGTAAGACATTCAGTATATAAATCTTTCTTATTGATGATGAGGTAAGACATTCAGTATGTAAATCTTTGTTATTGATGATGAGGTAAGACATTCAGTATGTAAATCTTTGTTATTGATGATGATGAGGTAAGACATTCAGTATGTAAATCTTTGTTATTGATGATGATGAGGTAAGACATTCAGTATGTAAATCTTTGTTATTGATGATGAGGTAAGACATTCAGTATGTAAATCTTTGTTATTGATGATGAGGTAAGACATTCAGTATGTAAATCTTTGTTATTGATGATGATGAGGTAAGACATTCAGTATGTAAATCTTTGTTATTGATGATGATGAGGTAAGACATTCAGTATGTAAATCTTTGTTATTGATGATGAGGTAAGACATTCAGTATATAAATCTTTTTTATTGATGATGATGAGGTAAGACATTCAGTATATAAATCCTGTTATTGATGATGATGAGGTAAGACATTCAGTATGTAAATCTTTTTTATTGATGATGAGGTAAGACATTCAGTATGTAAATCTTTGTTATTGATGATGAGGTAAGACATTCAGTATGTAAATCTTTGTTATTGATGATGATGAGGTAAGACATTCAGTATGTAAATCTTTGTTATTGATGATGATGAGGTAAGACATTCAGTATGTAAATCTTTGTTATTGATGATGATGAGGTAAGACATTCAGTATATAAATCTTTTTTATTGATGATGATGAGGTAAGACATTCAGTATATAAATCCTGTTATTGATGATGATGAGGTAAGACATTCAGTATGTAAATCTTTTTTATTGATGATGAGGTAAGACATGCAGTATGTAAATCTTTTTTATTGATGATGATGAGGTAAGACATTCAGTATGTAAATCTTTGTTATTGATGATGATGAGGTAAGACATTCAGTATGTAAATCTTTTTTATTGATGATGAGGTAAGACATTCAGTATATAAATCTTTTTTATTGATGATGATGAGGTAAGACATTCAGTATGTAAATCTTTCTTATTGATGATGAGGTAAGACATTCAGTATGTAAATCTTTGTTATTGATGATGAGGTAAGACATTCAGTATGTAAATCTTTGTTATTGATGATGATGAGGTAAGACATTCAGTATGTAAATCTTTGTTATTGATGATGATGAGGTAAGACATTCAGTATGTAAATCTTTGTTATTGATGATGATGAGGTAAGACATTCAGTATGTAAATCTTTGTTATTGATGATGAGGTAAGACATTCAGTATATAAATCTTTTTTATTGATGATGATGAGGTAAGACATTCAGTATATAAATCCTGTTATTGATGATGATGAGGTAAGACATTCAGTATGTAAATCTTTTTTATTGATGATGAGGTAAGACATGCAGTATGTAAATCTTTTTTATTGATGATGATGAGGTAAGACATTCAGTATGTAAATCTTTGTTATTGATGATGATGAGGTAAGACATTCAGTATGTAAATCTTTTTTATTGATGATGAGGTAAGACATTCAGTATATAAATCTTTTTTATTGATGATGATGAGGTAAGACATTCAGTATGTAAATCTTTCTTATTGATGATGATGAGGTAAGACATTCAGTATATAAATCTTTTTTATTGATGATGATGAGGTAAGACATTCAGTATATAAATCTTTTTTATTGATGATGATGAGGTAAGACATTCAGTATATAAATCTTTGTTATTGATGATGATGAGGTAAGACATTCAGTATGTAAATCTTTTTTATTGATGATGACGAGGTAAGACATTCAGTATGTAAATCCTGTTATTGATGATGAGGTAAGACATTCAGTATGTAAATCTTTGTTATTGCTGATGAGGTAAGACATTCAGTATGTAAATCTTTGTTATTGATGATGAGGTAAGACATTCAGTATGTAAATCTTTTTTATTGATGATGAGGTAAGACATTCAGTATATAAATCTTTGTTATTGATGATGAGGTAAGACATTCAGTATGTAAATCTTTGTTATTGATGATGAGGTAGGACATTCAGTATGTAAGTCTTTGTTATTGATGATGATGAGGTAAGACATTCAGTATGTAAATCTTTTTTATTGATGATGATGGGGTAAGACATTCAGTATATAAATCTTTGTTATTGATGATGATGAGGTAAGACATTCAGTATATAAATCTTTGTTATTGATGATGATGAGGTAAGACATTCTGTATGTAAATCTTTGTTATTGATGATGAGGTAAGACATTCAGTATGTAAATCTTTGTTATTGATGATGATGAGGTAAGACATTCAGTATATAAATCTTTGTTATTGATGATGATGAGGTAAGACATTCAGTATGTAAATCTTTGTTATTGATGATGAGGTAAGACATTCAGTATGTAAATCTTTGTTATTGATGATGATGAGGTAAGACATTCAGTATGTAAATCTTTTTTATTGATGATGATGGGGTAAGACATTCAGTATATAAATCTTTGTTATTGATGATGATGAGGTAAGACATTCAGTATGTAAATCTTTTTTATTGATGATGATGAGGTAAGACATTCAGTATATAAATCTTTGTTATTGATGATGATGAGGTAAGACATTCAGTATATAAATCTTTGTTATTGATGATGATGAGGTAAGACATTCAGTATGTAAATCTTTGTTATTGATGATGATGAGGTAAGACATTCAGTATGTAAATCTTTTTTATTGATGATGATGGGGTAAGACATTCAGTATGTAAATCTTTGTTATTGATGATGAGGTAGGACATTCAGTATGTAAATCTTTGTTATTGATGATGAGGTAAGACATGCAGTATATAAATCTTTTTTATTGATGATGATGAGGTAAGACATTCAGTATATAAATCTTTTTTATTGATGATGATGAGGTAAGACATTCAGTATGTAAATCTTTCTTATTGATGATGAGGTAAGACATTCAGTATGTAAATCTTTCTTATTGATGATGAGGTAAGACATTCAGTATGTAAATCTTTTTTATTGATGATGATGAGGTAAGACATTCAGTATATAAATCTTTTTTATTGATGATGAGGTAAGACATTCAGTATGTAAATCTTTGTTATTGATGATGATGAGGTAAGACATTCAGTATGTAAATCTTTGTTATTGATGATGAGGTAAGACATTCAGTATGTAAATCTTTTTTATTGATGATGATGAGGTAAGACATTCAGTATATAAATCTTTGTTATTGATGATGAGGTAAGACATTCAGTATATAAATCTTTTTTATTGATGATGATGAGGTAAGACATTCAGTATGTAAATCTTTTTTATTGATGATGATGAGGTAAGACATTCAGTATGTAAATCCTGTTATTGATGATGAGGTAAGACATTCAGTATGTAAATCTTTGTTATTGCTGATGAGGTAAGACATTCAGTATGTAAATCTTTGTTATTGATGATGAGGTAAGACATTCAGTATATAAATCTTTTTTATTGATGATGATGAGGTAAGACATTCAGTATATAAATCTTTGTTATTGATGATGATGAGGTAAGACATTCAGTATGTAAATCTTTTTTATTGATGATGATGAGGTAAGACATTCAGTATGTAAATCCTGTTATTGATGATGAGGTAAGACATTCAGTATGTAAATCTTTGTTATTGATGATGATGAGGTAAGACATTCAGTATGTAAATCTTTGTTATTGATGATGAGGTAAGGCATTCAGTATATAAATCTTTGTTATTGATGATGAGGTAAGACATTCAGTATGTAAATCTTTGTTATTGATGATGAGGTAAGACATTCAGTATATAAATCTTTGTTATTGATGATGAGGTAAGACATTCAGTATATAAATCCTGTTATTGATGATGATGAGGTAAGACATTCAGTATGTAAATCTTTTTTATTGATGATGAGGTAAGACATTCAGTATGTAAATCTTTTTTATTGATGATGAGGTAAGACATTCAGTATATAAATCTTTGTTATTGATGATGAGGTAAGACATTCAGTATGTAAATCTTTGTTATTGATGATGAGGTAAGACATTCAGTATATAAATCTTTGTTATTGATGATGAGGTAAGACATTCAGTATGTAAATCTTTTTTATTGATGATGATGAGGCAAGAAATTCAGTATGTAAATCTTTGTTATTGATGATGATGAGGTAAGACATTCAGTATGTAAATCTTTGTTATTGATGATGAGGTAAGACATTCAGTATGTAAATCTTTGTTATTGATGATGATGAGGTAAGACATTCAGTATATAAATCTTTTTTATTGATGATGAGGTAAGACATTCAGTATGTAAATCTTTTTTATTGATGATGAGGTAAGACATTCAGTATATAAATCTTTGTTATTGATGATGAGGTAAGACATTCAGTATGTAAATCTTTTTTATTGATGATGAGGTAAGACATTCAGTATATAAATCTTTGTTATTGATGATGAGGTAAGACATTCAGTATATAAATCTTTGTTATTGATGATGAGGTAAGACATTCAGTATATAAATCTTTGTTATTGATGATGAGGTAAGACATTCAGTATGTAAATCTTTGTTATTGATGATGATGAGGTAAGACATTCAGTATATAAATCCTGTTATTGATGATGATGAGGTAAGACATTCAGTATGTAAATCTTTTTTATTGATGATGAGGTAAGACATTCAGTATGTAAATCTTTGTTATTGATGATGAGGTAAGACATTCAGTATGTAAATCTTTGTTATTGATGATGATGAGGTAAGACATTCAGTATGTAAATCTTTGTTATTGATGATGATGAGGTAAGACATTCAGTATGTAAATCTTTGTTATTGATGATGATGAGGTAAGACATTCAGTATGTAAATCTTTGTTATTGATGATGATGAGGTAAGACATTCAGTATGTAAATTTTTGTTATTGAAGATGAGGTAAGACATTCAGTATATAAATCTTTGTTATTGATGATGATGAGGTAAGACATTCAGTATATAAATCTTTGTTATTGATGATGAGGTAAGACATTCAGTATATAAATCCTGTTATTGATGATGATGAGGTAAGACATTCAGTATGTAAATCTTTGTTATTGATGATGAGGTAAGACATTCAGTATGTAAATCTTTGTTATTGATGATGATGAGGTAAGACATTCAGTATGTAAATCTTTGTTATTGATGATGAGGTAAGACATTCAGTATGTAAATCCTGTTATTGATGATGATGAGGTAAGACATTCAGTATGTAAATCTTTTTTATTGATGATGATGAGGTAAGACATTCAGTATGTAAATCTTTGTTATTGATGATGATGAGGTAAGACATTCAGTATGTAAATCTTTGTTATTGATGATGATGAGGTAAGACATTCAGTATATAAATCTTTGTTATTGATGATGAGGTAAGACATTCAGTATATAAATCTTTGTTATTGATGATGATGAGGTAAGACATTCAGTATATAAATCTTTGTTATTGATGATGATGAGGTAAGACATTCAGTATATAAATCTTTGTTATTGATGATGAGGTAAGACATTCAGTATATAAATCTTTGTTATTGATGATGATGAGGTAAGACATTCAGTATGTAAATCTTTGTTATTGATGATGATGAGGTAAGACATTCAGTATGTAAATCTTTGTTATTGATGATGAGGTAAGACATTCAGTATATAAATCTTTTTTATTGATGATGAGGTAAGACATTCAGTATATAAATCTTTTTTATTGATGATGATGAGGTAAGACATTCAGTATGTAAATCTTTGTTATTGATGATGATGAGGTAAGACATTCAGTATGTAAATCTTTGTTATTGATGATGATGAGGTAAGACATTCAGTATATAAATCTTTGTTATTGATGATGAGGTAAGACATTCAGTATATAAATCTTTGTTATTGATGATGAGGTAAGACATTCAGTATATAAATCTTTTTTATTGATGATGAGGTAAGACATTCAGTATATAAATCTTTTTTATTGATGATGATGAGGTAAGACATTCAGTATGTAAATCTTTGTTATTGATGATGATGAGGTAAGACATTCAGTATGTAAATCTTTGTTATTGATGATGATGAGGTAAGACATTCAGTATATAAATCTTTGTTATTGATGATGAGGTAAGACATTCAGTATATAAATCTTTGTTATTGATGATGAGGTAAGACATTCAGTATATAAATCTTTGTTATTGATGATGAGGTAAGACATTCAGTATATAAATCTTTTTTATTGATGATGAGGTAAGACATTCAGTATATAAATCTTTGTTATTGATGATGAGGTAAGACATTCAGTATATAAATCTTTGTTATTGATGATGAGGTAAGACATTCAGTATGTAAATCTTTGTTATTGATGATGAGGTAAGACATTCAGTATATAAATCTTTGTTATTGATGATGAGGTAAGACATTCAGTATATAAATCTTTGTTATTGATGATGAGGTAAGACATTCAGTATATAAATCTTTTTTATTGATGATGAGGTAAGACATTCAGTATATAAATCTTTGTTATTGATGATGAGGTAAGACATTCAGTATATAAATCTTTTTTATTGATGATGAGGTAAGACATTCAGTATGTAAATCTTTGTTATTGATGATGAGGTAAGACATTCAGTATGTAAATCTTTGTTATTGATGATGAGGTAAGACATTCAGTATGTAAATCTTTGTTATTGATGATGAGGTAAGACATTCAGTATGTAAATCTTTTTTATTGATGATGAGGTAAGACATTCAGTATATAAATCTTTGTTATTGATGATGAGGTAAGACATTCAGTATATAAATCTTTTTTATTGATGATGAGGTAAGACATTCAGTATATAAATCTTTGTTATTGATGATGAGGTAAGACATTCAGTATATAAATCTTTTTTATTGATGATGAGGTAAGACATTCAGTATATAAATCTTTGTTATTGATGATGAGGTAAGACATTCAGTATATAAATCTTTTTTATTGATGATGAGGTAAGACATTCAGTATATAAATCTTTGTTATTGATGATGAGGTAAGACATTCAGTATATAAATCTTTGTTATTGATGATGAGGTAAGACATTCAGTATATAAATCTTTGTTATTGATGATGAGGTAAGACATTCAGTATATAAATCTTTGTTATTGATGATGAGGTAAGACATTCAGTATATAAATCTTTTTTATTGATGATGAGGTAAGACATTCAGTATATAAATCTTTGTTATTGATGATGAGGTAAGACATTCAGTATATAAATCTTTGTCATTGATGATGAGGTAAGACATTCAGTATATAAATCTTTGTTATTGATGATGAGGTAAGACATTCAGTATATAAATCTTTGTCATTGATGATGAGGTAAGACATTCAGTATGTAAATCTTTTTTATTGATGATGAGGTAAGACATTCAGTATATAAATCTTTTTTATTGATGATGATGAGGTAAGACATTCAGTATGTAAATCTTTCTTATTGATGATGAGGTAAGACATTCAGTATGTAAATCTTTCTTATTGATGATGAGGTAAGACATTCAGTATGTAAATCTTTTTTATTGATGATGATGAGGTAAGACATTCAGTATGTAAATCTTTTTTATTGATGATGAGGTAAGACATTCAGTATGTAAATCTTTCTTATTGATGATGAGGTAAGACATTCAGTACGTAAATCTTTCTTATTGATGATGAGGTAAGACATTCAGTATGTAAATCTTTGTTATTGATGATGATGAGGTAAGACATTCAGTATGTAAATCTTTTTTATTGATGATGAGGTAAGACATTCAGTATATAAATCTTTTTTATTGATGATGATGAGGTAAGACATTCAGTATGTAAATCTTTCTTATTGATGATGAGGTAACACATTCAGTATGTAAATCTTTCTTATTGATGATGAGGTAAGACATTCAGTATGTAAATCTTTTTTATTGATGATGATGAGGTAAGACATTCAGTATATAAATCTTTTTTATTGATGATGATGAGGTAAGACATTCAGTATATAAATCTTTGTTATTGATGATGATGAGGTAAGACATTCAGTATGTAAATCTTTTTTATTGATGATGATGAGGTAAGACATTCAGTATGTAAATCCTGTTATTGATGATAAGGTAAGACATTCAGTATGTAAATCTTTGTTATTGATGATGAGGTAAGACATTCAGTATGTAAATCTTTGTTATTGATGATGAGGTAAGACATTCAGTATGTAAATCTTTTTTATTGATGATGAGGTAAGACATTCAGTATATAAATCTTTGTTATTGATGATGATGAGGTAAGACATTCAGTATATAAATCTTTGTTATTGATGATGAGGTAAGACATTCAGTATATAAATCTTTTTTATTGATGATGATGAGGTAAGACATTCAGTATGTAAATCTTTGTTATTGATGATGATGAGGTAAGACATTCAGTATGTAAATCTTTGTTATTGATGATGATGAGGTAAGACATTCAGTATGTAAATCTTTGTTATTGATGATGATGAGGTAAAACATTCAGTATATAAATCTTTGTCATTGATGATGAGGTAAGACATTCAGTATGTAAATCTTTGTTATTGATGATGATGAGGTAAGACATTCAGTATGTAAATCTTTGTTATTGATGATGATGAGGTAAGACATTCAGTATGTAAATCTTTGTTATTGATGATGATGAGGTAAGACATTCAGTATGTAAATCTTTGTTATTGATGATGATGAGGTAAGACATTCAGTATGTAAATCTTTTTTATTGATGATGAGGTAAGACATTCAGTATATAAATCTTTTTTATTGATGATGATGAGGTAAGACATTCAGTATATAAATCTTTGTCATTGATGATGAGGTAAGACATTCAGTATGTAAATCTTTTTTATTGATGATGAGGTAAGACATGCAGTATGTAAATCTTTTTTATTGATGATGAGGTAAGACATTCAGTATATAAATCTTTTTTATTGATGATGAGGTAAGACATTCAGTATATAAATCTTTGTTATTGATGATGAGGTAAGACATTCAGTATATAAATCTTTGTTATTGATGATGAGGTAAGACATTCAGTATATAAATCTTTGTTATTGATGATGAGGTAAGACATTCAGTATATAAATCTTTGTTATTGATGATGAGGTAAGACATTCAGTATATAAATCTTTTTTATTGATGATGAGGTAAGACATTCAGTATATAAATCTTTGTTATTGATGATGAGGTAAGACATTCAGTATATAAATCTTTGTCATTGATGATGAGGTAAGACATTCAGTATATAAATCTTTGTTATTGATGATGAGGTAAGACATTCAGTATATAAATCTTTGTCATTGATGATGAGGTAAGACATTCAGTATCTAAATCTTTTTTATTGATGATGAGGTAAGACATTCAGTATATAAATCTTTTTTATTGATGATGATGAGGTAAGACATTCAGTATGTAAATCTTTCTTATTGATGATGAGGTAAGACATTCAGTATGTAAATCTTTCTTATTGATGATGAGGTAAGACATTCAGTATGTAAATCTTTTTTATTGATGATGATGAGGTAAGACATTCAGTATGTAAATCTTTTTTATTGATGATGAGGTAAGACATTCAGTATGTAAATCTTTCTTATTGATGATGAGGTAAGACATTCAGTACGTAAATCTTTCTTATTGATGATGAGGTAAGACATTCAGTATGTAAATCTTTGTTATTGATGATGATGAGGTAAGACATTCAGTATGTAAATCTTTTTTATTGATGATGAGGTAAGACATTCAGTATATAAATCTTTTTTATTGATGATGATGAGGTAAGACATTCAGTATGTAAATCTTTCTTATTGATGATGAGGTAACACATTCAGTATGTAAATCTTTCTTATTGATGATGAGGTAAGACATTCAGTATGTAAATCTTTTTTATTGATGATGATGAGGTAAGACATTCAGTATATAAATCTTTTTTATTGATGATGATGAGGTAAGACATTCAGTATATAAATCTTTGTTATTGATGATGATGAGGTAAGACATTCAGTATGTAAATCTTTCTTATTGATGATGAGGTAAGACATTCAGTATGTAAATCTTTCTTATTGATGATGAGGTAAGACATGCAGTATGTAAATCTTTTTTATTGATGATGATGAGGTAAGACATTCAGTATGTAAATCTTTTTTATTGATGATGAGGTAAGACATTCAGTATATAAATCTTTTTTATTGATGATGATGAGGTAAGACATTCAGTATATAAATCTTTGTCATTGATGATGAGGTAAGACATTCAGTATGTAAATCTTTTTTATTGATGATGAGGTAAGACATGCAGTATGTAAATCTTTTTTATTGATGATGATGAGGTAAGACATTCAGTATGTAAATCTTTTTTATTGATGATGAGGTAAGACATTCAGTATATAAATCTTTTTTATTGATGATGATGAGGTAAGACATTCAGTATATAAATCTTTTTTATTGATGATGATGAGGTAAGACATTCAGTATGTAAATCTTTCTTATTGATGATGAGGTAAGACATTCAGTATGTAAATCTTTCTTATTGATGATGAGGTAAGACATTCAGTATGTAAATCTTTGTTATTGATGATGAGGTAAGACATTCAGTATATAAATCTTTCTTATTGATGATGAGGTAAGACATTCAGTATGTAAATCTTTGTTATTGATGATGAGGTAAGACATTCAGTATGTAAATCTTTGTTATTGATGATGATGAGGTAAGACATTCAGTATGTAAATCTTTGTTATTGATGATGATGAGGTAAGACATTCAGTATGTAAATCTTTGTTATTGATGATGAGGTAAGACATTCAGTATGTAAATCTTTGTTATTGATGATGAGGTAAGACATTCAGTATGTAAATCTTTGTTATTGATGATGATGAGGTAAGACATTCAGTATGTAAATCTTTGTTATTGATGATGATGAGGTAAGACATTCAGTATGTAAATCTTTGTTATTGATGATGAGGTAAGACATTCAGTATATAAATCTTTTTTATTGATGATGATGAGGTAAGACATTCAGTATATAAATCCTGTTATTGATGATGATGAGGTAAGACATTCAGTATGTAAATCTTTTTTATTGATGATGAGGTAAGACATTCAGTATGTAAATCTTTGTTATTGATGATGAGGTAAGACATTCAGTATGTAAATCTTTGTTATTGATGATGATGAGGTAAGACATTCAGTATGTAAATCTTTGTTATTGATGATGATGAGGTAAGACATTCAGTATGTAAATCTTTGTTATTGATGATGATGAGGTAAGACATTCAGTATATAAATCTTTTTTATTGATGATGATGAGGTAAGACATTCAGTATATAAATCCTGTTATTGATGATGATGAGGTAAGACATTCAGTATGTAAATCTTTTTTATTGATGATGAGGTAAGACATGCAGTATGTAAATCTTTTTTATTGATGATGATGAGGTAAGACATTCAGTATGTAAATCTTTGTTATTGATGATGATGAGGTAAGACATTCAGTATGTAAATCTTTTTTATTGATGATGAGGTAAGACATTCAGTATATAAATCTTTTTTATTGATGATGATGAGGTAAGACATTCAGTATGTAAATCTTTCTTATTGATGATGAGGTAAGACATTCAGTATGTAAATCTTTGTTATTGATGATGAGGTAAGACATTCAGTATGTAAATCTTTGTTATTGATGATGATGAGGTAAGACATTCAGTATGTAAATCTTTGTTATTGATGATGATGAGGTAAGACATTCAGTATGTAAATCTTTGTTATTGATGATGATGAGGTAAGACATTCAGTATGTAAATCTTTGTTATTGATGATGAGGTAAGACATTCAGTATATAAATCTTTTTTATTGATGATGATGAGGTAAGACATTCAGTATATAAATCCTGTTATTGATGATGATGAGGTAAGACATTCAGTATGTAAATCTTTTTTATTGATGATGAGGTAAGACATGCAGTATGTAAATCTTTTTTATTGATGATGATGAGGTAAGACATTCAGTATGTAAATCTTTGTTATTGATGATGATGAGGTAAGACATTCAGTATGTAAATCTTTTTTATTGATGATGAGGTAAGACATTCAGTATATAAATCTTTTTTATTGATGATGATGAGGTAAGACATTCAGTATGTAAATCTTTCTTATTGATGATGATGAGGTAAGACATTCAGTATATAAATCTTTTTTATTGATGATGATGAGGTAAGACATTCAGTATATAAATCTTTTTTATTGATGATGATGAGTAAGACATTCAGTATATAAATCTTTGTTATTGATGATGATGAGGTAAGACATTCAGTATGTAAATCTTTTTTATTGATGATGATGAGGTAAGACATTCAGTATGTAAATCCTGTTATTGATGATGAGGTAAGACATTCAGTATGTAAATCTTTGTTATTGCTGATGAGGTAAGACATTCAGTATGTAAATCTTTGTTATTGATGATGAGGTAAGACATTCAGTATGTAAATCTTTTTTATTGATGATGAGGTAAGACATTCAGTATATAAATCTTTGTTATTGATGATGAGGTAAGACATTCAGTATGTAAATCTTTGTTATTGATGATGAGGTAGGACATTCAGTATGTAAGTCTTTGTTATTGATGATGATGAGGTAAGACATTCAGTATGTAAATCTTTTTTATTGATGATGATGGGGTAAGACATTCAGTATATAAATCTTTGTTATTGATGATGATGAGGTAAGACATTCAGTATATAAATCTTTGTTATTGATGATGATGAGGTAAGACATTCTGTATGTAAATCTTTGTTATTGATGATGAGGTAAGACATTCAGTATGTAAATCTTTGTTATTGATGATGATGAGGTAAGACATTCAGTATATAAATCTTTGTTATTGATGATGATGAGGTAAGACATTCAGTATGTAAATCTTTGTTATTGATGATGAGGTAAGACATTCAGTATGTAAATCTTTGTTATTGATGATGATGAGGTAAGACATTCAGTATGTAAATCTTTTTTATTGATGATGATGGGGTAAGACATTCAGTATATAAATCTTTGTTATTGATGATGATGAGGTAAGACATTCAGTATGTAAATCTTTTTTATTGATGATGATGAGGTAAGACATTCAGTATATAAATCTTTGTTATTGATGATGATGAGGTAAGACATTCAGTATATAAATCTTTGTTATTGATGATGATGAGGTAAGACATTCAGTATGTAAATCTTTGTTATTGATGATGATGAGGTAAGACATTCAGTATGTAAATCTTTTTTATTGATGATGATGGGGTAAGACATTCAGTATGTAAATCTTTGTTATTGATGATGAGGTAGGACATTCAGTATGTAAATCTTTGTTATTGATGATGAGGTAAGACATGCAGTATATAAATCTTTTTTATTGATGATGATGAGGTAAGACATTCAGTATATAAATCTTTTTTATTGATGATGATGAGGTAAGACATTCAGTATGTAAATCTTTCTTATTGATGATGAGGTAAGACATTCAGTATGTAAATCTTTCTTATTGATGATGAGGTAAGACATTCAGTATGTAAATCTTTTTTATTGATGATGATGAGGTAAGACATTCAGTATATAAATCTTTTTTATTGATGATGAGGTAAGACATTCAGTATGTAAATCTTTGTTATTGATGATGATGAGGTAAGACATTCAGTATGTAAATCTTTGTTATTGATGATGAGGTAAGACATTCAGTATGTAAATCTTTTTTATTGATGATGATGAGGTAAGACATTCAGTATATAAATCTTTGTTATTGATGATGAGGTAAGACATTCAGTATATAAATCTTTTTTATTGATGATGATGAGGTAAGACATTCAGTATGTAAATCTTTTTTATTGATGATGATGAGGTAAGACATTCAGTATGTAAATCCTGTTATTGATGATGAGGTAAGACATTCAGTATGTAAATCTTTGTTATTGCTGATGAGGTAAGACATTCAGTATGTAAATCTTTGTTATTGATGATGAGGTAAGACATTCAGTATATAAATCTTTTTTATTGATGATGATGAGGTAAGACATTCAGTATATAAATCTTTTTTATTGATGATGATGAGGTAAGACATTCAGTATGTAAATCTTTTTTATTGATGATGATGAGGTAAGACATTCAGTATATAAATCTTTGTTATTGATGATGATGAGGTAAGACATTCAGTATGTAAATCTTTTTTATTGATGATGATGAGGTAAGACATTCAGTATGTAAATCCTGTTATTGATGATGAGGTAAGACATTCAGTATGTAAATCTTTGTTATTGCTGATGAGGTAAGACATTCAGTATGTAAATCTTTGTTATTGATGATGAGGTAAGACATTCAGTATGTAAATCTTTTTTATTGATGATGAGGTAAGACATTCAGTATATAAATCTTTGTTATTGATGATGAGGTAAGACATTCAGTATGTAAATCTTTGTTATTGATGATGATGAGGTAAGACATTCAGTATGTAAATCTTTTTTATTGATGATGATGGGGTAAGACATTCAGTATGTAAATCTTTGTTATTGATGATGAGGTAGGACATTCAGTATGTAAATCTTTGTTATTGATGATGAGGTAAGACATGCAGTATATAAATCTTTTTTATTGATGATGATGAGTTAAGACATTCAGTATATAAATCTTTGTTATTGATGATGATGAGGTAAGACATTCTGTATGTAAATCTTTTTTATTGATGATGATGGGGTAAGACATTCAGTATGTAAATCTTTGTTATTGATGATGAGGTAGGACATTCAGTATGTAAATCTTTGTTATTGATGATGAGGTAAGACATGCAGTATATAAATCTTTTTTATTGATGATGATGAGGTAAGACATTCAGTATATAAATCTTTGTTATTGATGATGAGGTAAGACATTCTGTATGTAAATCTTTGTTATTGATGATGATGAGGTAAGACATGCAGTATATAAATCTTTTTTATTGATGATGATGAGGTAAGACATGCAGTATATAAATCTTTTTTATTGATGATGATGAGGTAAGACATTCAGTATGTAAATCTTTGTTATTGATGATGATGAGGTAAGACATTCAGTATGTAAATCTTTTTTATTGATGATGATGAGGTAAGACATTCAGTATATAAATCTTTGTTATTGATGATGATGAGGTAAGACATTCTGTATGTAAATCTTTTTTATTGATGATGATGGGGTAAGACATTCAGTATGTAAATCTTTGTTATTGATGATGAGGTAGGACATTCAGTATGTAAATCTTTGTTATTGATGATGAGGTAAGACATTCAGTATGTAAATCTTTGTTATTGATGATGAGGTAAGACATTCAGTATGTAAATCTTTTTTATTGATGATGAGGTAAGACATTCAGTATATAAATCTTTGTTATTGATGATGAGGTAAGACATTCAGTATGTAAATCCTGTTATTGATGATGATGAGGTAAGACATTCAGTATGTAAATCTTTGTTATTGATGATGATGAGGTAAGACATTCAGTATGTAAATCTTTGTTATTGATGATGATGAGGTAAGACATTCAGTATATAAATCTTTGTTATTGATGATGATGAGGTAAGACATTCTGTATGTAAATCTTTTTTATTGATGATGATGGGGTAAGACATTCAGTATGTAAATCTTTTTTATTGATGATGAGGTAAGACATTCAGTATGTAAATCTTTGTTATTGATGATGATGAGGTAAGACATTCAGTATATAAATCTTTGTTATTGATGATGAGGTAAGACATTCAGTATGTAAATCTTTTTTATTGATGATGAGGTAAGACATTCAGTATGTAAATCTTTGTTATTGATGATGATGAGGTAAGACATTCAGTATGTAAATCTTTGTTATTGATGATGATGAGGTAAGACATTCAGTATGTAAATCTTTGTTATTGATGATGAGGTAAGACATTCAGTATGTAAATCTTTGTTATTGATGATGAGGTAGGACATTCAGTATGTAAATCTTTGTTATTGATGATGAGGTAAGACATTCAGTATGTAAATCTTTTTTATTGATGATGATGAGGTAAGACATTCAGTATGTAAATTTTTGTTATTGAAGATGAGGTAAGACATTCAGTATATAAATCTTTGTTATTGATGATGAGGTAAGACATTCAGTATATAAATCCTGTTATTGATGATGATGAGGTAAGACATTCAGTATGTAAATCTTTTTTATTGATGATGAGGTAAGACATTCAGTATGTAAATCTTTGTTATTGATGATGAGGTAAGACATTCAGTATGTAAATCTTTGTTATTGATGATGATGAGGTAAGACATTCAGTATGTAAATCTTTGTTATTGATGATGATGAGGTAAGACATTCAGTATGTAAATCTTTGTTATTGATGATGATGAGGTAAGACATTCAGTATGTAAATCTTTGTTATTGATGATGATGAGGTAAGACATTCAGTATGTAAATTTTTGTTATTGAAGATGAGGTAAGACATTCAGTATATAGATCTTTGTTATTGATGATGAGGTAAGACATTCAGTATGTAAATCTTTGTTATTGATGATGATGAGGTAAGACATTCAGTATATAAATCCTGTTATTGATGATGATGAGGTAAGACATTCAGTATGTAAATCTTTTTATTGATGATGAGGTAAGACATTCAGTATGTAAATCTTTTTTATTGATGATGAGGTAAGACATTCAGTATATAAATCTTTGTTATTGATGATGAGGTAAGACATTCAGTATATAAATCTTTGTTATTGATGATGATGAGGTAAGACATTCAGTATGTAAATTTTTGTTACTGAAGATGAGGTAAGACATTCAGTATATAAATCTTTGTTATTGATGATGAGGTAAGACATTCAGTATATAAATCCTGTTATTGATGATGATGAGGTAAGACATTCAGTATGTAAATCTTTTTTATTGATGATGAGGTAAGACATTCAGTATGTAAATCTTTGTTATTGATGATGAGGTAAGACATTCAGTATGTAAATCTTTGTTATTGATGATGATGAGGTAAGACATTCAGTATGTAAATCTTTGTTATTGATGATGATGAGGTAAGACATTCAGTATGTAAATCTTTGTTATTGATTATGAGGTAAGACATTCAGTATGTAAATCCTGTTATTGATGATGATGAGGTAAGACATTCAGTATGTAAATCTTTGTTATTGATGATGATGAGGTAAGACATTCAGTATGTAAATCTTTGTTATTGATGATGATGAGGTAAAACATTCAGTATATAAATCTTTGTTATTGATGATGAGGTAAAACATTCAGTATATAAATCTTTGTTATTGATGATGAGGTAAGACATTCAGTATATAAATCTTTGTTATTGATGATGAGGTAAGACATTCAGTATATAAATCTTTGTTATTGATGATGAGGTAAGACATTCAGTATGTAAATCTTTGTTATTGATGATGAGGTAAGACATTCAGTATATAAATCTTTGTTATTGATGATGAGGTAAGACATTCAGTATATAAATCTTTGTTATTGATGATGAGGTAAGACATTCAGTATATAAATCTTTGTTATTGATGATGATGAGGTAAGACATTCAGTATGTAAATCTTTGTTATTGATGATGATGAGGTAAGACATTCAGTATGTAAATCTTTGTTATTGATGATGAGGTAAGACATTCAGTATATAAATCTTTGTTATTGATGATGAGGTAAGACATTCAGTATATAAATCTTTGTTATTGATGATGAGGTAAGACATTCAGTATATAAATCTTTGTTATTGATGATGAGGTAAGACATTCAGTATATAAATCTTTGTTATTGATGATGAGGTAAGACATTCAGTATGTAAATCTTTGTTATTGATGATGATGAGGTAAGACATTCAGTATATAAATCTTTGTTATTGATGATGAGGTAAGACATTCAGTATATAAATCTTTTTTATTGATGATGAGGTAAGACATTCAGTATATAAATCTTTGTTATTGATGATGATGAGGTAAGACATTCAGTATGTAAATCTTTGTTATTGATGATGATGAGGTAAGACATTCAGTATGTAAATCTTTGTTATTGATGATGAGGTAAGACATTCAGTATGTAAATCTTTGTTATTGATGATGATGAGGTAAGACATTCAGTATGTAAATCTTTGTTATTGATGATGATGAGGTAAGACATTCAGTATGTAAATCTTTGTTATTGATGATGAGGTAAGACATTCAGTATATAAATCTTTGTTATTGATGATGATGAGGTAAGACATTCAGTATGTAAATCTTTGTTATTGATGATGATGAGGTAAGACATTCAGTATGTAAATCTTTGTTATTGATGATGAGGTAAGACATTCAGTATGTAAATCTTTGTTATTGATGATGATGAGGTAAGACATTCAGTATATAAATCTTTGTTATTGATGATGAGGTAAGACATTCAGTATATAAATCTTTGTTATTGATGATGAGGTAAGACATTCAGTATATAAATCTTTGTTATTGATGATGAGGTAAGACATTCAGTATGTAAATCTTTGTTATTGATGATGATGAGGTAAGACATTCAGTATATAAATCTTTGTTATTGATGATGAGGTAAGACATTCAGTATATAAATCTTTTTTATTGATGATGAGGTAAGACATTCAGTATATAAATCTTTGTTATTGATGATGATGAGGTAAGACATTCAGTATGTAAATCTTTGTTATTGATGATGATGAGGTAAGACATTCAGTATGTAAATCTTTGTTATTGATGATGAGGTAAGACATTCAGTATGTAAATCTTTGTTATTGATGATGAGGTAAGACATTCAGTATGTAAATCTTTGTTATTGATGATGAGGTAAGACATTCAGTATGTAAATCTTTGTTATTGATGATGAGGTAAGACATTCAGTATGTAAATCTTTGTTATTGATGATGATGAGGTAAGACATTCAGTATATAAATCTTTGTTATTGATGATGATGAGGTAAGACATTCTGTATGTAAATCTTTTTTATTGATGATGATGGGGTAAGACATTCAGTATGTAAATCTTTGTTATTGATGATGAGGTAGGACATTCAGTATGTAAATCTTTGTTATTGATGATGAGGTAAGACATTCAGTATGTAAATCTTTGTTATTGATGATGAGGTAAGACATTCAGTATGTAAATCTTTTTTATTGATGATGAGGTAAGACATTCAGTATATAAATCTTTGTTATTGATGATGAGGTAAGACATTCAGTATGTAAATCCTGTTATTGATGATGATGAGGTAAGACATTCAGTATGTAAATCTTTGTTATTGATGATGATGAGGTAAGACATTCAGTATGTAAATCTTTGTTATTGATGATGATGAGGTAAGACATTCAGTATATAAATCTTTGTTATTGATGATGATGAGGTAAGACATTCTGTATGTAAATCTTTTTTATTGATGATGATGGGGTAAGACATTCAGTATGTAAATCTTTGTTATTGATGATGAGGTAGGACATTCAGTATGTAAATCTTTGTTATTGATGATGAGGTAAGACATTCAGTATGTAAATCTTTGTTATTGATGATGATGAGGTAAGACATTCAGTATATAAATCTTTTTTTATTGATGATGAGGTAAGACATTCAGTATGTAAATCTTTTTTATTGATGATGATGAGGTAAGACATTCAGTATGTAAATTTTTGTTATTGAAGATGAGGTAAGACATTCAGTATATAAATCTTTGTTATTGATGATGAGGTAAGACATTCAGTATATAAATCCTGTTATTGATGATGATGAGGTAAGACATTCAGTATGTAAATCTTTTTTATTGATGATGAGGTAAGACATTCAGTATGTAAATCTTTGTTATTGATGATGAGGTAAGACATTCAGTATGTAAATCTTTGTTATTGATGATGATGAGGTAAGACATTCAGTATGTAAATCTTTGTTATTGATGATGATGAGGTAAGACATTCAGTATGTAAATCTTTGTTATTGATGATGATGAGGTAAGACATTCAGTATGTAAATCTTTGTTATTGATGATGATGAGGTAAGACGTTCAGTATGTAAATTTTTGTTATTGAAGATGAGGTAAGACATTCAGTATATAAATCTTTGTTATTGATGATGAGGTAAGACATTCAGTATATAAATCTTTGTTATTGATGATGATGAGGTAAGACATTCAGTATGTAAATCCTGTTATTGATGATGATGAGGTAAGACATTCAGTATATAAATCTTTTTTATTGATGATGATGAGGTAAGACATTCAGTATGTAAATCTTTGTTATTGATGATGATGAGGTAAGACATTCAGTATATAAATCTTTTTTATTGATGATGATGAGGTAAGACATTCTGTATGTAAATCTTTTTTATTGATGATGAGGTAAGACATTCAGTATATAAATCTTTGTTATTGATGATGAGGTAAGACATTCAGTATATAAATCTTTGTTATTGATGATGATGAGGTAAGACATTCAGTATGTAAATCTTTGTTATTGATGATGAGGTAAGACATTCAGTATGTAAATCTTTGTTATTGATGATGATGAGGTAAGACATTCAGTATATAAATCTTTGTTATTGATGATGATGAGGTAAGACATTCAGTATATAAATCTTTGTTATTGATGATGAGGTAAGACATTCAGTATATAAATCCTGTTATTGATGATGATGAGGTAAGACATTCAGTATGTAAATCTTTTTTATTGATGATGAGGTAAGACATTCAGTATGTAAATCTTTGTTATTGATGATGAGGTAAGACATTCAGTATGTAAATCTTTGTTATTGATGATGATGAGGTAAGACATTCAGTATGTAAATCTTTGTTATTGATGATGATGAGGTAAGACATTCAGTATGTAAATCTTTGTTATTGATGATGAGGTAAGACATTCAGTATGTAAATCCTGTTATTGATGATGATGAGGTAAGACATTCAGTATGTAAATCTTTGTTATTGATGATGATGAGGTAAGACATTCAGTATGTAAATCTTTGTTATTGATGATGATGAGGTAAAACATTCAGTATATAAATCTTTGTTATTGATGATGAGGTAAAACATTCAGTATATAAATCTTTGTTATTGATGATGAGGTAAGACATTCAGTATGTAAATCTTTGTTATTGATGATGATGAGGTAAGACATTCAGTATGTAAATCTTTTTTATTGATGATGAGGTAAGACATTCAGTATATAAATCTTTGTTATTGATGATGATGAGGTAAGACATTCAGTATATAAATCTTTGTTATTGATGATGATGAGGTAAGACATTCAGTATGTAAATCTTTTTTATTGATGATGATGAGGTAAGACATTCAGTATATAAATCTTTGTTATTGATGATGAGGTAAGACATTCAGTATGTAAATCTTTGTTATTGATGATGATGAGGTAAGACATTCAGTATATAAATCTTTTTTATTGATGATGATGAGGTAAGACATTCAGTATATAAATCTTTGTTATTGATGATGAGGTAAGACATTCAGTATGTAAATCTTTGTTATTGATGATGATGAGGTAAGACATTCAGTATGTAAATCTTTTTTATTGATGATGAGGTAAGACATTCAGTATATAAATCTTTTTTATTGATGATGATGAGGTAAGACATTCAGTATGTAAATCCTGTTATTGATGATGATGAGGTAAGACATTCAGTATGTAAATCTTTGTTATTGATGATGATGAGGTAAGACATTCAGTATATAAATCTTTTTTATTGATGATGAGGTAAGACATTCAGTATGTAAATCTTTGTCATTGATGATGAGGTAAGACATTCAGTATATAAATCTTTGTTATTGATGATGATGAGGTAAGACATTCAGTATGTAAATCTTTGTTATTGATGATGATGAGGTAAGACATTCAGTATATAAATCTTTTTTATTGATGATGAGGTAAGACATTCAGTATATAAATCTTTGTTATTGATGATGATGAGGTAAGACATTCAGTATGTAAATCCTGTTATTGATGATGATGAGGTAAGACATTCAGTATGTAAATCTTTGTTATTGATGATGATGAGGTAAGACATTCAGTATGTAAATCTTTGTTATTGATGATGATGAGGTAAGACATTCAGTATATAAATCTTTGTTATTGATGATGATGAGGTAAGACATTCAGTATATAAATCTTTGTTATTGATGATGATGAGGTAAGACATTCAGTATATAAATCTTTGTTATTGATGATGAGGTAAGACATTCAGTATATAAATCTTTTTTATTGATGATGAGGTAAGACATTCAGTATATAAATCTTTTTTATTGATGATGATGAGGTAAGACATTCAGTATATAAATCTTTGTCATTGATGATGAGGTAAAACATTCAGTATGTAAATCTTTGTTATTGATGATGATGAGGTAAGACATTCAGTATGTAAATCTTTGTTATTGATGATGATGAGGTAAGACATTCAGTATGTAAATCTTTGTTATTGATGATGATGAGGTAAGACATTCAGTATGTAAATTTTTGTTATTGAAGATGAGGTAAGACATTCAGTATATAAATCTTTGTTATTGATGATGAGGTAAGACATTCAGTATGTAAATCTTTGTTATTGATGATGATGAGGTAAGACATTCAGTATGTAAATCTTTGTTATTGATGATGATGAGGTAAAACATTCAGTATATAAATCTTTGTTATTGATGATGAGGTAAAACATTCAGTATATAAATCTTTGTTATTGATGATGAGGTAAGACATTCAGTATATAAATCTTTTTTATTGATGATGAGGTAAGACATTCAGTATATAAATCTTTGTTATTGATGATGATGAGGTAAGACATTCAGTATGTAAATCTTTGTTATTGATGATGAGGTAAGACATTCAGTATGTAAATCTTTGTTATTGATGATGATGAGGTAAGACATTCAGTATGTAAATTTTTGTTATTGATGATGATGAGGTAAGACATTCAGTATGTAAATCTTTGTTATTGATGATGATGAGGTAAGACATTCAGTATATAAATCTTTTTTATTGATGATGAGGTAAGACATTCAGTATATAAATCTTTGTTATTGATGATGATGAGGTAAGACATTCAGTATGTAAATCTTTGTTATTGATGATGAGGTAAGACATTCAGTATGTAAATCTTTGTTATTGATGATGATGAGGTAAGACATTCAGTATGTAAATTTTTGTTACTGAAGATGAGGTAAGACATTCAGTATATAAATCTTTGTTATTGATGATGAGGTAAGACATTCAGTATGTAAATCCTGTTATTGATGATGATGAGGTAAGACATTCAGTATGTAAATCTTTGTTATTGATGATGATGAGGTAAGACATTCAGTATGTAAATCTTTGTTATTGATGATGATGAGGTAAAACATTCAGTATATAAATCTTTGTTATTGATGATGAGGTAAAACATTCAGTATATAAATCTTTGTTATTGATGATGAGGTAAGACATTCAGTATATAAATCTTTGTTATTGATGATGATGAGGTAAGACATTCAGTATGTAAATCTTTGTTATTGATGATGAGGTAAGACATTCAGTATGTAAATCTTTGTTATTGATGATGAGGTAAGACATTCAGTATGTAAATCTTTGTTATTGATGATGAGGTAAGACATTCAGTATGTAAATCTTTGTTATTGATGATGATGAGGTAAGACATTCAGTATGTAAATCTTTGTTATTGATGATGATGAGGTAAGACATTCAGTATATAAATCCTGTTATTGATGATGATGAGGTAAGACATTCAGTATGTAAATCTTTGTTATTGATGATGAGGTAAGACATTCAGTATATAAATCTTTTTTATTGATGATGAGGTAAGACATTCAGTATGTAAATCTTTGTTATTGATGATGAGGTAAGACATTCAGTATGTAAATCTTTGTTATTGATGATGAGGTAAGACATTCAGTATGTAAATCTTTGTTATTGATGATGATGAGGTAAGACATTCAGTATGTAAATCTTTGTTATTGATGATGATGAGGTAAGACATTCAGTATATAAATCTTTGTTATTGATGATGAGGTAAGACATTCAGTATGTAAATCTTTGTTATTGATGATGAGGTAAGACATTCAGTATATAAATCTTTGTTATTGATGATGATGAGGTAAGACATTCAGTATGTAAATCCTGTTATTGATGATGATGAGGTAAGACATTCAGTATGTAAATCTTTGTTATTGATGATGATGAGGTAAGACATTCAGTATATAAATCTTTGTTATTGATGATGAGGTAAGACATTCAGTATATAAATCTTTGTTATTGATGATGATGAGGTAAGACATTCAGTATGTAAATCCTGTTATTGATGATGATGAGGTAAGACATTCAGTATGTAAATCTTTGTTATTGATGATGATGAGGTAAGACATTCAGTATATAAATCTTTGTTATTGATGATGAGGTAAGACATTCAGTATGTAAATCTTTGTTATTGATGATGATGAGGTAAGACATTCAGTATATAAATCTTTGTTATTGATGATGATGAGGTAAGACATTCAGTATGTAAATCTTTTTTATTGATGATGAGGTAAGACATTCAGTATGTAAATCTTTGTTATTGATGATGATGAGGTAAGACATTCAGTATGTAAATCTTTGTTATTGATGATGAGGTAAGACATTCAGTATATAAATCTTTGTTATTGATGATGAGGTAAGACATTCAGTATGTAAATCTTTGTTATTGATGATGAGGTAAGACATTCAGTATGTAAATCTTTGTTATTGATGATGAGGTAAGACATTCAGTATATAAATCTTTTTTATTGATGATGATGAGGTAAGACATTCAGTATATAAATCTTTGTCATTGATGATGAGGTAAAACATTCAGTATGTAAATCTTTGTTATTGATGATGATGAGGTAAGACATTCAGTATGTAAATCTTTGTTATTGATGATGATGAGGTAAGACATTCAGTATATAAATCTTTGTTATTGATGATGAGGTAAGACATTCAGTATGTAAATCTTTGTTATTGATGATGAGGTAAGACATTCAGTATGTAAATCTTTGTTGATGATGATGAGGTAAGACATTCAGTATATAAATCTTTGTCATTGATGATGAGGTAAAACATTCAGTATGTAAATCTTTGTTATTGATGATGATGAGGTAAGACATTCAGTATGTAAATCTTTTTTATTGATGATGATGAGGTAAGACATTCAGTATGTAAATCTTTGTTATTGATGATGATGAGGTAAGACATTCAGTATATAAATCTTTTTTATTGATGATGATGAGGTAAGACATTCAGTATATAAATCCTGTTATTGATGATGATGAGGTAAGACATTCAGTATGTAAATCTTTTTTATTGATGATGAGGTAAGACATTCAGTATATAAATCTTTGTTATTGATGATGAGGTAAGACATTCAGTATATAAATCTTTGTTATTGATGATGATGAGGTAAGACATTCAGTATGTAAATCTTTGTTATTGATGATGAGGTAAGACATTCAGTATGTAAATCTTTGTTATTGATGATGATGAGGTAAGACATTCAGTATGTAAATTTTTGTTACTGAAGATGAGGTAAGACATTCAGTATATAAATCTTTGTTATTGATGATGAGGTAAGACATTCAGTATATAAATCCTGTTATTGATGATGATGAGGTAAGACATTCAGTATGTAAATCTTTTTTATTGATGATGAGGTAAGACATTCAGTATGTAAATCTTTGTTATTGATGATGAGGTAAGACATTCAGTATGTAAATCTTTGTTATTGATGATGATGAGGTAAGACATTCAGTATGTAAATCTTTGTTATTGATGATGATGAGGTAAGACATTCAGTATGTAAATCTTTGTTATTGATGATGAGGTAAGACATTCAGTATGTAAATCCTGTTATTGATGATGATGAGGTAAGACATTCAGTATGTAAATCTTTGTTATTGATGATGATGAGGTAAGACATTCAGTATGTAAATCTTTGTTATTGATGATGATGAGGTAAAACATTCAGTATATAAATCTTTGTTATTGATGATGAGGTAAAACATTCAGTATATAAATCTTTGTTATTGATGATGAGGTAAGACATTCAGTATGTAAATCTTTGTTATTGATGATGATGAGGTAAGACATTCAGTATGTAAATCTTTTTTATTGATGATGAGGTAAGACATTCAGTATATAAATCTTTGTTATTGATAATGATGAGGTAAGACATTCAGTATATAAATCTTTGTTATTGATGATGAGGTAAGACATTCAGTATGTAAATCTTTGTTATTGATGATGATGAGGTAAGACATTCAGTATGTAAATCTTTTTTATTGATGATGAGGTAAGACATTCAGTATATAAATCTTTGTTATTGATGATGATGAGGTAAGACATTCAGTATATAAATCTTTTTTATTGATGATGATGAGGTAAGACATTCAGTATGTAAATCCTGTTATTGATGATGATGAGGTAAGACATTCAGTATGTAAATCTTTTTTATTGATGATGATGAGGTAAGACATTCAGTATATAAATCTTTTTTATTGATGATGAGGTAAGACATTCAGTATATAAATCTTTTTATTGATGATGAGGTAAGACATTCAGTATGTAAATCTTTGTTATTGATGATGATGAGGTAAGACATTCAGTATGTAAATCTTTGTTATTGATGATGAGGTAAGACATTCAGTATATAAATCTTTGTTATTGATGATGAGGTAAGACATTCAGTATGTAAATCTTTGTTATTGATGATGAGGTAAGACATTCAGTATATAAATCTTTGTTATTGATGATGAGGTAAGACATTCAGTATGTAAATCTTTGTTATTGATGATGAGGTAAGACATTCAGTATATAAATCTTTTTTATTGATGATGATGAGGTAAGACATTCAGTATGTAAATCTTTGTTATTGATGATGAGGTAAGACATTCAGTATGTAAATCTTTGTTATTGATGATGATGAGGTAAGACATTCAGTATATAAATCTTTTTTATTGATGATGATGAGGTAAGACATTCAGTATGTAAATCTTTGTTATTGATGATGAGGTAAGACATTCAGTATGTAAATCTTTGTTATTGATGATGATGAGGTAAGACATTCAGTATATAAATCTTTGTTATTGATGATGAGGTAAGACATTCAGTATGTAAATCCTGTTATTGATGATGATGAGGTAAGACATTCGGTATGTAAATCTTTGTTATTGATGATGATGAGGTAAGACATTCAGTATGTAAATCTTTGTTATTGATGATGATGAGGTAAAACATTCAGTATATAAATCTTTGTTATTGATGATGAGGTAAAACATTCAGTATATAAATCTTTGTTATTGATGATGAGGTAAGACATTCAGTATATAAATCTTTGTTATTGATGATGATGAGGTAAGACATTCAGTATGTAAATCTTTGTTATTGATGATGAGGTAAGACATTCAGTATGTAAATCTTTGTTATTGATGATGAGGTAAGACATTCAGTATGTAAATCTTTGTTATTGATGATGAGGTAAGACATTCAGTATGTAAATCTTTGTTATTGATGATGATGAGGTAAGACATTCAGTATGTAAATCTTTGTTATTGATGATGATGAGGTAAGACATTCAGTATGTAAATCTTTGTTATTGATGATGATGAGGTAAGACATTCAGTATATAAATCTTTTTTATTGATGATGAGGTAAGACATTCAGTATATAAATCTTTGTTATTGATGATGATGAGGTAAGACATTCAGTATGTAAATCCTGTTATTGATGATGATGAGGTAAGACATTCAGTATGTAAATCTTTGTTATTGATGATGAGGTAAGACATTCAGTATGTAAATCTTTGTTATTGATGATGAGGTAAGACATTCAGTATGTAAATCTTTGTTATTGATGATGAGGTAAGACATTCAGTATGTAAATCTTTGTTATTGATGATGAGGTAAGACATTCAGTATGTAAATCTTTTTTATTGATGATGAGGTAAGACATTCAGTATATAAATCTTTGTTATTGATGATGAGGTAAGACATTCAGTATGTAAATCTTTTTTATTGATGATGATGAGGTAAGACATTCAGTATATAAATCTTTGTTATTGATGATGATGAGGTAAGACATTCAGTATGTAAATCTTTGTTATTGATGATGATGAGGTAAGACATTCAGTATATAAATCTTTGTTATTGATGATGATGAGGTAAGACATTCAGTATGTAAATCTTTGTTATTGATGATGAGGTAAGACATTCAGTATGTAAATCTTTGTTATTGATGATGAGGTAAGACATTCAGTATGTAAATCTTTGTTATTGATGATGAGGTAAGACATTCAGTATATAAATCTTTGTCATTGATGATGAGGTAAGACATTCAGTATGTAAATCTTTGTTATTGATGATGATGAGGTAAGACATTCAGTATGTAAATCTTTGTTATTGATGATGATGAGGTAAGACATTCAGTATATAAATCTTTGTTATTGATGATGATGAGGTAAGACATTCAGTATGTAAATCTTTGTTATTGATGATGATGAGGTAAGACATTCAGTATGTAAATCTTTTTTATTGATGATGAGGTAAGACATTCAGTATATAAATCTTTGTCATTGATGATGAGGTAAGACATTCAGTATGTAAATCTTTGTTATTGATGATGATGAGGTAAGACATTCAGTATGTAAATCTTTGTTATTGATGATGATGAGGTAAGACATTCAGTATGTAAATCTTTTTTATTGATGATGAGGTAAGACATTCAGTATATAAATCTTTGTTATTGATGATGATGAGGTAAGACATTCAGTATGTAAATCCTGTTATTGATGATGATGAGGTAAGACATTCAGTATATAAATCTTTGTTATTGATGATGAGGTAAGACATTCAGTATGTAAATCTTTGTTATTGATGATGAGGTAAGACATTCAGTATGTAAATCTTTGTTATTGATGATGATGAGGTAAGACATTCAGTATGTAAATCTTTTTTATTGATGATGATGAGGTAAGACATTCAGTATATAAATCTTTGTTATTGATGATGATGAGGTAAGACATTCAGTATGTAAATCTTTTTTATTGATGATGATGAGGTAAGACATTCAGTATATAAATCTTTGTTATTGATGATGAGGTAAGACATTCAGTATATAAATCTTTGTCATTGATGATGAGGTAAGACATTCAGTATATAAATCTTTGTTATTGATGATGATGAGGTAAGACATTCAGTATGTAAATCTTTGTTATTGATGATGATGAGGTAAGACATTCAGTATGTAAATCTTTGTTATTGATGATGATGAGGTAAGACATTCAGTATATAAATCTTTGTTATTGATGATGATGAGGTAAGACATTCAGTATGTAAATCTTTTTTATTGATGATGATGAGGTAAGACATTCAGTATGTAAATCTTTGTTATTGATGATGAGGTAAGACATTCAGTATATAAATCTTTGTTATTGATGATGATGAGGTAAGACATTCAGTATGTAAATCTTTGTTATTGATGATGAGGTAAGACATTCAGTATGTAAATCTTTGTTATTGATGATGAGGTAAGACATTCAGTATGTAAATCTTTGTTATTGATGATGAGGTAAGACATTCAGTATATAAATCTTTGTCATTGATGATGAGGTAAGACATTCAGTATGTAAATCTTTGTTATTGATGATGAGGTAAGACATTCAGTATATAAATCTTTGTTATTGATGATGAGGTAAGACATTCAGTATGTAAATCTTTGTTATTGATGATGATGAGGTAAGACATTCAGTATATAAATCTTTGTTATTGATGATGATGAGGTAAGACATTCAGTATATAAATCTTTGTTATTGATGATGATGAGGTAAGACATTCAGTATGTAAATCTTTGTTATTGATGATGAGGTAAGACATTCAGTATGTAAATCTTTGTCATTGATGATGAGGTAAGACATTCAGTATATAAATCCTGTTATTGATGATGAGGTAAGACATTCAGTATATAAATCTTTGTTATTGATGATGATGAGGTAAGACATTCAGTATGTAAATCTTTGTTATTGATGATGATGAGGTAAGACATTCAGTATGTAAATCTTTGTTATTGATGATGATGAGGTAAGACATTCAGTATGTAAATCTTTGTTATTGATGATGATGAGGTAAGACATTCAGTATGTAAATCTTTTTTATTGATGATGAGGTAAGACATTCAGTATATAAATCTTTGTTGTTGATGATGATGAGGTAAGACATTCAGTATGTAAATCCTGTTATTGATGATGATGAGGTAAGACATTCAGTATGTAAATCTTTGTTATTGATGATGATGAGGTAAGACATTCAGTATGTAAATCTTATTTATTGATGATGATGAGGTAAGACATTCAGTATGTAAATCCTGTTATTGATGATGATGAGGTAAGACATTCAGGTAGGACCTTCATTATGTAATTTTTGTTATCAATGATGATGATGTAGGACCTTCAATATGTAATTTTTGTTATCAGTGGTGATGTGGTTACAGTTAAAACTAGAAGTCCTGTCACGAATAGTTCGCTTATCTAGGCTTAATTGCGCATTGGAATTGTGTGCAATTGCCATATCGAATGGCATCCAAAGCACGGCAGGTTCTCCTGGTTACTCATAGCAAACACATGCAATGTTTCTGCCAATGGACCTACCCGGAGGTCCATTGGCGGAAACGTTGCTTGTGCACAGGCCATATGTACAGAATTCGATAGCTTTACTGGGGCCATAACGCATACATTAACGTGCATATCAACGTGCTATTTATGCGCACTTCATGACAGGACTTCTAGTTTTAACTGTAGACCTTCATTATGTAATTCTTGTTATCAATGATGATGAGGTAGGACCTTCATTATGTAATTCATGTTATCAATGATGATGAGGTAGGACCTTCATTATGTAATTCATGTCATCAATGATGAGGAGGTAGGACCTTCATTATGTAATTCATGTTATCAATGATGATGAGGTAGGACCTTCATTATGTAATTCTTGTTATCAGTGATGATGAGGTAGGACCTTCATTATGTAATTCTTGTTATCAATGATGATGAGGTAGGACCTTCATTATGTAATTCATGTTGTCAATGATGATGAGGTAGGACCTTCATTATGTAATTCATGTTATCAATGATGATGAGGTAGGACCTTCATTATGTAATTCTTGTTATCGATGATAATGAGGTAGGACCTTCATTATGTAATTTATGTTATCAATGATGATGAGGTAGGACCTTCATTATGTAATTCATGTTATCAATGATGATGAGGTAGGACCTTCATTATGTAATTCTTGTTATCGATGATAATGAGGTAGGACCTTCATTATGTAATTCATGTTATCAATGATGATGAGGTAGGACCTTTATTATGTAATTCATGTTATCAATGATGATGAGGTAGGACCTTCATTATGTAATTCATGTTATCAGTGATGATGAGGTAGGACCTTCATTATGTAATTCTTGTTATCAATGATGATGAGGTAGGACCTTCAGTATGTAATTCTTGTTATCAATGATGATGAGGTAGGACCTTCATTATGTAATTCTTGTTATCAATGATGATGAGGTAGGACCTTCATTATGTAATTCATGTTATCAATGATGATGAGGTAGGACCTTCATTATGTAACTCTTGTTATCAATGATGATGAGGTAGGACCTTCATTATATAATTCTTGTTATCATTGATGATGAGGTAGGACCTTCAGTATGTAATTCTTGTTATCAATGATGATGAGGTAGGACCTTCAGTATGTAATTCTTGTTATCAGGGATGATGAGGTAGGACCTTCATAATGTAATTCTTGTTATCAATGATGATGAGGTAGGACCTTCATTATGTATTTCTTGTTATCAATGATGATGAGGTAGGACCTTCATTATGTAATTCATGTTATCAATGATGATGAGGTAGGACCTTCATTATATAATTCTTGTTATCAGTGATGATGAGGTAGGACCTTCATTATGTAATTCTTGTTATCAATGATGATGAGGTAGGACCTTCATTATATAATTCTTGTTATCAGTGATGATGAGGTAGGACCATCATTATGTAATTCTTGTTATCAATGATGATGAGGTAGGACCTTCATTATATAATTCTTGTTATCAGTGATGATTATGTAGGACCTTCATTATGTAATTCTTGTTATCAATGATGATGAGGTAGGACCTTCATTATGTAATTCATGTTATCAATGATGATGAGGTAGGACCTTCATTATATAATTCTTGTTATCAGTGATGATGAGGTAGGACCTTCATTATGTAATTCTTGTTATCAATGATGATGAGGTAGGACCTTCATTACATAATTCTTGTTATCAGTGATGATGAGGTAGGACCTTCATTATGTAATTCTTGTTATCAATGATGATGAGGTAGGACCTTCATTATATAATTCTTGTTATCAGTGATGATTATGTAGGACCTTCATTATGTAATTCATGTTATCAATGATGATGAGGTAGGACCTTCATTATGTAATTCATGTTATCAATGATGATGAGGTAGGACCTTCATTATATAATTCATGTTATCAATGATGATGAGGTAGGACCTTCATTATATAATTCATGTTATCAATGATGATGAGGTAGGACCTTCATTATGTAATTCTTGTTATCGATGATGAGGTAGGACCTTCATTATGTAATTCTTGTTATCGATGATGAGGTAGGACCTTCATTATGTAATTCTTGTTATCAATGATGATGAGGTAGGACCTTCATTTTGTAATTCTTGTTATCAATGATGATGAGGTAGGACCTTCATTATGTAATTCTTGTTATCAATGATGATGAGGTAGGACCTTCATTATGTAATTCTTGTTATCAATGATGATGAGGTAGGACCTTCATTATGTAATTCATGTTATCAATGATGATGAGGTAGGACCTTCATTATATAATTCATGTTATCAATGATGATGAGGTAGGACCTTCATTATGTAATTCTTGTTATCAATGATGATGAGGTAGGACCTTCAATATGTAATTCTTGTTATCAATGAAGATGTAGAACCTTCATTATGTAATTCTTGTTATCAGTGAAGATGTAGAACCTTCATTATGTAATTCATGTTATCAATGATTATGAGGTAGGACCTTCATTATGTAATTCTTGTTATCAATGATGATGAGGTAGGACCTTCAATATGTAATTATTGTTATCAATGAAGATGTAGAACCTTCATTATGTAATTCTTGTTATCAATGAAGATGTAGAACCTTCATTATATAATTCATGTTATCAGTGATGATGAGGTAGGACCTTCATTATATAATTCATGTTATCAATGATTATGAGGTAGGACCTTCATTATGTAATTCTTGTTATCAATGATGATGAGGTAGGACCTTCAATATGTAATTCTTGTTATCAATGAAGATGTAGAACCTTCATTATGTAATTCTTGTTATCAATGAAGATGTAGAACCTTCATTATGTAATTCATGTTATCAATGATGATGAGGTAGGATCTTCAATATGTAATTCTTGTTATCGATGATGATGAGGTAGGATCTTCAATATGTAATTCTTGTTATCGATGATGATGAGGTAGGATCTTCAATATGTAATTCTTGTTATCGATGATGATGAGGTAGGATCTTCAATATGTAATTCTTGTTATCGATGATGAGGTAGAAGCTTCATTATGTAATTCTTGTTTTCAAAGATGATAATGTAGGACCTTCAATATGTAATTTCTGTTATCGGTGTTGAGGTTGATCCTTCATTATGTAAACTTGTTGATGAATATGAGGTTGGACCTTCAATGTGTGCATCTTGTTATTGAAGATGACAAGACAAGGCCATCAATATGGAAAATGTATTTATTGGTGATGAGATTGCATACAACCTTCCTTTTTGTAATTAAATGGATTTATTTAGCCTACAGACTGAGATTGCATACAACCTTACTTTTTGTAATTAAATGGATTTATTTAGCCTAGACTGAGATTGCATACAACCTTACTTTTTTAAATTTCAAGTGATTATTCATCCTGCAACCTGTGATTATATACATCCTTGCTTTCTTTTATATTTAAAGGGATTGTTTAACCTGCAGGCTGAGATTGCATACAACCTTGCGTTGATCTACCAAGGAAGTGGAAATAAAGAGTATGCTAAGCTGCTATTATACAAGTATTGTGTGATATGATGACAGTAAGTACAATAATTCCATTATAATGTATTGTATTATCTGGTGAAGGGAAACACAATAATTCCATTATAATGTATTGTATTATCTGGTGAAGGGAAACACAATAATTCCATTATAATGTATTGTATTATCTGGTGAAGGGAAACACAATAATTCCATTATAATGTATTGTATTATCTGGTGAAGGGAAACACAATAATTCCATTATAATGTATTGTATTATCTGGTGAAGGGAAACACAATAATTCCATTATAATGTATTGTATTATCTGGTGAAGGGAAACACAATAATTCCATTATAATGTATTGTATTATCTGGTGAAGGGAAACACAATAATTCCATTATAATGTATTGTATTATCTGGTGAAGGGAAACACAATAATTCCATTATAATGTATTGTATTATCTGGTGAAGGGAAACACAATAATTCCATTATAATGTATTGTATTATCTGGTGAAGGGAAACACAATAATTCCATTATAATGTATTGTATTATCTGGTGAAGGGAAACACAATAATTCCATTATAATGTATTGTATTATCTGGTGAAGGGAAACACAATAATTCCATTATAATGTATTGTATTATCTGGTGAAGGGAAACACAATAATTCCATTATAATGTATTGTATTATCTGGTGAAGGGAAACACAATAATTCCATTATAATGTATTGTATTATCTGGTGAAGGGAAACACAATAATTCCATTATAATGTATTGTATTATCTGGTGAAGGGAAACACAATAATTCCATTATAATGTATTGTATTATCTGGTGAAGGGAAACACAATAATTCCATTATAATGTATTGTATTATCTGGTGAAGGGAAACACAATAATTCCATTATAATGTATTGTATTATCTGGTGAAGGGAAACACAATAATTCCTTTATAATGTATTGTATTATCTGGTGAAGGGAAACACAATAATTCCAATCTAATGTACTGTGTTATCAAATGGAGGTAAACACAATAATTCCCGTCTAATGTACTGTGTTATCTAATGGAGGTAAGTACAATAATTCCCATCTAATGTACTGTGTTATCTAATGGAGGTAAGTACAATAATTCCCATCTAATGTACTGTGTTATCTAATGGAGGTAAACACAATAATTCCAATCTAATGTACTGTGTTATCTAATGGAGGTAAGTACAATAATTCCCATCTAATGTACTGTGTTATCTAATGGAGGTAAACACAATAATTCCAATCTAATGTACTGTGTTATCTAATGAAGGTAAACACAATAATTCCAATCTAATGTAGTGTGTTATCTAATGAAGGTAAACACAATAATTCCAATCTAATGTACTGTGTTATCTAATGGAGGTAAGTACAATAATTCCCATTTAATGTACTGTGTTATCTAATGGAGGTAAGTACAATAATTCCAATCTAATGTACTGTGTTATCTAATGGAGGTAAGTACAATAATTCCAATCTAATGTACTGTGTTATCTAATGGAGGTAAGTACAATAATTCCAATCTAATGTACTGTGTTATCTAATGGAGGTAAACACAATAATTCCAATCTAATGTACTGTGTTATCTAATGGAGGTAAGTACAATAATTCCAATCTAATGTACTGTGTTATCTAATGAAGGTAAACACAATAATTCCAATCTAATGTAGTGTGTTATCTAATGAAGGTAAACACAATAATTCCAATCTAATGTACTGTGTTATCTAATGAAGGTAAACACAATAATTCCAATCTAATGTACTGTGTTATCTAATGGAGGTAAGTACAATAATTCCCATCTAATGTACTGTGTTATCTAATGGAGGTAAACACAATAATTCCAATCTAATGTACTGTGTTATCTAATGAAGGTAAACACAATAATTCCAATCTAATGTACTGTGCTATCTAATGGAGGTAATTACAATAATTCCCATCTAATGTACTGTGTTATCTAATGGAGGTAAACACAATAATTCCAATCTAATGTACTGTGTTATCTAATGAAGGTGAGTACAATAATTCCAATCTAATGTACTGTGTTATCTAATGAAGGTAAACACAATGATTCCAATCTAATGTACTGTGTTATCTAATGAAGGTAAACACAATAATTCCAATCTAATGTACTGTGTTATCTAATGAAGGTAAACACAATAATTCCAATCTAATGTACTGTGTTATCTAATGGAGGTAAGTACAATAATTCCCATCTAATGTACTGTGTTATCTAATGGAGGTAAACACAATAATTCCAATCTAATGTACTGTGTTATCTAATGGAGGTAAACACAATAATTCCAATCTAATGTACTGTGTTATCTAATGGAGGTAAGTACAATAATTCCCATTTAATGTACTGTGTTATCTAATGGAGGTAAATACAATAATTCCATTCTAATGTACTGTGTTATCTAATGGAGGTAAGTACAATAATTCCAATCTAATGTACTGTGTTATCTAATGGAGGTAAGTACAATAATTCCAATCTAATGTACTGTGTTATCTAATGGAGGTAAACACAATAATTCCAATCTAATGTACTGTGTTATCTAATGGAGGTAAGTACAATAATTCCAATCTAATGTACTGTGTTATCTAATGGAGGTAAACACAATAATTCCAATCTAATGTACTGTGTTATCTAATGGAGGTAAGTACAATAATTCCCATCTAATGTACTGTGTTATCTAATGGAGGTAAATACAATAATTCCATTCTAATGTACTGTGTTATCTAATGGAGGTAAGTACAATAATTCCCATCTAATGTACTGTGCTATCTAATGGAGGTAAGTACAATAATTCCAATCTAATGTACTGTGTTATCTAATGGAGGTAAGTACAATAATTCCAATCTAATGTACTGTGTTATCTAATGAAGGTAAACACAATGATTCCAATCTAATGTACTGTGTTATCTAATGAAGGTAAACACAATAATTCCAATCTAATGTACTGTGTTATCTAATGAAGGTAAACACAATAATTCCAATCTAATGTACTGTGTTATCTAATGGAGGTAAGTACAATAATTCCCATCTAATGTACTGTGTTATCTAATGGAGGTAAACACAATAATTCCAATCTAATGTACTGTGTTATCTAATGGAGGTAAACACAATAATTCCAATCTAATGTACTGTGTTATCTAATGGAGGTAAACACAATAATTCCAATCTAATGTACTGTGTTATCTAATGAAGGTAAGTACAATAATTCCAATCTAATGTACTGTGTTATCTAATGAAGGTAAGTACAATAATTCCCATCTAATGTACTGTGTTATCTAATGGAGGTAAACACAATAATTCCCATCTAATGTACTGTGTTATCTAATGAAGGTAAACACAATAATTCCAATCTAATGTACTGTGTTATCTAATGAAGGTAAGTACAATAATTCCAATCTAATGTACTGTGTTATCTAATGGAGGTAAACACAATAATTCCCATCTAATGTACTGTGTTATCTAATGAAGGTAAACACAATAATTCCAATCTAATGTACTGTGTTATCTAATGGAGGTAAGTACAATAATTCCAATCTAATGTACTGTGTTATCTAATGGAGGTAAACACAATAATTCCCATCTAATGTACTGTGTTATCTAATGAAGGTAAACACAATAATTCCAATCTAATGTACTGTGTTATCTAATGAAGGTAAGTACAATAATTCCAATCTAATGTACTGTGTTATCTAATGGAGGTAAACACAATAATTCCCATCTAATGTACTGTGTTATCTAATGAAGGTAAACACAATAATTCCAATCTAATGTACTGTGTTATCTAATGAAGGTAAGTACAATAATTCCAATCTAATGTACTGTGTTATCTAATGAAGGTAAGTACAATAATTCCAATCTAATGTACTGTGTTATCTAATGGAGGTAAACACAATAATTCCAATCTAATGTACTGTGTTATCTAATGAAGGTAAGTACAATAATTCCCGTCTAATGTACTGTGTTATCTAATGAAGGTAAGTACAATAATTCCCATCTAATGTACTGTGTTATCTAATGGAGGTAAACACAATAATTCCAATCTAATGTACTGTGTTATCTAATGAAGGTAAGTACAATAATTCCAATCTAATGTACTGTGTTATCTAATGAAGGTAAGTACAATAATTCCAATCTAATGTACTGTGTTATCTAATGAAGGTAAACACAATAATTCCAATCTAATGTACTGTGTTATCTAATGAAGGTAAGTACAATAATTCCAATCTAATGTACTGTGTTATCTAATGAAGGTAAGTACAATAATTCCAATCTAATGTACTGTGTTATCTAATGAAGGTAAGTACAATAATTCCAATCTAATGTACTGTGTTATCTAATGAAGGTAAGTACAATAATTCCAATCTAATGTACTGTGTTATCTAATGGAGGTAAACACAATAATTCCAATCTAATGTACTGTGTTATCTAATGAAGGTAAGTACAATAATTCCAATCTAATGTACTGTGTTATCTAATGGAGGTAAGTACAATAATTCCCATTTAATGTACTGTGTTATCTAATGAAGGTAAGTACAATAATTCCCATCTAATGTACTGTGTTATCTAATGGAGGTAAACACAATAATTCCAATCTAATGTACTGTGTTATCTAATGGAGGTAAGTACAATAATTCCCATCTAATGTACTGTGTTATCTAATTGAGGTAAACATAATAATTCCCATCTAATGTACTGTGTTATCTAATGGAGGTAAGTACAATAATTCCCATCTAATGTACTGTGTTATCTAATTGAGGTAAACATAATAATTCCAATCTAATGTACTGTGTTATCTAATGGAGGTAAGTACAATAATTCCCGTCTAATGTACTGTGTTATCTAATGAAGGTAAGTACAATAATTCCCATCTAATGTACTGTGTTATCTAATGGAGGTAAGTACAATAATTCCAATCTAATGTACTGTGTTATCTAATGGAGGTAAACACAATAATTCCAATCTAATGTACTGTGTGATCTAATGGAGGTAAGTACAATAATTCCCATCTAATGTACTGTGTTATCTAATTGAGGTAAACATAATAATTCCAATCTAATGTACTGTGTTATCTAATGGAGGTAAGTACAATAATTCCCGTCTAATGTACTGTGTTATCTAATGAAGGTAAGTACAATAATTCCCATCTAATGTACTGTGTTATCTAATGGAGGTAAGTACAATAATTCCCATCTAATGTACTGTGTTATCTAATGGAGGTAAGTACAATAATTCCCATCTAATGTACTGTGTTATCTAATGGAGGTAACTACAATAATTCCCATCTAATGTACTGTGTTATCTAATGGAGGTAAGTACAATAATTCCAATGTAATGTACTGTGTTATCTAATGGAGGTAAACACAATAATTCCAATCTAATGTACTGTGTTATCTAATGGAGGTAAGTACAATAATTCCAATGTAATGTACTGTGTTATCTAATGGAGGTAAGTACAGTAATTCCAATCTAATGTACTGTGTTATCTAATGAAGGTAAACACAATAATTCCATTCTAATGTACTGTGTTATCTAATGGAAGTAAGTACAATAATTCCAATCTAATGTACTGTGTTATCTAATGGAGGTAAGTACAATAATTCCAATCTAATGTACTGTGTTATCTAATGGAGGTAAACACAATAATTCCAATCTAATGTACTGTGTTATCTAATGGAGGTAAGTACAATAATTCCAATGTAATGTACTGTGTTATCTAATGGAGATAAGTACAGTAATTCCAATCTAATGTACTGTGTTATCTAATGAAGGTAAACACAATAATTCCATTCTAATGTACTGTGTTATCTAATAGAAGTAAGTACAATAATTCCCATCTAATGTACTGTGTTATCTAATGGAGGTAAACACAATAATTCCAATCTAATGTACTGTGTTATCTAATGAAGGTAAACACAATAATTCCATTCTAATGTACTGTGTTATCTAATGGAGGTAAGTACAATAATTCCCATCTAATGTACTGTGTTATCTAATGAAGGTAAGTACAATAATTCCCATCTAATGTACTGTGTTATCTAATGGAGGTAAACACAATAATTCCAATCTAATGTACTGTGTTATCTAATGAAGGTGAGTACAATAATTCCAATCTAATGTACTGTGTTATCTAATGGAGGTAAGTAGAATAATTCCTATCATAAATGTACTGTGTTATCTAATGGAGGTAAACACAATAATTCCAATCTAATGTACTGTGTTATCTAATGGAGGTAAGTACAATAATTCCAATCTAATGTACTGTGTTATCTAATGAAGGTAAACACAATAATTCCAATCTAATGTACTGTGTTATCTAATGAAGGTAAGTACAATAATTCCAATCTAATGTACTGTGTTATCTAATGGAGGTAAACACAATAATTCCAATCTAATGTACTGTGTTATCTAATGGAGGTAAGTACAATAATTCCAATCTAATGTACTGTGTTATCTAATGAAGGTAAACATAATAATTCCAATCTAATGTACTGTGTTATCTAATGAAGGTAAACACAATAATTCCAATCTAATGTACTGTGTTATCTAATGGAGGTAAGTAGAATAATTCCAATCTAATGTACTGTGTTATCTAATGAAGGTAAGTAAAATAATTCCCATCTAATGTACTGTGTTATCTAATGAAGGTAAACACAATAATTCCAATCTAATGTACTGTGTTATCTAATGAAGGTAAACACAATAATTCCAATCTAATGTACTTTGTTATCTAATGGAGGTAAGTACAATAATTCCAATCTAATGTACTGTGTTATCTAATGGAGGTAAACACAATAATTCCAATCTAATGTACTGTGTTATCTAATGAAGGTCAGTACAATAATTCCCATCTAATGTACTGTGTTATCTAATGGAGGTAAACATAATAATTCCAATCTAATGTACTGTGTTATCTAATGAAGGTAAGTACAATAATTCCCATCTAATGTACTGTGTTATCTAATGAAGGTAAACATAATAATTCCAATCTAATGTACTGTGTTATCTAATGAAGGTAAGTACAATAATTCCAATCTAATGTACTGTGTTATCTAATGGAGGTAAACACAATAATTCCAATCTAATGTACTGTGTGATCTAATGGAGGTAAGTACAATAATTCCCATCTAATGTACTGTGTTATCTAATTGAGGTAAACATAATAATTCCAATCTAATGTACTGTGTTATCTAATGGAGGTAAGTACAATAATTCCAATCTAATGTACTGTGTTATCTAATGAAGGTAAGTACAATAATTCCAATCTAATGTACTGTGTTATCTAATGGAGGTAAACACAATAATTCCAATCTAATGTACTGTGTTATCTAATGGAGGTAAGTACAATAATTCCAATCTAATGTACTGTGTTATCTAATGGAGGTAAGTACAATAATTCCCATCTAATGTACTGTGTTATCTAATGGAGGTAAACACAATAATTCCAATCTAATGTACTGTGTTATCTAATGAAGGTAAGTACAATAATTCCAATCTAATGTACTGTATTATCTAATGGAGGTAAACACAATAATTCCAATCTAATGTACTGTGTTATCTAATGAAGGTAAGTACAATAATTCCAATCTAATGTACTGTGTTATCTAATGGAGGTAAGTACAATAATTCCCGTCTAATGTACTGTGTTATCTAATGGAGGTAAACACAATAATTCCAATCTAATGTACTGTGTTATCTAATGGAGGTAAGTACAATAATTCCAATCTAATGTACTGTGTTATCTAATGAAGGGATGCACAATAATTCCCATCTAATGTAGTGTGTTATCAAATGGAGGTAAACACAATAATTCCCGTCTAATGTACTGTGTTATCTAATGGAGGTAAGTACAATAATTCCCATCTAATGTACTGTGTTATCTAATGGAGGTAAACACAATAATTCCAATCTAATGTACTGTGTTATCTAATGGAGGTAAACACAATAATTCCCATCTAATGTACTGTGTTATCTAATGAAGGTAAGTACAATAATTCCAATCTAATGTACTGTGTTATCTAATGGAGGTAAACACAATAATTCCCGTCTAATGTACTGTGTTATCTAATGGAGGTAAGTACAATAATTCAATTTAATGTACTGTGTTAGCTAATGGATGGAAACACAATAATTTATCATCCTTAGAGGGTTCAGTTTCAGTTTGTTCAAATAAAGTCCCTGGGTTGATATTTGTGTCCCCTATGCAGAGGGGTGCAAATTTTAACATAGTACTAAGTTGGTAATATTCTCAAAATCTCCTTCCCTACCACCAGACAAGGAGTCCAAACCACCAGACAAGGAGTCCAAACCACCAGACAAGGAGTTCAAACCACCAGACAAGGAGTCCAAATCACCAGAAAGGAGTCCAAATCACCAGACAAGGAGTCCAAACCACCAGACAAGGAGTCCAAACCACCAGACAATGAGTCCAAACCACCAGACAAGGAGTCCAAACCACCAGACAAGGAGTCCAAATCACCAGCCAAGGAGTCCAGACCACCAGACAAGGAGTCCAGACAACCAGACAAGGAGTCCAGACCACTAGACAAGGAGTCCAAATCACCAGCCAAGGAGTCCAGACCTCCAGACAAGGAGTCCAGACCACCAGACAAGGAGTCCAAACCACCAGACAAGGAGTCCAAATCACCAGACATGGAGTCCGAACCACCAGACAAGGAGTCCGAACCACCAGACAAGGAGTCCAAATCACCAGGCAAGGAGTCCAAATCACCAGACAAGGAGTCCAAACCACCAGACAAGGAGTCCAAATCACCAGACAAGGAGTCCAAATCACCAGAGACAAGGAGTCCAAATCACCAGACAAGGAGTCCCACTTTTAACTGCAAAAGAGGAATAGTCTTTGAAATTTTCTTTCTGTCCATCGTCTGTTGTCCGTCCATCCATCTGTCCATCCATCCATCCATCCATCCATCAGTTATTCTTTGAAATCTAATTGAGAACCACTGTTCAGAATGCTTTGATACTTGGTATAAAACACCTTCAGATTCAAGTGTGTTCAAATTAAGTCCCTGCATTCATATTTGAGCTCCCGATGGGAACCTAAATTTTAACTTAATGTAATATGACAAATAATCCTTTAACCCTTTACCCAACGAATCGCCCACATCCACCCATGTAATATGCAAATTCAGCAGCTGAAAAGATATTATTTTTCGAAAAATTTTAACAAAACCATATCATGTGACCCCTCTTTGGAACGAGCTCTTCGAGCCCATTCCAAAGAGGGGTCACATGATATGGTTTTGTTGAAATTTTTTGAAAAAATTTTTAAAATTATATTCAAAATAATAAATTTTGATATTGTCTGCGTTGGGTAAAGGGTTGAAAAATCTGCCTCTTCAGATCCATCTTTCAGAATCTATTGGTACTTGGTATACAGGATCCTGAAATATGAGGAAATTTGTTTAAAAATCTTCTCCTTCAGATCCACCAGTCAGAGTACTTTCACATCTGTTATACAGCATCCTGAAATATGAGGAAATTTGTTTAAAAATCTTCTCCTTCAGATCCACCAGTCAGAGTGCTTTCACATTTGGTGTACAGCATTCTGGTAATGGGAGGAGAAGGTCTCAGACACAAGTTTGTTCAAGTTAAGTTCCTAGGTTGACATTTTGTCTCCCTAGTTTTGCATTATTGGAAATCAGGTATTATTTCTATAGTAGCATTCTAGTACAAGATAAAAATCATCTGGCATGGAAAACAGTTATAAATAATTAAATGACTTCATTTCTCTATAGTGTTCTGTGATAGCATTCCAATACGAGAAACAAATCATCTGGCATGGAAAACAGTTATAAATAATTAAATGACTTCATTTCTCTATAGTGTTCTGTGATAGCATTCCAATACGAGAAACAAATCATCTGGCATGGACACCAGAGTTTTCAAGAATTAAATCACTTCATTCCTCTGTAGTGTTCTGTGATATCATTCCAATACGAGAAACAAATCATCTGGCATGGAAAACAGTTATAAATAATTAAATGACTTCATTTCTCTATAGTGTTCTGTGATAGCATTCCAATACGAGAAACAAATCATCTGGCATGGAAAACAGTTATAAATAATTAAATGACTTCATTTCTCTATAGTGTTCTGTGATAGCATTCCAATACGAGAAACAAATCATCTGGCATGGACACCAGAGTTTTCAAGAATTAAATCACTTCATTCCTCTGTAGTGTTCTGTGATAGCATTCTAACACTAGAAGCAAATCGTCTGGCATGGACATCAGAGTTATAAATATAGACAATAAACATATAGTGTGTTTTTATATCTGTGTTATACAACGAGTTGAAATATGGTTTATTTTTTCGAGGCTTCGCCGAGAAAAAATAAACCATATTTCAACGAGTTGTATAACACAGATATAAAAACACACTATATGTTTATTGTTTTTATCTGATAACAAACAGACACCCGTCTCGTGCGTCTACCCGTGCTTCCCATGGGCCTCCAAAGAAAACCAGTCTACGAGACAAAAGAAATAGGACAAGACACATAGAGTTGTGTCCCTTACATTACAAAATCGATGACGGCGATTGTAAAGTGCGATTGCACTTCTTGCATCATGTAACTGCGCTGGAACAAAATAAATTTCACCTATTTTATTAACAGTAACAAAACGGTGTTTCAGTAGAGTTATTCTTTTTTTGACATAGTTCCAGTTTTCTTCCGTGTTTTATGCTGTAGTCCCAATATAACAAATAATTTTGCGTTTGTTTACAATTTTTACGAAGTGTTTTTTTTTCAGGTAGAGCAGACAAACTTTTAATTAGCGCAGTTCCACGAGTACTTTTGATCGAGGCCGTGACTATAAATAGTTCGCAGTCGCCGCATACTAATTACTATTAACATTCAAGTAATTTCTACAATGTTTTGAAGCAAAATTTTAGGTTGCCTTTATTGAAGCAAAATAAATAAGAAATGACACCATCAGAGGATTTTGACAAAGTGCAATAAGCGTACAATTAAAACCTGCCCTGTGATATAACGATGTTTCATGAATGAATGAATGAAAATGGAATTGAAAGAGGTCAGAGGTCGTTTGCATAAATTATAATTATATACAACACCCGTTGTATATACTTCAAGTATATACAATGGTTGTTATACTCTATGGTTATCAGATAAAATTATATAACTTCTGTCCTCTTTTGTGGTCACTAGAGATAGATGCTAATTAAATCGTTTTTTAACCCTTTAATACTTTTGGCTGTCTCATGAGGTACGAAATCAAACGGCACATAGATTCTTTGTGGTCATTTGTTTTGTTATTATTTTTCGATTTTTTAAAGTTTTGACCTCAATTCCTATTTTCTACCATATAGTGCTCAGTGACAACCGTTGAGCCAAATGAAATTGCAGCTGAAAATTCTAATATAATCCTGCTGTCAAGACTTCTTAACTGGTTGAGTGCTGAAGCCACTATCAGGGCTTGCAAAAAATAAGGATACCAGAGCAAAAGCCAACACTTTCCTTGCTTATATTTCATATTCAGTCAAACACAAGTAATATTTTGTTTATATATATATTTGTTTTATTACAAATTATTGGAGAGTGCCTGTGGGCACTCTCCAATAATTTGTAATAAAACAAGTTTTGAATAAACGCAGACCACCAAAAATAATCTAGCCGTCAACCAGCTAATCACTATTGTGAAAAATATCTTGTTATTTGTACTTTCCGACGTTTGACGTCGCATTTTGAAAAATGTTGAAGAAACCGAATTCTCAGTGATGTTTGAACGTCAGGGTAATTAACATCTAAAAGGGTTAAAGAACTTTCATCAGGTGAGTGCTTCAAGTCTAGGGTCTTGCGAATGTTCTAGATTCCATTCAATATTGATATCATAAAATTGACGTTAGACAATTCATTCATGTATGCTCAATTCGTATTTAATTGAGTTATTAATAACAGACTATAGATCGTCCACTGATCATGCACAACGTGCAGTTAATTTCTCAGATCTACTGATCATGCACAACGTGCAGTTAATTTCTCAGATCTACTGATCATGCACAACGTGCAGTTAATTTCTCAGATCTACTGATCATGCACAACGTGCAGTTAATTTCTCAGATCTACTGATCATGCACAACGTGCAGTTAATTTCTCAGATCTACTGATCATGCACAACGTGCAGTTAATTTCTCAGATCTACTGATCATGCACAACGTGCAGTTAACTTCTCAGATCTACTGATCATGCACAACGTGCAGTTAATTTCTCAGATCTACTGATCATGTACAACGTGCAGTTAATTTCTCAGATCTACTGATCATGTACAACGTGCAGTTAATTTCTCAGATCTACTGATCATGCACAACGTGCAGTTAATTTCTCAGATCTACTGATCATGCACAACGTGCAGTTAATTGCTCAGATCTACTGATCATGCACAACGTGCAGTTAATTTCTCAGATCTACTGATCATGTACAAAGTGCAGTTAATTTCTCAGATCTACTGATCATGCACAACGTGCAGTTAATTTCTCAGATCTACTGATCACGCACAACATGCAGATAATTTCTCAGATCTACTTCTCAATGAAAAAATATCCAGCTTGATACAACTAATTGTGTTTTTGTGGTGATAGTAACACCTTAATGCTCCGAAGTATACAATCCCATCCGTGAAAATACACTAAAAATTAAAATCAGGTAGTGCTATCGACCATTCGACTATAGACTTGAGAGGTTTACCAAGAAGAAATTATAGAGACATAACAATGAGACTGGAATGGTTAATATGATGGGACTTGAGTGGTTACAAAGAAGAAATTATAGAGACATAACAATGAGACTGGAATGGTTAATATGATGGGACTTGAGAGGTTTACCAAGAAGAAATTATAGAGACATAACAATGAGACTGGAATGGTTAATATGATGGGACTTGAGAGGTTACAAAGAAGAAATTATAGAGACATAACAATGAGACTGGAATGGTTAATATGATGGGACTTGAGAGGTTTACCAAGAAGAAATTATGGAGACATAACAATGAGACTGGAATGGTTAATATGATGGGACTTGAGTGGTTACCAAGAAGAAATTATAGAGACATAACAATGAGACTGGAATGGTCAATATGATGGGACTTGAGAGGTTTACCAAGAAGAAATTATAGAGACATAACAATGAGACTGGAATGGTTAATATGATCGGACTTGAGTGGTTACAAAGAAGAAATTATAGAGACATAACAATGAGACTGGAATGGTTAATATGATGGGACTTGAGTGGTTACAAAGAAGAAATTATAGAGACATAACAATGAGACTGGAATGGTTAATATGATGGGACTTGAGAGGTTTACCAAGAAGAAATTATAGAGACATAACAATGAGACTGGAATGGTTAATATGGTGGGATTTGAGAGGTTACAAAGAAGAAATTATAGAGACATAACAATGAGACTGGAATGGTTAATATGATGGGACTTGAGTGGTTACAAAGAAGAAATTATAGAGACATAACAATGAGACTGGAATGGTTAATATGATGGGATTTGAGAGGTTTACCAAGAAGAAATTATAGAGACATAACAATGAGACTGGAATGGTTAATATGATGGGACTTGAGAGGTTACAAAGAAGAAATTATAGAGACATAACAATGAGACTGGAATGGTTAATATGATGGGACTTGAGAGGTCACAAAGAAGAAATTATAGAGACATAACAATGAGACTGGAATGGTTAATATGATGGGACTTGAGTGGTTGCAAAGAAGAAATTATAGAGACATAACAATGAGACTGGAATGGTTAATATGATGGGACTTGAGTGGTTACAAAGAAGAAATTATAGAGACATAACAATGAGACTGGAATGGTTAATATGATGGGATTTGAGAGGTTTACCAAGAAGAAATTATAGAGACATAACAATGAGACTGGAATGGTTAATATGATGGGACTTGAGAGGTTAATATGATGGGACTTGAGTGGTTACAAAGAAGAAATTATAGAGACATAACAATGAGACTGGAATGGTTAATATGATGGGACTTGAGTGGTTACAAAGAAGAAATTATAGAGACTGGAATGGTTAATATGATGGGATTTGAGAGGTTTACCAAGAAGAAATTATAGAGACATAACAATGAGACTGGAATGGTTAATATGATGGGACTTGAGAGATTACAAAGAAGAAATTATAGAGACATAACAATGAGACTGGAATGGTTAATATGATGGGACTTGAGAGGTCACAAAGAAGAAATTATAGAGACATAACAATGAGACTGGAATGGTTAATATGATGGGACTTGAGTGGTTGCAAAGAAGAAATTATAGAGACATAACAATGAGACTGGAATGGTTAATATGATGGGACTTGAGAGGTTACAAAGAAGAAATTATAGAGACATAACAATGAGACTGGAATGGTTAATATGATGGGACTTGAGAGGTCACAAAGAAGAAATTATAGAGACATAACAATGAGACTGGAATGGTTAATATGATGGGACTTGAGAGGTTACAAAGAAGAAATTATAGAGACATAACAATGAGACTGGAATGGTTAATATGATGGGACTTGAGAGGTTACAAAGAAGAAATTATAGAGACATAACAATGAGACTGGAATGGTTAATATGATGGGACTTGAGAGGTCACAAAGAAGAAATTATAGAGACATAACAATGAGACTGGAATGGTTAATATGATGGGACTTGAGTGGTTGCAAAGAAGAAATTCTAGAGACATAACAATGAGACTGGAATGGTTAATATGATGGGACTTGAGAGGTTTACCAAGAAGAAATTATAGAGACATAACAATGAGACTGGAATGGTTAATATGATGGGACTTGAGAGGTTTACCAAGAAGAAATTATAGAGACATAACAATGAGACTGGAATGGTTAATATGATGGGACTTGAGTGGTTACAAAGAAGAAATTATAGAGACATAACAATGAGACTGGAATGGTTAATATGATGGGACTTGAGTGGTTACAAAGAAGAAATTATAGAGACATAACAATGAGACTGGAATGGTTAATATGATGGGACTTGAGAGGTTACAAAGAAGAAATTATAGAGACATAACAATGAGACTGGAATGGTTAATATGATGGGACTTGAGAGGTTTACCAAGAAGAAATTATAGAGACATAACAATGAGACTGGAATGGTTAATATGATGGGACTTGAGTGGTTACAAAGAAGAAATTATAGAGACATAACAATGAGACTGGAATGGTTAATATGATGGGACTTGAGAGGTTTACCAAGAAGAAATTATAGAGACATAACAATGAGACTGGAATGGTTAATATGATGGGACTTGAGTGGTTACAAAGAAGAAATTATAGAGACATAACAATGAGACTGGAATGGTTAATATGATGGGACTTGGGTGGTTACAAAGAAGAAATTATAGAGACATAACAATGAGACTGGAATGGTTAATATGATGGGACTTGAATGGTTACAAAGAAGAAATTATAGAGACATAACAATGAGACTGGAATGGTTAATATGATGGGACTTGAGTGGTTACAAAGAAGAAATTATAGAGACATAACAATGAGACTGGAATGGTTAATATGATGGGACTTGAGTGGTTACAAAGAAGAAATTATAGAGACATAACAATGAGACTGGAATGGTTAATATGATGGGACTTGAGTGGTTACAAAGAAGAAATTATAGAGACATAACAATGAGACTGGAATGGTTAATATGATGGGACTTGAGTGGTTACAAAGAAGAAATTATAGAGACATAACAATGAGACTGGAATGGTTAATATGATGGGACTTGAGTGGTTACAAAGAAGAAATTATAGAGACATAACAATGAGACTGGAATGGTTAATATGATGGGACTTGAGTGGTTACAAAGAAGAAATTATAGAGACATAACAATGAGACTGGAATGGTTAATATGGTGGGACTTGAGAGGTTACAAAGAAGAAAGTATAGAGACATAACAATGAGACTGGAATGGTTAATATGATGGGACTTGAGTGGTTACAAAGAAGAAATTATAGAGACATAACAATGAGACTGGAATGGTTAATATGATGGGACTTGAGAGGTTACAAAGAAGAAATTATAGAGACATAACAATGAGACTGGAATGGTTAATATGATGGGACTTGAGTGGTTACAAAGAAGAAATTATAGAGACATAACAATGAGACTGGAATGGTTAATATGATGGGACTTGAGAGGTTACAAAGAAGAAATTATAGAGACATAACAATGAGACTGGAATGGTTAATATGATGGGACTTGAGAGGTTAATATGATGGGACTTGAGTGGTTACAAAGAAGAAATTATAGAGACATAACAATGAGACTGGAATGGTTAATATGATGGGACTTGAGTGGTTACAAAGAAGAAATTATAGAGACATAACAATGAGACTGGAATGGTTAATATGATGGGATTTGAGAGGTTTACCAAGAAGAAATTATAGAGACATAACAATGAGACTGGAATGGTTAATATGATGGGACTTGTGTGGTTACAAAGAAGAAATTATAGAGACATAACAATGAGACTGGAATGGTTAATATGATGGGACTTGAGAGGTTTACCAAGAAGAAATTATAGAGACATAACAATGAGACTGGGATGGTTAATATGATGGGACTTGAGAGGTTTACCAAGAAGAAATTATAGAGACATAACAATGAGACTGGAATGGTTAATATGATGGGACTTGAGAGGTTTACCAAGAAGAAATTATAGAGACATAACAGTGAGACTGGAATGGTTAATATGATGGGACTTGAGAGGTTTACCAAGAAGAAATTATAGAGCCATAACAATGAGACTGGAATGGTTAATATGGTGGGACTTGAGAGGTTACAAAGAAGAAATTATAGAAACATAACAATGAGACTGGAATGGTTAATATGATGGGACTTGAATGGTTACAAAGAAGAAATTATAGAGACATAACAATGAGACTGGAATGGTTAATATGATGTGACTTGAGAGGTTTACCAAGAAGAAATTATAGAGACATAACAATGAGACTGGAATGGTTAATATGGTGGGACTTGAGTGGTTACAAAGAAGAAATTATAGAGACATAACAATGAGACTGGAATGGTTAATATGATGGGACTTGACAGGTTTACCAAGAAGAAATTATAGAGACATAACAATGAGACTGGAATGGTTAATATGATGGGACTTGAGAGGTTTACCAAGAAGAAATTATAGAGCCATAACAATGAGACTGGAATGGTTAATATGGTGGGACTTGAGAGGTTACAAAGAAGAAATTATAGAAACATAACAATGAGACTGGAATGGTTAATATGATGGGACTTGAGTGGTTACAAAGAAGAAATTATAGAGACATAACAATGAGACTGGAATGGTTAATATGATGTGACTTGAGAGGTTTACCAAGAAGAAATTATAGAGACATAACAATGAGACTGGAATGGTTAATATGGTGGGACTTGAGTGGTTACAAAGAAGAAATTATAGAGACATAACAATGAGACTGGAATGGTTAATATGATGGGACTTGAGTGGTTACAAAGAAGAAATTATAGAGACATAACAATGAGACTGGAATGGTTAATATGATGGGACTTGACAGGTTTACCAAGAAGAAATTATAGAGACATAACAATGAGACTGGAATGGTTAATATGATGGGACTTGAGAGGTTTACCAAGAAGAAATTATAGAGCCATAACAATGAGACTGGAATGGTTAATATGGTGGGACTTGAGAGGTTACAAAGAAGAAATTATAGAGACATAACAATGAGACTGGAATGGTTAATATGATGGGACTTGAGAGGTTTACCAAGAAGAAATTATAGAGACATAACAATGAGACTGGAATGGTTAATATGATGTGACTTGAGAGGTTTACCAAGAAGAAATTATAGAGACATAACAATGAGACTGGAATGGTTAATATGGTGGGACTTGAGTGGTTACAAAGAAGAAATTATAGAGACATCACAATGAGACTGGAATGGTTAATATGATGGGACTTGAGTGGTTACAAAGAAGAAATTATAGAGACATAACAATGAGACTGGAATGGTTAATATGATGGGACTTGAGAGGTTACAAAGAAGAAATTATAGAGACATAACAATGAGACTGGAATGGTTAATATGATGGGACTTGAGTGGTTACAAAGAAGAAATTATAGAGACATAACAATGAGACTGGAATGGTTAATATGATGGGACTTGAGAGGTTTACCAAGAAGAAATTATAGAGACATAACAATGAGACTGGAATGGTTAATATGATGGGACTTGAGTGGTTACCAAGAAGAAATTATAGAGACATAACAATGAGACTGGAATGGTTAATATGATGGGACTTGAGTGGTTGCAAAGAAGAAATTATAGAGACATAACAATGAGACTGGAATGGTTAATATGATGGGACTTGAGAGGTTACAAAGAAGAAATTATAGAGACATAACAATGAGACTGGAGTGGTTAATATGATGGGACTTAACAGGTTTACCAAGAAGGAATTATAGAGACATAACAATGAGACTGGAATGGTTAATATGATGGGACTTGAGTGGTTACAAAGAAGAAATTATAGAGACATAACAATGAGACTGGAATGGTTAATATGATGGGACTCGAGAGGTTACAAAGAAGAAATTATAGAGACATAACAGTGAGACTGGAATGGTTAATATGGTGGGACTTGAGAGGTTTACCAAGAAGAAATTATAGAGACATAACAATGAGACTGGAATGGTTAATATGATGGGACTTGAGAGGTTTACCAAGAAGAAATTATAGAGACATAACAATGAGACTGGAATTGTTAATATGGTGGGACTTGAGAGGTTACAAAGAAGAAATTATAGAGACATAACAATGAGACTGGAATGGTTAATATGATGGGACTTGAGTGGTTACAAAGAAGAAATTATAGAGACATAACAATGAGACTGGAATGGTTAATATGATGGGATTTGAGAGGTTACAAAGAAGAAATTATAGAGACATAACAATGAGACTGGAATGGTTAATATGATGGGACTTGAGAGGTTACAAAGAAGAAATTATAGAGACATAACAATGAGACTGGAATGGTTAGTATGATGGGACTTGAGTGGTTACAAAGAAGAAATTATAGAGACATAACAATGAGACTGGAATGGTTAATATGGTGGGACTTGAGAGGTTTACCAAGAAGAAATTATAGAGACATAACAATGAGACTGGAATGGTTAATATGATGGGACTTGAGAGGTTTACCAAGAAGAAATTATAGAGACATAACAATGAGACTGGAATGGTTAATATGATGGGACTTGAGTGGTTACAAAGAAGAAATTATAGAGACATAACAATGAGACTGGAATGGTTAATATGATGGGACTTGAGTGGTTACAAAGAAGAAATTATAGAGACATAACAATGAGACTGGAATGGTTAATATGATGGGACTTGAGTGGTTACAAAGAAGAAATTATAGAGACATAACAATGAGACTGGAATGGTTAATATGATGGGACTTGAGTGGTTACAAAGAAGAAATTATAGAGACATAACAATGAGACTGGAATGGTTAATATGATGGGACTTGAGAGGTTAACATGTAGAAATTAGGAAGTTATTTGGGAATGTATTGAATATTGATTAATTCTAGATTTATCACAATATTGCTATTGATATTGACTTGTGTTTCCAAACCGACAGTAGTGTGTGTATTAGTTTTATGGCTTCTCGGCATCACAGTTTGAGAATGTCTTGTGTTCTCTCTTTATTCATGTTATATATGGAATCAGGAGAAGGAGAAGAAAAATTGATTTTCTGTTTAAGTAAGTGAATATTCATCCAGACTCCTCTTCAGTAATAATGCAGTTGTACTCTGAAGACAGTTTCAGAACTCTATGGAATGTAAGTTTATAACTAGTTTTTGCATAAAGAGAGGTTCAAGTTATAACCATATTTCTTGTGTAGAGAACTCTATGGAATGTAAGTTTATAAGTAAGTATTTCTTTATTAATGTGACATGTGCATCATAATAATGTAAAACATTGTTTGAACAGAAAATTGCACCCGGCCAACTTGGCCTATATGTCACAATAATATTATAATTCGTATGCTCACTGCAATCCTACATTTCTCAATCATACACACATTTCCTCACTTGCATGCACACACACATACCCCCTCCCCCCCCCCCCCCCCGACACATACACACTCACACCCACCGACACAATCACACACACACTCATTCCTGCAATACACGAACTCATGCTCTCTCTGGGACCTGCGAAACACAAACTCATGCGGCTTCGTATCTCCTTATATCTCGATTTGATCGGGTTAAAATTTTCGTGTTTTTCGAGATTTTGGCAGCACATATGCAGCCCCCCTCGCGGGGTGAATCAGCGATTGATATATAAATTCACACTTAAAACTTGTGTCTCTTACTGCTAAAACCAATGAGGATGTGGTAGTCAGTATTCAATTATGATGGCCCACATACAGTCATCAACAGATATATTAGTTTCCATAAATGTCGCGTTTTCTCCGCTCATATGCTCATATGCATTAACCAAGTACATAGCACACTGTCTGGGATACGTTTGGAGTAAAACGCATAGGCCAATTTCATCGGAGCGAGTGATTTCAGTCCTATGATCACAACTAACGGATTTCAACAATGTTTCCTTAAAGTCAGAGTAGAAAGGGCATTTCAATAGAAAATGAATTTCATCCTCAATACTGTTTGTATTACAAAAGGTACACAATCTTTCATCCGGTTTTTCGTTTTTATATCTATAACTAGTTCTTGCATAAAGAGAGGATCAAGTTCTAACCATATTTCTTGTGTAGAGATATTATCAGTTTTTATTTCTTCTTTTATCTGATATATTTGTGTCATTTAATTTATTGGTGTACTTTCATTAATTGTTATCTGAAGAAAAAGAGATTATCATGATAATGTGGATGTCCTGTGATTTGTATCAGATTCGAGGTGATGTCCAGAATGGGATCTCAACGAGCCGGCTTTGCCGGCAAGTTGTGATCCCATTTTTTGGTCACCACCGAGAATCTGATACAAATCACAGGACATGCAGATTAACATGATAATTCATTTATCTAACAATTCTGTCACATAAACAGATTAAATCTTAACCCTTTACCCAACGTAACAGCCAAACCCGGCCAATGCTATTCCGAGAAAGGACTAGTTTTTATTTCTATTTATTTGTGCCCTTTCATCTAATTTATTCTCGCCCCAGAGCCTGTGTGTATACATGTATGTAGAATATACCCATAGTAGCTGGATGAAGTACCCACAAGTTGTGAAGTGATGTTAACCATGAGTCTTTGGCACACAGTTCACACCACATCACCACAAGTGGTGAACATTTGGTACGCCAAGCTCTTTGGGTATATTTTATTGATACAGTGATCGTCAGATTATTAAGAGTCGCTATTATTTTTTCTCGATTTTACTGAGCAGCAGCCGTACATACGTGCAAATTTGTTTTTGTTTACATGAGCATCGGTGGGCAGCACTTCCGATGTCAATTTATTACCGAAACGAACTAGAAAAAGAAACAGGTCCATTTTCATTTTAATAACAAAACATACTATTTCGAGTTATGGATGCTTTATTGACATGATGAGACAATGCATGTTTGTTAATTTTGGGTGTTTTATGGGGTAAACTCATTTAACTCTTTGCATGCTGCTGGCGGATATTCCTGCCCAGCATAGGGTTTCTCTTGTTACTGAAATAAGTATACGCTGGGCTCATTTAATCGTTTTTTCCCCGTGTAAATTGAATGGATTTTTTCACCAACGATTTCTTGTGCTACATTTAGATTAATTTTTCATCAAATCTAGTCATGGCTGCTTTTCAGCAGCCATGACTAGATTTGATGAAAAATATCTAGAAAATACTCAGCAGGTTAAGAGTTAAAAACGTAATAAATAATTTCACTCTTCGCAAAGGAGTGATCGATAAATTTAGACAAATTCGCATTCAGGTCGACATCACCAAAGGTTTAGGATGTAGTTCCACTGTAGGTGTAAATTTTAACTATTGAAATCCCATTGCTGGCGTGTTCACTACGGTTGTGTATAACGCTAAAATTTATGTCATAGGCTTTTCATAAATAATAGAATAGGTAACCATGATATAAATATGTATTGGTATAGAATTGCAGAGTTGTGAACCACCCTAGCATGTACATAGATAAATGTTGGCAATTGGACACTTTAATCTTGAGCTCCATTAGGGTTTAAGGACACTTTTGATGGCCAGGTGACTTCATTCATGTTTTTGAATGACTAATTTTTTTCATTTTTTGTCTCAAAAACATAGGTTATGACCCCCTCATTGGAACGGGCTCGATGAGGGGTCATAACCTATGTTTTTGAGACAAAAAATAAAAAAAATAATGAAAATTAATTGGTGATATTTTTATACTGTACCAATGAACCAGACTTAGCTGGTGCTAACTCTAAATTATTCAGGGCCAAACACAAATTTTGCCCCCAATCTCCAAATTTTGCATCCAAATCAAAAAAATCCAATGTCCTATATGGTCCTCCGTACTTTTGTCCACTGCGCAAGCGCAGTGTCAAGGAAGCACCGAAATTGGCGTCAAATCGTCATTCTTTGTTTGGCCCTTCTGTCAGTAACATCTTACTGATATCTGTACCTATAATCTCAGTTAAAATGATGCCAGACACAAAATCATGCAGGAAATGGTGGATCCAAGGATGAAATAAGAGGATGAGAGGAAGAAACAGTGGAAGGATGTGTTCAGGGCTGTAACTTATAATTTTTATGTAAAATTATTTCCTGTTCCCTAATTTCGGGGCATGGGCCTGATGTTTTCATTCTTGCTATAAATCTCCACTGTTTGTTAAGTGTTTCCTCTCTCCCTTTCCTTGATACCCCCCTTGCTAATCTCCCATGCTTTTGGTATAATTTTTTAAATTTTTTTATTGAAATTTCTTGGGAGTTTTAGCATAGTTACAGAATGTTTATTCTGTTATCCCCATGGTTACATCCTCACCCTAGGGGTGTTTAGGCGCTCTGGTCATGCATACATCTAATGTATTGCAGCTTCTTCTGTGGAAAATTTTGTTTTACATCGGATAGTATTTTAAATTGGTTACTGATTTTGGGCCATGTTTTTCAGTGCCTGGCATCTTGTTTCCGTTTTTTATTGACTTTTGTTTACGTTGACAACGGTTACTTCTGTCCGTGATTCCTTGTCTTCTGTAAGGTTTATTATACAGTCAGATACATTAATATTGTGCGTAAGTGTAACATTAATTTTTAGAAATGTTTTAAAATTTTTGTCCACACTTGGGCTTTTTTGGGATCCATTTGGGCTCATCGTTCCCTTTGGGAACTTGGGCTCATGTCAAAATTTTTTCGAAATTTTCTTTTGAATTATTTTTCGAAATATTTTGTTATGGATTATATTATTATTATGTATCTTTGTATTTTCAAGGGTTAGTGCGAGTACTATGGCTGTATAATATTTTTTAATTTTGAAAGAATATTGTTCAAATTGTAAATCGAGGAAGTCTTCCTCTGATTCTCATGCTCATTGTATTTGCTGTAGTCACTGTACTCGCACTAATTCTTGCTCAGTGTGTGCCAGTTGGGATGACAAACATTGGAGACCTGTGTCACGCTATATTGTTAGTGGTGAGAGGTCCATGCCGCTCCTCTCTCCACAGGGTTACTCTAGTTTTTCAGTCTCTTTTTCAGAGAAACAAGAACAGTGTGATGTTTCTGTGATGTCTTCTGGAAGTGTGCTGCCGTCGTCGCAAACCAATGAAGAGCTAGCGGCCAAAGTGCTCAAGGAAATCAAACAAATGCCCAGATCCTTAGTAGGATTGACGACCTTGTCGCCAGCTAGCTCGACCGGTGGATCTATCACTCGTAATGTGGGTGATGTGACGCCAGGTACGTTCATTGCAGTTCAGGAGAGGAGAAAAGGTGTTGCGAGCACTATAATCTCGGATCACGCACACCCTGCGACGACGGATTGGAGGATGGATCAGAGGAAGCCAGTCAGTCCAGTAGCGAGCTCGTTCAGGTCTACCCGAACCGTGAGCGAGAGAGGCCCCTCTCTCTTACAAAAACATCTGAGGCCAGATGTTGTACGTCCATTCCTCCTCGGGACGCTCCGTCGCATAGACAGCCGGGGTCGGCTAGTCTCTTGGCTTCCTCCTCCACACACCAGCACACACAACCACACCTTGGTTATGTGACCTCAGATATCCAGCCTGCTTCGCCAACAAAGGATTCCACATTGACCAGGTCACTCCATCCGGTAGCCAAGGACACGGGGCCTTACCAGTCGGGACGTACACATAAAAGGATTATGCAAGAGGTACCGTACCAGGAGCTTCCAGTGGCTAAACAAAGTAAGACCGCAGCTCCACAGGCCTCCGTGATGGACTTGCTATCACAGATAGCGCAATTCATCACAGCATCCCAGCAACCTTCGAAAACTCTGTCAGATCAGGAACTGTCTGAGGAAGCTGGGTCGGTACATTCCCCTGCAGAGTCAGATAGGGACGACCGAGATTCGCATTTGGTCCAGTCGGATGGTGAAAGGGAATCTGAGGAGCTGGATTTTTCCCTTCTGGAACAACATAAGGTGGCTGTAGATTTTATTCGGCAACACCTTCCAGATGTTGTTCCATCGGACCAGAGAGCTGCGATACCAGATAAAAGACTGATAGCGTCTCTGGACACAGACTTCTTCGGCCGGACTGAGGACGTCGTTCCTGAGTTTCTGGTCCAATCCAGCAATGTCTCATGGACCTTTGAATTGCTGAATGAATCTATTTTTAGGCTAGCCTCTAAGACTGGCAGATCCAGTTTCTTATCGCAACATGCTCTACATCTGCCGTTCATCAACAGTAGAAATAAATTTGAAACAGCAGGAAAGGACGTTCCGAGAGTTCCTCTGCATTTAGGCGACCAGGCAGAAGACTTGGAGTTGTCATTGCCGACGTCTATATTGATTCTCTCCAGTACATTGGAGACAACAATCTTGTCTAATAGAGCCAGTTAGACGCCTTATCATATGCAGATCACATTACCAGAGCGTTAGTACAATGTCTCGATGGTAAAGAATTCCATGATGTTCAGACTTCCTTGAGAGTTCTTTCTAGGGCTGTCGCATTTTCCATGTATAACTCCGCCCTTTCAGTGGCAAATTTGGAGTTAGTCAGATGTGATGCTGCCCTGGCTTCATCCACTAGGGTGGATTCTAAGGTTAAAAACTCTCTTCGAGTTGCTCCGGTTTCAGGAGAACTTCTCTTTGATGGTAAGATTCATTAATCTACGATCAGTTTACCAAGAAAACTTCATACTCTCTGCTCTTTAAGTCTGTTTCTAAAAAAACGGACTCAGCAGAGAGGAGTAAGTCAGGAACTTCTGGGGCAAGTACGTCCAAGGGAAGCTCCTACAGAGGATCTAAAAAAGCCTCTAGTTCTTATTCCAGAGACCGTCAGAGTAGCGACTCAGGTAGGGGACGTAATGCTGGCCGAGACAACCAGTCAGATGCCCCTAGGTCGACTGGTCGAGGTGCGGGTCGGGGAGGACGTAGTTTGTCCTTTCGCAAACCTCGCAGGTCCAGGAGGTGAAGGTCAGAACCTCTATTGCGTTCCAGTGGGTGGAAGGCTGTCAAGATTCTTAACCAATTGGTTGTCAATTACGGATGACTGATGGGTTCAGGAGGTTATTTTGGAAGGTCTAAAACTATTCTTCAGAGAAAAACCTCTGTTAACATGCAGTCCATGATGGACTCAGCTTCCATCAAACCTTCAGAAGAGAGATTCGCTTCTATCAGAGGTGCAATCTCTTCTGGAGAAGAATGCAATAGAGGTCGTAGAAAACCAGGAATCTCCCGTTTTTTACAGTCACCTGTTTCTGGTACCAAAACCAGATGGCTCATTCCGTCCAGTTATAGATCTAAGCTGGATAAACAAGCTGGCTCTGAAATTTTATATGGAGATCATTTGATCGGTGAGAGCGAGCATTCGATCTCAAGGATGCGTACTTTCACATCATGGTACATCCGACGTTCAGAAAATACCTTCGCTTCGCTTTCCTAGGAGTTGTTTATCAGTTCCGAGCAATGTGCTTTGGACTGAATCTAGCACCCTAGGCCTTCACTCGAATAATAAACTCAGTAATGACTCATTTCCGAGCTCATTCGTCTGCTGTAACATCGGCCTACTTGGGACGACATTCTTCAGAGGTACAGCGACAGATTAACTCTTTAGAACAATGTTCAGAGTCTGCTTCAATTGCTCCGACGTCTCGGTTTCATAGTAAATGAAAAGAAGTCGGATCTAGTTCTGTCCAAGTCGTTCATTCACTTGGGAATGAGCTTCAAGATGCACAACAATCTGGTTCGTCTGCCGTTACCCAGAGCAAAATTAGTCAGTTGTTACGCTCGCTTTTGTCTTCACTCAGATGTAGTAACAGCGAGAGAATTTATGCGACTGATAGGTTTGTGCGGAGCCGCCGTGGGCCTTATTCCGATGGGGTGCCTATGCACTCATCCACTCCAAATATTTTTCACTCAGAATTGGAGTGTGAAGAGTCATTCGCTCGAAACGAACATCATCTTTTCCAACCAAGTAAAACAAGAGATTCAGACTTGGGCAGATACTCAGTGGTTAACTCAGGGAGTTACACTGCAACTGCCAGATTCGGTTTTTAAGATTATGACAGATGCGAGTCAAACAGGTTGGGGCGTGACATTGAGCCCAACAGATTTGAGGTGCCAGGGTCTTTGGGATCCGCAGTTTCTGAACAAGCACATAAACATCAAAGAGATGATGTCATTTGGCTTGCGCTACGTCATTGGATGAACATAATTCAGAATTCAGATCCTCGAGCATTCGCAGTAGACGCTCTCTCGAGCTCTTGGGACGGAATGATAGGTTACGCATATCCTCCTGCTCCGTTGATTCAACAGATATTGCTAAAAATCAAGCAATCTCAATGCAAGATTATGTTGGTAGCATCTCTCTCGCCCCAGAGACCATGGATAAATCTACTCAGGTGTCTGTTATGGGACATTCCTTGGAAGCTTTCTCCATGGGAGGACCTTCCGTCGCAGGGGAAATTGTGCACACTGCATCACAACCCGCAAGGTCTCATCCTTCACGTATTTCCATTGTGCGGTCCTTCTTGCAAGGCAAGCAATTTACAGGACGAGCAGTGGACGCAATTTGTAACTGTAGGAGGACCTCCTCTTTGCTAAATTATGCAGCAAAGTGAAGGTTTTCTCTCATTGGTGTAGGAATCATTCATTTGATATCTATGATCCCTCCATTGCAGACATTGCTAATTTTTAGCTGCGACTAGCAGCTCTATAAGTGGAAATGACGGTCTGTCTGTCTGTCTGTCTGTCTGTCGGTCTGTCTGTCGGTCTGTCTGTCTGTCGGTCGGTCGGTCGGTCGGTCGGTCGGTCGGTCTGTCTGTCTGTGACCAACGAGTTTGTCTGTGACCAACGAGTTTCAAAACTCAATAACTTTTGAAATACTTGATGGAATGATTTTATATTTGGCATGTAAGTGTATCGTATTGATGTCTAGCCACTGTTCAATGCATGTGTTGTTCCAAATATTTTTCTTGGAGTTATGGCCCTTGATGAACTTAGAATGTCGGTCGGTCTGTCTGTGACCAACGAGTTTCAAAACTCAATAACTTTTGAAATACTTGATGGAATGACTTTATCTTTGGCATGTAAGTGTATCTTATTGATGTCTAGCCACTGTTCAATGCATGTGTTGTTCCAAATATTTTTCGTGGAGTTATGACCCTTGATGAACTTAGAATTTTGTGAAATTGCACCCCCCGCCGCAGCTACGGCGTCGATGTTGTGATTTTTTGGTCTACTTGTTTGACAAGATCAAATGGCAGCCAGGAACTATTAAGGGTTATAGGTCTATGCTATCGGATACTTATGCTCATCATGATAGCTTACAAATTGGATCTAATGTCTCTTTATCAAAGTTAGCTAAAAATTTTTCGATAAATAGACCTAGAACCCTTGGGTTAATTCCTAAGTGGAATTTAGCTTGGGTTCTTCTGAAGCTACAAGAAGCTCCATTTAAACCTCTTGACACTGTGGACTTCAAATACTTATCTTATAAGACAGCTTTTCTCTTATCCTTTTCTTCTGCTAGAAGAGTTAGTGAGCTTCATTTGGAGAGCTTACAGCTGCTCGTCGTTGCTCGGTGGTTCTCTCCGGGTACTCCGGCTTTCTCCACCCATAAAACTGTCACAGTCACAATTAGCCATTGTGCATAAGTATGTGACCTTAAACTCCAATAAATAAATAAATAAATAGTGAGCTTCATGCTCTGTCTGTTGATGATTCTCACTATCATATTGTTGGTAATACTATTGCTTTAGCTACTAACTACTACTGGGATTTTTGTCTAAGAATCAGGCTCCTAATAAGTACCCTGAGCCTATTGTTATTAAGGCTCTTCCATCCTCAGATAGCCATAGGCCTTTGCTGTGTCCTGTTAGAGCTATGCGTATTTACAAATGAAGATCTGAGTTTATCAGAGAGGGACAAAAACATTTCTTTCTGTCTCTGCTTCCAAACAGAAGGGACATCACGGTCCATTCTATTTCTAGTTGGATTCAGTTGACTATCCATACTGCTTATGAAAGATTATCTTCTACTCAGCAGTCTGTGCTTAAGATTTCAGTGCATGAAGTTAGAGCACTATCTACATCTTGGGCTTATGCTAATAGTATTGCTATTACGGATCTGATGAAGGCTGCATACGGGTCTCAGCCCTCTACGTTTGCAAATTTTACCTTAGAAATATTGAGTCTATTTCTGACGACCTTAGATGTTTGGGTCCATTATCTGTTGCTCAGAATGTCGTCCACTAAACAGTTGCAACTATAGTTATGCAGGCTTTCTGTTCCAGCAGTGACTCTGTCCTGCTGCTGCCCTCTTCGTTCTGGGGTGATTGACCCAGAGCAAGGGATGGGGTGGGGGGGGGGGATGGTGTTCCCTTATATCATCTGCTTTATAGTGAAAAGAAAGGGAATATCTCCTTTTGGAAGTCAGTAATTCCGAGTCGTCGCTGGGGTGGTTTTAAAGTGTAAAGCTAATGTCTATCTCATTTATGTAATATTTTTTAAAGTGTAGCTCGGTGTGAAGCATTTGTATATGTCATGTGTCATACGAGCATTAATATACAATCCTCGGACACTTTTAAATGTATAAAGAGTCCCATTCTCTGGACTATCTTTATTTATTGGCTTTCCTTTAAGAAATTATTATAATGGGTTATACTGGATGTTAAAAGAGATCATTGATGTTATTGTGCTCAATTACGGATTGGTAATATGTCTTTATTATTTTGTATAGACAAGAAAGATATATGTAAATCCTGTTTCTCCTTTTCTCCTTGAGGGGATAATTCTATATATGTAATTGAGTCTACTGGATTTTCCTTTATATCCTAGGCCCTCCAGCCTTTTTTCTATTCAGCTAAGTCTGGGTCATTGGTACAGTATAAAAATGTGAACAAATTTATAGTAATTTATATATTTTTAGCTCAACTTGACAAAGTCAAGCTGAGCTATTGCCATCACTTCTCGTTCGTCGGCGTACGTACGTTAGTATGTACGTCAACAATTTCCTTTTGCACACCTCACAGGTCACATTTATGATCAGATCGCTTTGAAACTTGGTATGCTTGTTTGGGGTGACCTCTAGATGGGAGCTATCGATTTTCTTCAATTTCCGTCAAAAAATGTTGCCGCGGCCAAAGTTCTTAGAACTTAGTTTTGTCAAACCTCAATATTTCCCTTTGGCTCACCCTCTGGGCACATTTATGATTGCATCGCCTTGAAACTTGGTATGCTTGTTTGGGGTGTCTTCTAGATGGGAGCTATCGATTTTTATTCAAATTCCGTCAAAAAATGTTGCTGTGGCCAACGTTCTTAGAACTTAGTTTAGTCAAACCTCAATATTTCCCTTTGGCACACCCTAGAGGATACATTTATGATTGGATTGCTTTGAAACCTGGCATTCTTGTTTGAGGTGACCTCTAGATGGGAGCTATCTATTTTCTTCGATTTCCGTCGAAAAAAATGTTGCAATGACCTTCGATGAACTTAGTAAAAACTTCGTGCAGTTAAGCATCAATATTTCCCTTTGACACACCCTGCAGGGCACATTTAAGATTGGATCTCTTGCAAACTTGGTGTGCTTGTGTGGGGTGACATTTATATGGGAGCTGTTGATTTTCTTCCATTTCTGTCAAAAAATGTTGCCACTGACCTTTGAACTTAGTTTAGTCAGGCCTCAATATTTCCCTTTAACACACCCTTCAGGGCACATTTATGATCGGATCACTTTGAAACTTGGTTTGTGTGTTCGGGGTGACCTCTAGATGTGAGCTATTGCTTTTTTTCATTTACATAAAAAATTGTTGTCATTATCACCAGCCTTTTGAACTTACTGCATTTGTGCATCAACTTATCCCTTTTGAACTCTCAGCAGGGTATATTTATGAATTTCCATAAAACCCTCCACCCAAACAAACCATTGCCACAAGCAATGACCTTCTACTTAGTGCATTTGTGCATTAACATCTTCCTTTGGCATGCCTCTAGAGGACACATTCATTATCAGGTTGTTTTGAAACTTTGTATGCTTATGCAGGGTGACAAAGATAAGAGCTATTGATTTTCTTTTCATTTCCATCAAAAACTGTTGCTGTTAGCAACAATCTTTGAATTTATTGCATTTGTGCATCAACATTCTTTGACATGGCCTACAGGCCACATTTATCATAGGATTGTTTTTGAACTTGGTGTGCTCATTAGCCAAGACCTTTAGATAAGAGGTATTGATTAGCATTCATTTCTGTGAAAAGTTGCCATTTACAATAACTTCTGAATATACTGCATTTGTGTATCAACATTCTTCCTTTAGCCAGTCTTACTGTTTACATTTAAAAATTAAAATTGCATGGATTACTCTGATGTTGTGCACACACAATGCTGTTATGTTGAAATTTCACCAAATAACATTGGTACTAATGATCTTCAATTTTGCCGTTTCATTTATAACTTACCAAGTTCGAGTTTGTCAAGTTGAGTTAGAATGGCATCGACACTTTCATTTATACTTACCAATGACCCAGACGGGGATGGCCCTCCCATGAGTTGGGAACTCATACCTCCCCGCTGATCATATAACATTTACCAGACACTGGTTGTAAAGAATGAGGATTTGGCACCAATTTCGGTGCTTTCTTAACACTGTGCATACGCAAAGGACAAAAGTATGGAGGACCATATAGGACATTGGATTTTTTTATTTGGATGCAAATTTTGTGGATTGGGGGCAAAATTTGTGTTTGTCCCCAAATAATTTAGAGTTAGCACCAGCTAAGTCTGGTTCATTGGTAAGTATAAAAAATATATAAATTACTATAAATTTTTTCACTTTTGGCTCACCAACGTTAGTTGTGTGAGCCTATGGCATAGCCCTCATGTCGGCATCTGTGTTGGCACCGGCATCCAGATTCATTCATTTTGAATTTTTGTGTGCAGGTTTTGATTTTTTTTTTTTTTTTTTGCTTTTTTTTTTTTTTATGTCTGCATGCTTTTCAGGGATAGTAATATTCTATTCAACCCTTTCCATGCTTAGTTACTTGAATTTTTTACTTTTGTGTACAGGTTTTTGACTTTTCTGTGAAGGTTTTTGACTTTTGTGTACACGTTTGAAATTTTGTCTTCAAGTGGAGTTTTACCTTACTGGCATATTGCCATGGTTGTTTCCTTAACATTTCAGGGTATTTTTCTCAATTTAACCCTTTTAAAGAAATATGATACTTTTTTGACTTTTATGTGCAGGTTTTGAGGTTTGTCTTTCTTTTCTTCCAAGTGGATATTTTTCAAGTAGAGTTTCACCTTACTGGCATATTGCCATTGTGGTTACTGTGACATTTGCAGGGTATTTTTCACAATTTTAACCCTTTGAAACAAATGTGATACTTTTTTTTTACTTTTATGTACAGGTTTTGAGGTTTGACTTTCTTTTCCTCCAAGTGGCGACTTATCTTGTAGCATATTGCCATGGTTCCTATTTTATGTTAGCATGCCTCTTGGGGCTAGTATTATATTGTTTAATCCTTTAGCTGCTTATTTACCTTAATTTTGGACTTTTGTGTGCAGGTTTTTTGACTTTTGTGTACAGGTCTTGATATTTTTTTTAAGTGGAGTTTTACCTCATTGGCATATTGCCATGGTGGTCACTGTAACATTTTTAGGGTATTTTTCTAAATTTTAACCCTTTGAAACAAATGTGATACTTTTTTGACTTTTATGTGCAGGTTTTAAGGTTTGTCTTTCTTTTCTTCCAAGTGGAAATTTTTCAAGTAGAGTTTCACCTAACTGGCATATTGCCATTGTGGTTCTGTGACAGGGTATTTTTCGCAATTTTAACCCCTTAAAACAAATGTGATACTTTTTTTTACTTTTATGTGCAGGTTTTGAGGTTTGTCTTTCTTTTCTTCCAAGTGGAGACTTACCTTGTAGCATATTGCCATGGTTACTATTTTATGTTAGCATGCTTCTTGGAGCTATTATTATATTATTTAACCCTTTAGCTAATTATTTACTTTAATTTTGAACTTTTTTTTTTTACTCCAGCCACCCCTTTACATTGGCCACCTGCTGGTGAGCCACGGGTTACTGATACCCCTTCTAGTTTAGAATAGCGCTGGTCGGTTTTGTGTTAAGGACACTTTTGATGGCCAGGTGACCTCATGTTGGACAGTTTTACGGGTTTAAGGACACTTTTAATGGCCAGCCAGGTCACCTGGTGTTGGATAGTTTTATGGCTGGAGAGAGCAGGAGAGAACCTCCTCAAGATGTAATACTTAACCCTTTACCTAACAAATTGCCCGCATCCACCCGCGTAATATGCGAATTGAGCAGTTGAAAAAATAAAATTTTTCAAAATATTTCAACAAAACCATATCATGTGACCCCTCATTGGAACGAGCTCGTTCTAATGAGAGGCCACATGATATGGTTTTGTTGAAATTTTTTGAAAAATTAAAAAACTTTAAAATAATAAATTTTGATATCGTCTGCATTTGGTAAAGGGTTAAAATACTTATAATGAAAGTATTGAGACCATAAATGACTATAAATGACTATACACATGGAACTTAATTAAGCAGCCCCTGTCTGGAACTTAATTAAGCAACCCCTGGGGTTTTTTTGCAGTGGTGTTAATAGAAACTGTTAGTACTTTCATGCTATCTTTCAGAAGACCAAAAGTGATTGTTTGCGAAAAGACTGGTGTATTGACAAATAAAAAGACAACACCATGATGAAAACATGCAGTATTTTAATGGCACTAATTTCACATATCTGTCAGTAATGTTTTTGATGGAAAAATGTTCTCTTGACAAGTATGGTGCTGGAACGGTCCATGATGAAACAATACCAGTAATTAGTGACAAAAAATGTAACTTGTCATCTGAACACAATAGCAGTGTCTGACTTCAGCAGTTATTGTATCCACCACATGCCTGGGTGACAGCCCAAGCCTTCTGATACAGTCCAGAGGCAACTGCTGCCACTCCTTATGCAATGCAGCTTCCAAATCGGCCAACCTTACTTGCACACAACATCCAAGAAAGTCCCAGATGTGTTCGAAGGGATTCAAATCAGGGCTCATTGCAGGCAAAGGTACATGTAGTATTGTAATGACGTTGTTCTGAAGGAATGCTTTCACAGCATAGGAACAATGTGGTCTTGCATTGTCGTCCATGAATGCAGGGCAAGTAGCCAATGGGTGGTTGCCAAAATAAGGCATGGCATCTGAATTGAAAATGTCCCAGATGTACTGATGACCTTTAACATTCCTATTTATAGTCATCGTATCAAGTTTACAGTTATGAAAGAGGCATCCCCAGATCATTACTACAGAAGAATCCTCTTAATTGAATATCGATTTTGCCAGTGAAAATTATTCATTTAATAGGAGTATACAATTAACAGGGATTTGGTCAGTTTCCTGTGTTCTGGGGGTAAACTGAGCATTTATTCTATTATATCTTGTTTGACAGAGCTCTCCTTGTCATGTCAACATTTATTGATAAAAGAAGTGACAGATTTGCTTGTTTTATACCCAGATATAGCATGTGGATGATGGTTCTTTTTGTGACATTCGTGGGAAGCATGCTTCACATGGACAAGGGGATGTCTTTGGGGTACACTATCAACCAGAAACATTATGTTTCCTTATGAAATGTACTGCAAGACATAACAATCATTAAAACATAATAATCAGTAACAACAATTTCACTGTCATGAAACATTTCAGGGGGTGCTTAATTAAGTTCCAGATGTCTACAAATGTGAGGAATTAAGTTGGAGTACATCTTAATTAAGTTCCATATGTCTATAAATGTGAGGAATTAAGCCAGAGTACATCTTAATTAAGTTCCAAGTGTCTACACATGTGAGGAATTAAGTCAGAGCACATCTTAATTAAGTTCCATATGTCAATAAATGTAAGGAATTAAGTCAGACTACATCTTAATTAAGCTCCAAGTGTCTATAAATGTGAGGAATTAAGCCAGAGTACATCTTAATTAAGTTCAGGATGTCTATAAATATAAGGAATTAAGTCAGACTACATCTTAATTAAGTTCGATATGTCTATAAATGTGAGGAATTAAGGCAGAGTATGTCCTAATCAAGTCCCATATGTCTATGAATGTGAGGAAATTAAGTCGGAGTATATCTTAATTAAGTTCCAGATGTCTATAAATATAAGGAATTAAGTAAGACTATATCTTAATTAAGTTCCATATGTCTCTAAATATGAGAAATTAAGTCTGAGTACATCTTAATTGAGTTCCATATGTCTATAAATGTATAGAATTAAGCCGTAGTACATCTTAATTAAGTTCCAAATGTCTATACATATGAAACATTAAGCCAGAGTGCATCTTAATTAAGTCCCATATGTCTATAAATGTGGGAAATTAAGTCAGAGCACTTCTTAATTAAGCTCTGTTTGTCTGTAAATGTAAGGAATTAAGTTGGGGCATCTTAATTAAGTTCCAGATGTCTATAATTGTGAGAAGTTAAGTCATAGTGTATCTTAATTAAGTTCCAGATGTCTATAAATACAAGGAAGTAAGCCAGACTACATCTTAATTAAGCACCATTTGTCTATAAATGTAAGGAGTTAAGTCCAGAGTTCATCTTAATTAAGTTCCATATGTCTATAAATGTGAGGGGATAGGTAAGAGTACATATTAATTAAGTTCCATACGTCTATAAATGTGAGGAGCTAAGTCCAGAGTTCAACTTAATTAAGTTTCATATGTCTGTAAATATGAGGAATTAAGAGCACATCTTAATTAAGTTACATATGTTTATAAATGTGTGGACATAAGTTGGGATACATCTTAATTAAGTTCCATATGTCTTTAATTGTAAGGAATTAAGTCAGAGTGCTTCTTTATTAAGCTCCATATGTCTATAAATGTTAGAGTTCATGTTAATCTAAGTTCCATATTCTAAATGTAAGGCATTAAGTCAGAGAACATCTTAATTAAGTTCCAGATGTGTATAAATGTGAGTAGTTAAGTCATAGTACATCTTAATTAAGTTCCAGATGTCTATAAATATAAGGAAGCAAGTCAGACAACATTTTAATTAAGCACCATATGTCTATAAATGTAGGAAAATAAGTCCAGAGTTCGTCTTCATTAAGTTCCATATGTCTGTAAATGTGCGGAAGTAAGTCAGAGTACATCTTAATTAACTTCCACACATCTATAAATGTGTGGGATTAAGTCCAGAGTTCATCTTAATTAAGTTCCATATGGCTATAAATATTAGGCATTAAGTCAGAGTACTTTTTAATTAAGTTTCATATGTCTATAAATGTGAGGAATTAAGTCAGAGTAAATCTTAATCAAGTTCCAGATGTCTATAAATATGAGGAATTAAGTCAGAGAGCATCTTAATTAAGTTTAATGTGTCTATAAATATGAGGAATCAAGCCAGGGTACGTCTTAATTAAGTGTGCTGTGGCTATAAATGTGAGAGTTACGACAGAGTACATCTTAATTAAGTTCCATGTGTCTATAAATGTGAGGTGCTTAGCCAGAGTACAGCTTAATTAAGTCCATATGTCTCTAAAAGTGAACAATTTAGTCATAGTACATCTTAGTTAAGTTCCAGATGTTTATAAATATGAGGGATTAAGTCGGTTTGCATCTTAATTAAGTTTTATGTGTCTATAAATGTGAAGAATTAAGTTAGGGTACATCTTAACTAAGTTCCAGATGTCTATAAATGTGAGGAATTAAGTCAGAGTACATCTTAATTAAGTTCGAGATGTCTGTAAATATGAGGAATTAAGTCAGAGTGCATCTTAATTAAATTCCACGTGTCTTTAAATGTGAGAAATTAAGTCTAGAGTGCGTCTAAATTACGTTCCAGATGTCAATAAATGTAAGGAATTAAGTCAGAGTGCATCTTAATTAAGTTCCAGATGTCAATTAATGTAAGAAATTAAACTGGGCTGCATCTTAATTAAGTACCGGATGTCTATAAATGTGAGGAATTAAGTCGGAGTGCATCTTAATTAAGTTCCAGATGTCTATATGTATGGGCATTAAGTCAGAGCACATCTTAATTAAGTTCCACATGTCTATTATGGTTGGAAATTAAGTCGGGGTATATCTTAATTAAGCTTCATATGTCGATAAATGTGAGGAATTAAGTTGGGGGCATCTTAATTAAGTACCAGATGTCTATAAATGTTAGAAATTAAGTCAGATTACATCCTTATTAAGTTCCAGATGTCTATAAATGTGAGGAGTTAAGTCAGAGTACATCTTAATTAAGTTCCAGATGTCTATAAATGTGAGAAATTAAGTCGTAGTATGTCTTAATTAAGTTCCATGTGTCTATAAATGTGAGAAATTATGTTGGAGTGCATCTTAATTAAGTTCCAGATGTCTATAAATGTGAGGAATAAATGTGAGGAATCGGAACACATCATCATAGATCACAAGATTCTTTATTCAATTAACAGGAGTTTATAAAAACCTATATGCAATCAACAGTTCAAATTTGTACTGAAATGGTAAATGGTTTGGTGTTTGTAACAGGGTCATTCAATTAAAAGATATGCTGTTAATTTGTGCTGAAATGGTAAATGGTTTGGTGTTTGTAACAGGGTCATTCATCTGAAAGATACGCAGTTAATTTGTGCTGAAATGGTATATGGTAAATGGTAAATGGTTTGGTGTTTGTAACAGGGTCATTCATCTGAAAGATACGCAGTTAATTTGTGCTGAAATGGTAAATGGTTTAATGATTGTAATGGGGTCATTCAATTAAAGATACGCAGTAAAGTGGATTTTACTGTAAAAACTGTTCATGTAATTACAATCAGAATCTGAAAGTTTTGTTTTCATTTTTCACTGTGAATGATTGCCAGGTTTTTGGGACTATCAGTATACATGTATATGAATGATTGCCAGGTTTTTGGGACGTATACATGTATGAATGATTACCAGGCTTTTGGGACTATCAGTATACATGTATATGAATGATTGCCAGGTTTTTGGGACGTATACATGTATATGAATGATTACCAGGCTTTTGGGACTATCAGTATACATGTATATGAATGATTGCCAGGCTTTTGGGACTGTCAGTATACATGTATATGACTGATTGCCAAGCTTTTATGACTGAGTATACATGTGTATGAATGATTGCCAGGCTTTTGGGACTATCAGTAACCATGTATATGAATGATTGCCAGGTTTTTGGGACGTATACATGTATATGAATGATTGCCAGGCTTTTGGGACTATCAGTAACCATGTATATGAATGATTGCCAGGTTTTTGAGACGTATACATGTATATGAATGATTACCAGGCTTTTGGGACTATCAGTATACATGTATATGAATGATTGCCAGGCTTTTGGGATGTACAGTTAAAACTAGAAGTCCTGTCACGAATAGTGCGCTTATCTAGGCTTAATTGCGCGTTGGAATTGCGCGCAATTGCCATATCGAATGGCATCCAAAGCACGGCAGGTTCTCCTGGTTACTCATAGCAAACACATGCAATGTTTCTGCCAATGGACCTCCGGGTTACCCGGAGGTCCATTGGCTGAAACATTGCCTGTGCACAGGCCATATGTACAGAATATGACAGCTTTAATTGGGTCATAATGCGCACATTAACGCGCATATCAACGTGCTATTTGTGAGCATTTCATGACAGGACTTCTAGTTTTAACTGTATACATGTATATGAATGATTGCCAGGCTTTCGGGACGTATACATGTATATGAATGATTGCCAGGCTTTTGGGACTATCAGTAACCATGTATATGAATGATTGCCAGGTTTTTGGGACGTATACATGTATATGAATGATTGCAAGGCTTTTGGGACTATCCGTAACCCTGTATATGAATGATTGCCAGGTTTCTGGGATGTATACATGTATATGAATGATTGCCAGGCTTTCGGGACGTATACATGTATATGAATGATTGCCAGGCTTTTGGAATGTATACATGTATATGAATGATTACTAGGTTTTTGAGACTATCAGTATACATGTATATGAATGACTGCCAAGTTTTTGGGACGTATACATGTATATGAATGATTGCCAGGCTTTTGGGACTATCAGTATACATGTATATGAATGATTGCCAGGTTTTTGGGACGTATACATGTATATGAATGATTGCCAGGCTTTTGGGACGTATACATGTATATGAATGATTGCCAGGCTTTTGGGACGTATACATGTATATGAATGATTGCCAGGTTTTTGGGACTATCAGTATACATGTATATGAATGATTGCCAGGTTTTTGGGACGTATACATGTATATGAATGATTGCAGGTTTTTGGGACGTATCAGTTTACATGTATATGACTGACTGCCAAGCTTTTGGGACTATCAGTATACATGTATATGAATGATTGCCAGGTTTTTGGGGCGTATACATGTATATGAATGATTGCCAGGCTTTTGGGACTATCAGTATACATGTATATGAATGATTGCCAGGTTTTTGGGACGTATACATGTTTATGAAAGATTGCCGGGCTTTTGGGACTATCAGTATACATGTATATGAATGATTGCCAGGTTTTTGGGACGTATACATGTTTATGAAAGATTGCCAGGCTTTTGGGACTATCAGTATACATGTATATGAATGATTGCCAGGTTTTTGGGATGTATACATGTATATGAATGATTGTCAGGCTTTTGGGACTATCAGTATACATGTATATGAATGATTGCCAGGCTTTTGGGACGTATACATGTATATGATTGATTGCGAGGTTTTTGGAACTAACAGTATACATGTATATGAATGATTGCCAGGTTTTTGGGACGTATACATGTATATGAATGATTGCCAGGCTTTTGGGATGTATACATGTATATGAATGATTGTCAGGCTTTTGGGATTATCAGTATACATGTATATGAATGATTGCCAAGATTTTGGGACGTATACATGTATATGAATGATTGCCAGGCTTTTGGGATGTATACATGTATATGAATGATTGCCAGGCTTTTGGGACTATCAGTAAACATGTATAATGATTGCCAGGTTTTTGGGATGTATACATGTATATGAATGATTACTAGGTTTTTGGGACTATCAGTATACATGTATATGAATGATTGCCAGGTTTTTGGGACTATCAGTATACATGTATAATGATTGCCAGGTTTTTGGGATGTATACATGTATATGAATGATTACTAGGCTTTTGGGACTATCAGTATACATGTATATGAATGACTGCCAAGTTTTTGGGACGTATACATGTATATGAATGATTGCCAGGCTTTTGGGACTATCAGTAAACATGTATAATGATTGCCAGGTTTTTGGGATGTATACATGTATATGAATGATTACTAGGTTTTTGGGACTATCAGTATACATGTATATGAATGATTGCCAGGTTTTTGGGACTATCAGTAAACATGTATAATGATTGCCAGGTTTTTGGGATGTATACATGTATATGAATGATTACTAGGCTTTTGGGACTATCAGTATACATGTATATGAATGACTGCCAGGCTTTTGGGATGTATACATGTATATGAATGATTGCCAGGCTTTTGGGACTATCAGTAAACATGTATAATGATTGCCAGGTTTTTGGGATGTATACATGTATATGAATGATTACTAGGTTTTTGGGACTATCAGTATACATGTATATGAATGATTGCCAGGTTTTTGGGACTATCAGTATACATGTATAATGATTGCCAGGTTTTTGGGATGTATACATGTATATGAATGATTACTAGGCTTTTGGGACTATCAGTATACATGTATATGAATGACTGCCAAGTTTTTGGGATGTATACATGTATATGAATGATTGCCAGGCTTTTGGGACTATCAGTAAACATGTATAATGATTGCCAGGTTTTTGGGATGTATACATGTATATGAATGATTACTAGGCTTTTGGGACTATCAGTATACATGTATATGAATGACTGCCAAGTTTTTGGGACGTATACATGTATATGAATGATTGTCAGGCTTTTGGGACTATCAGTATACATGTATATGAATGCTTGCCAGGTTTTTGGGACGTATACATGTATATGAATGATTGCCAGGTTTTTGGGACTATCAGTATACATGTATATGAATGATTGCCAAGCTTTTGGGACGTATACATGTATATGAATGATTGCCAGGCTTTTGGGACTATCCGTAACCATGTATATGAATGATTGCCAAGTTTTTGGGACGTATACATGTATATGAATGATTGCCAGGCTTTTGGGACTATCAGTATACATGTATATGAATGCTTGCCAGGTTTTTGGGACGTATACATGTATATGAATGATTGCCAGGTTTTTGGGACTATCAGTATACATGTATATGAATGATTGCCAGGCTTTTGGGACTATCAGTATACATGTATATGAATGCTTGCCAGGTTTTTGGGACGTATACATGTATATGAATGATTGCCAGGTTTTTGGGACTATCAGTATACATGTATATGAATGATTGCCAGGCTTTTGGGACTGTCAGTATACATGTATATGACTGATTGCCAAGCTTTTATGACTGAGTATACATGTGTATGAATGATTGCCAGGCTTTTGGGACTATCTGTAACCATGTATATGAATGATTGCCAGGTTTTTGGGACGTATACATGTATATGAATGATTGCCAAGCTTTTATGACTGAGTATACATGTGTATGAATGATTGCCAGGCTTTTGGGACTATCAGTAACCATGTATATGAATGATTGCCAGGTTTTTGGGACGTATACATGTATATGAATGATTGCCAGGTTTTTGGGACTATCAGTATACATGTTTATGAATGATTGCCAGGTTTTTGGGACTGTCAGTATACATGTATATGACTGATTGCCAAGCTTTTATGACTGAGTATACATGTGTATGAATGATTGCCAGGCTTTTGGGACTATCAGTATACATGTATATGAATGATTGCCAGGTTTTTGGGACGTATACATGTATATGAATGATTGCCAGGTTTTTGGGACTATCAGTATACATGTATATGAATGATTGCCAGGCTTTTGGGACGTATATATGTATATGAAATATTGCCAAGTTTCTGGGACTATCAGTACACATGTATATGAATGATTACCAGGTTTTTGGGACATATACATGTATATGAAAAACAATGATCATAAAAAAGAATAAAAGGAAATAAATATACTGTTTTAAGAGAAAACAGAGGGTTTTTAACCCTTTACCCAACGAATCGCCCACATCCGCCTGCGTAATATGCAAATTCAGCAGTTGAAAAAAATTTTTTTTTCAAAAAATTTCAACAAAACCATATCATGTGACCCCTCGTTGGAACGAGCTCGTCGAGCTCGTTCCAACGAGGGGTCACATGATATGGTTTTGTTGAAATTTTTTGAAAAATTTAAAAAATTGATATTTAAAATAATAAATTTTGTTATCGCCTGCGTTGGGTAAAGGGTTAACTGGTTGAGTGCTAGAAGCCACTATCAATGCTACTTATTTATTGGGGTTTAAGGTCACATACTTATGTACAATGGCTGATCGTGACCGTGACAGTTTTATGGGTGGATGAAGTCAGAGAGAACCTCGGAGCATCAACGAGCAACTGTCAGCTCCTCGGCATTCTAACTCTGTTCAAGCTCCGCTCAAGCAGGGTTACAGCTGTTGAAGACATTTGCACCATCAACATGCAGTACACCTTAATACACAGCATCATTGTGCTCCCATGTAGGCAACTGGGATAAAGTGTCTTGCCCAAGGATGCAATGCAGGACGTCCCAGATGGGGATCAAACTCGGGACCTCTAACACAGAAGTCCAAAAGTGTACTACTGAGCCACCGCTCTCCCTATCAAAGCTTTCAAAAAATGAGGGCACCAGAAATCCAACAGTGTACTACTGAGCCACCACTCTCCCTATCAGAGCTTTCAAAAAATGAGGGTACCAGAAGTCCAACAGTGTGCTACTGAGCCACCACTCTCCCTATCAAAGCTTTCAAAAAATGAGGGTACCAGAAGTCCAACAGTGTACTACTGAGCCACCACTCTCCCTATCAGAGCTTTCAAAAAATGAGGGTACCAGAAGTCCAACAGTGTACTATTGAGCCACCACTCTCCCTATCAGAGCTTTCAAAAAATGAGGGTACCAGAAGTCCAACAGTGTACTACTGAGTCACCACTCTCCCTATCAGAGCTTTCAAAAATGAGGGTACCAGAAGTCCAACAGTGTACTACTGAGCCACCACTCTCCCTATCAGTACCAGAAGTCCAACAGTGTACTACTGAGCCACTGCTCTCCCTATCAGAGCTTTCAAAAAATGAGCGTAGCAGAAGTCCAACAGTGTACTACTGAGCCACCACTCTCCCTATCAGAGCTTTCAAAAAATGAGGGTACCAGAAGTCCAACAGTGTACTACTGAGCCACCATGCTCCCTACAAGAGCTTTCAGAAAATGAGGGTGCCAGAAGTCCAACAGTGTACTACTGAGCCACCGCTCTCCCTATCAGAGCTTTCAAAAAATGAGGGCACCAGAAATCCAACAGTGTACTACTGAGCCACCACTCTCCCTATCAGAGCTTTCAAAAAATGAGGGTACCAGAAGTCCAACAGTGTGCTACTGAGCCACCACTCTCCCTATCAAAGCTTTCAAAAAATGAGGGTACCAGAAGTCCAACAGTGTACTACTGAGCCACCACTCTCCCTATCAGAGCTTTCAAAAAATGAGGGTACCAGAAGTCCAACAGTGTACTATTGAGCCACCACTCTCCCTATCAGAGCTTTCAAAAAATGAGGGTACCAGAAGTCCAACAGTGTACTACTGAGTCACCACTCTCCCTATCAGAGCTTTCAAAAATGAGGGTACCAGAAGTCCAACAGTGTACTACTGAGCCACCACTCTCCCTATCAGTACCAGAAGTCCAACAGTGTACTACTGAGCCACTGCTCTCCCTATCAGAGCTTTCAAAAAATGAGCGTAGCAGAAGTCCAACAGTGTACTACTGAGCCACCACTCTCCCTATCAGAGCTTTCAAAAAATGAGGGTACCAGAAGTCCAACAGTGTACTACTGAGCCACCATGCTCCCTACAAGAGCTTTCAGAAAATAAGGGTGCCAGAAGTCCAACAGTGTACTACTGAGCCACCGCTTTCCCTATCAGAGCTTTCAAAAAATGAGGGTACCAGAAATCCAACAGTGTACTACTGAGCCACCACTCTCCCTATCAGAGCTTTCAAAAAATGAGGGTAGCAGAAGTCCAACAGTGTACTACTAAGCCACCGCTCTCCCTATCAGAGCTTTCAAAAAATGAGGGTACCAGAAGTCCAACAGTGTACTACTGAGCCACCATGCTCCCTACAAGAGCTTTCAAAAAATGAGGGTGCCAGAAGTCCAACAGTGTACTACTGAGCCACCGCTTTCCCTATCAGAGCTTTCAAAAAATGAGGGTACCAGAAATCCAACAGTGTACTACTGAGCCACCACTCTCCCTATCAGAGCTTTCAAAAAATGAGGATACCAGAAGTCCAACAGTGTACTACTGAGCAACCACTCTCCCTATCAGAGCTTTCAAAAAATGAGGGTACCAGAAGTCTAACAGTGTACTACTAAGCCACCGCTCTCCCTATCAGAGCTTTCAAAAAATGAGGGTACCAGAAGTCCAACAGTGTACTACTGAGCCATCACTCTCCCAATCAGAGCTTTCAAAAAATGAGGGTAGCAGAAGTCCAACAGTGTACTACTAAGCCACCGCTCTCCCTATCAGAGCTTTCAAAAAATGAGGGTACCAGAAGTCCAACAGTGTACTACTGAGCCATCACTCTCCCAATCAGAGCTTTCAAAAAATGAGGGTAGCAGAAGTCCAACAGTGTACTACTGAGCCACCGCTCTCCCTATCAGGAGCGACAGGAATACAGCATTTTCTGCTATGTCGCATCCTTGCAGTGTATCAAAATTGCATTTGATTGAATTAACATTTGTACTTTTTATGTAATTGATACACTGTGAATAAAAGTTTCATTTCATTTCAGAGCTTTCAAAAAATGAGGGTACCAGAAGTCCAACAGTGTACTACTGAGCCACCGCGCTCCGTATCAGAGCTTTCAAAAAATGAGGGTACCAGAGTAAAAGCCAACATTATCCTAACTCTTGTTTCCAATTCAGTCAAATGCAAAAAATATTTTGTTTAGACATGCTTGTTTTATTACAAATTATTGGAGAGTGCCTGTAGGCACTCTCCAATAATTTGAAATAAAACAAATTTTGAATAACAAATTTAGACCCCCAAAAATAAGCTCGCCCTCAACCAGTTATATAGATTTTGAAGGATGCAGCATTTGTGAGTGTTGATTCATTGCACATATTTTGTTATTTTGACAGAAAGTAAAGTTTTATTGAAGTGACAGCTAATCTCCAAATTCTATATTGATTTTATTGATTTTAGCAATCGCTTCTTGTTGAGGTCAGATATTTAGTATTCCTAAAGGAGTGATGAAATTACAACCAATCCTTGTAACTTCTGATATATTGATTATTCTCTGTCTAACTCGTTTGTTCAAATTTTCTTTCTGTATCATCAGACTTCTGTGTTATAAATTAACTTCTCAAATTTACAATTTTATCTGACAAATAATGACTAAACTTTGATAAAAAAATGTAAGTTTTTAGGTACAGTTAAAACTAGAAATCCTCTCAAGAACTGTGTGCTTATCTAGGCTTAATTGCGCGTAGGAATTGCATGCATTTGCCATGTTAAATGGCATCCAAAGCATTGCAGGTTCTCTTTACTCATACTAAACATGGGCAATGTTTCTGCCAATGGACCTCCAGGTTACCTGGAGGTCCATTAGCTGAAACATTGCCTGTGCACAGGCCATATGTCATAACGAACACATGCTCAGATCGACATGCTATTTAAGCACATTTCATGACAGGACTTATAGTTTTAACTGTAGTTGTATTTTCAGATATTGAAAAGAGTGGATTCCATGGAAACACAGTGTGTGAGTTCCACCAGTGTATTACTACTAGCATGCACAGAATGCTAAATCTAAGTCGGTAATGTCTGGCATAGAGTGGGCTAAACACCCACAGAATGGTCTTTCCATTCATGTATTACTTTCAGACTGTCATACCACTAATATACACACAGTGTTATATCTCAGTTAACAATTAGGGCCCCACCGACTTTCGGTGGAAGGCTATAATAATCACTCTGTTCGTCTCTCCATCTATCCATCTGTTTATTAGCACATTCCTATGTCGAATGATAACACAAGTTTACTGTGACGAATTCTCATAATGTTTATACACATTATTGAAATTGATCAAAGCTTCCTTTTGTTTTTGAAGGTTTTCTGTTTTCTCTTTCCGGAGTTATGGGACTTGAATCTTAAAAAAAAATGGCAATTTTTTACATGTCATATGAAAACTTAATAATGGTTACACCGAATCCCTCGAAATTTTGTAGCAGTGTTAACCCTTTACCCAACAAAGATGATATCAAAGTTTATTATTTTGAATATAATTTTTTCAAAAAATTCCAACAAAACCATATCATGTGACCCCTCATTGGAACGAGCTCATTGAGCTCGTTCCAATGAGGGGTCACATGATATGAATTTGTTGAAATATTTTGAAAAATTTCATTTTTTCAACTGCTCAATTTGCATATTATGCAGACGGATGCGGGCGATTTGTTAGGTAAAGGCTTAAAGGCAATATCCCTTTCAATCTTTAGGATTTTCAGACTTGTCATTGGAGTTATAAGACTTTAACCCTTTACCCAACAAATCGCCCACATCCGCCCGCGTAATATGCAACTTCAGCAGTTGAAAAAATATTTTTCAAAAAAATTCAACAAAACCATATCATGTGACCCCTCTTTGGAATGAGCTCATCAAGCTTCAGTACATCGTTTCACTGATCCCTCAAGACAGATAGTCTCTCAATGAAGGTTTCAGTACATCATTTCACTGATCCCTCAAGACAGGTGATCTCACAAGGGAGGTTTCAGTACATCGGTTCACTGATCCCTCAAGACAGGTAATCTCTCAAGGAGGGTTTCAGTACATCGTTTTACTGATCCCTCAAGATAGGTGATCCCTCAAGACAGATGATCTCTCAAGGAAGGTTTCAGTTCATCGTTTCACTGATCCCTCAAGACAGGTGATCTCTCAAGGAAGGTTTCAGTACATCATTTCACTGATCCCTCAAGACAGATGGTCTCTCATGGAAGGTTTCAGTACATCGTTTCACTGATCCCTCAAAACAAGTGATCTCTCACGGAAGGTTTCTGTACATCATTTCACTGATCCCTCAAGACAGGTGATCTCTCAAGGAAGGTTTCAGTACATCGATTCACTGATCCCTCAAGACAGGTGGTCTCTCACGGAAGGTCTCAGTACATTGTTTTACTGATCCCTCAAGACAGGTGGTCTCTCACGGAAGGTTTCAGTACATCATTTCACTGATCCCTCAAGACAGATAGTCTCTCAAGGAAGGTTTCAGTACATCATTTCACTGATCCCTCAAGACAGGTGGTCTCTCAAGGAAGGTTTCAGTACATCATTTCACTGATCCCTCAAGACAGGTGGTCTCTCACAGAAGGTCTCAGTACATCATTTCACTGATCCCTCAAGACAGATAGTCTCTCAAGGAAGGTTTCAGTACATCATTTCACTGATCCCTCAAGACAGATAGTCCTTCAAGGAAGGTTTCAGTACATCGTTTCACTGATCCCTCAAGACAGGTGGTCTCTCAAGACAGATGGTCTCTGAAGGAAGGTTTCAGTACATCGTTTCACTGATCCTTCAAGACAGGTGGTCTCTCAAGGAAGATTTCAGTACATCACTTCACTGATGCCTCAAGACAGGTGATCTCTCAAGGAAGGTTTTAGTACATCGTTTCACTGATCCCTCAAGACAGGTGATCTCGCAAGGAAGATTTCAGTACATCGTTTCACTGATGCCTCAAGACAGGTGATCTCTCAAGGAAGGTTTCAGTACATCGTTTCACTGATCCCTCAAGACAGGTGATCTCTCAAGGAAGGTTTCAGTACATCGTTTCACTGATCCCTCAAGACAGATAGTCCTTCAAGGAAGGTTTTACTCTACTCTATACTGTTCGGATTGCAAACCAGTTCAAATGCGGAGCCTGCAGTGATGGCTCCCATCACTTTCCATCTAGGTTCTGTCATATATATCTGTCAGAGTATATTACAGTATATTACAGAATGTTATATCTCGGTTCATATAGTCTCTGTCAGAGTATATTACAGAATGTTATATCTCGGTTCATATAGTCTCTGTCAGAGTATATGTCAACTAAAACATACATGATGTTATATGCAGGTCCCCCCCCCCCCCCTCAACCCCCAAGTTGTATATTTGTTTCCGCGCTCCTCCACCCAGACATGAGATATTTGGAGGCTATGCCATATAGGTATTTATTAACATGAAGAGCAGACAACACTTGAAAACTATTATTTTCATTTTTTTGTTTCAAAAACATAGGTTATGACCCCTCATTGGAACGAGCTCAACAAGCTCATTCCAAAAGAGGGGTCATAACCAATGTTTTTGAGACAAAAGAAATGAAAATTAATTGGCTAGTTTTTGAGAAGAGTGCTAGCCATTTTTGGCCGTTACATTAGGTAAAGGGTTAACTCAATAATACCAGAGCATGGGGCAAACCCCCTTCCACAATATTTTCTCACACAGGTGTTTTAGTAGTAATTGTTACACTAAGTCCATCACATGTTCAAGTTAGTATTGTTACACTAAGTCCATCACATGTTCAACTTAGTATTGTTACACTATCAAGTTAGTATTGTTACACTAAGTCCATCACATGTTCAACTTAGTATTGTTACACTAAGTCCATCACATGTTCAAGTTAGTATTGTTACACTAAGTCCATTACATGTTCAACTTAGTATTGTTACACTATCAAGTTAGTATTGTTACACTAAGTATATCACATGTTCAAGTTAGTATTGTTACACTAAGTCCATCACATGTTCAAGTTAGTGTTGTTACACAAAGTCCATCACATGTTCAAGTTAGTGTTGTTACACAAAGTCCATCACATGTTCAAGTTAGTGTTACACTAAGTATATCACATGTTCAAGTTAGTTGTTATAGGCCCCATTATGATATCAGAATTGATATGTCTTTAGTTAATAATTAGAAACAATTAATATTTTCTGAAATTAGTTTTTTTTTATTAGAATGGAAATCATTTGGCTGAGTCGATAGCTTATTTGCACTGAGTGGCCCTTGGAATGGAAATCTTTGGCTGAGTCGATAGCTTATTTGCACTGAGTGGCCCTTGGAATGGAAATCTTTGGCTGAGTCGATACCTTATTTGCACTGAGTGACCTTGGAATGGAAATCATTTGGCTGAGTCGATAGCTTATTTGCACTGAGTGACCTTGGAATGGAAATCATTTGGCTGAGTTGATAGCTTATTTGCACTGAGTGACCTTGGAATGGAAATCATTTGGCTGAGTTGATAGCTTATTTGCACTGAGTGACCTTGGAATGGAAATCTTTGGCTGAGTTGATAGCTTATTTGCACTGAGTGACCCTTGGAATGGAAATCTTTGGCTGAGTCGATAGCTTATTTGCACTGAGTGACCTTGGAATGGAAATCTTTGGCAGAGTTGATAGCCTATTTGCACTGAGTGACCTTGGAATGGAAATCTTTGGCTGAGTTGATAGCTTATTTGCACTGAGTGACCTTGGAATGGAAATCTTTGACTGAGTTGATAGCTTATTTGCACTGAGTGACCTTGGAATGGAAATCTTTGGCGGAGTCGATGCTTATTTGCACTGCATGACCCTTGGAATGGAAATCTTTGACTGAGTTGATAGCTTATTTGCACTGAGTTACCCTTGGAATGGAAATCTTTGGCTGAGTTGATAGCTTATTTGCACCGAGTGACCCTTGGAATGGAAGTCTTTGGCTGAGTTGATAGCTTATTTGCACCGAGTGACCCTTGGAATGGAAGTCTTTGGCTGAGTTGATAGCTTATTTGCACTGAGTGACCTTGGAATGGAAATCTTTGGCTGAGTTGATAGCTTATTTGCACTGAGTGACCTTGGAATGTCTACCTATCAACATATTTACAGATACTGTTACACGGAATCCATTTTGGCTCACTGATTGTTTATTTGAGTCACACTGTTCACTTGAAATGAGAAAGAATCATCTGGAAACTTAATGAGGTGATTTAATTCAATCAATCAGCAACTGATGGAATAAAAGAACACTGGGAAATTTCTCATTCTGGAACTTTCTATTTGAAGGTTATATAATAACCTCTGTCAACAGACTACTGACATTCATTCATTTCACCCAGCATATTGAGAAGTGACGTGTTTATTCATTAAGCATTTGATAAATATTGGAGATTATTGTTATTAGGACTTGAAGTATCATGGTGGCTCAGTGGTTGTTGCATTGAACTTCAAACCATGAGGTCCATTGTTCAATTCCCTCCAAGGGTGACCCCCAGTGTGGGCAATCAGGATTAAGTGCCTTACCCAATGACTCAGCAGTTGCTGGCCATTTCTTGGTGGTTTTGTCTAGGTGCTCTTACTTCTTCCGAATGTAAAACTCTCCGACATGAGGTGACCCTGGCTGTCGAAAGCATCATTAAACTCCAATAAATAAATAAATATTAGCACTGTGCATCACTGTATATAGCAGCTGAGTTTAATATATATTCTGTAGAATATTATTTTGTGATCTGAGCATACGGTTAAAACTAGAAGTCCTGTCATGAAATGCACGCAAATGGCACGTTGATCTGCACGTTATAACCATAGTAAGACTATCATATGGCCTGCGCACAAACAATTTTTCAGTCAATGGACCTCCGGGTAAACCGGAGGTCCATTGGCAGAAACATTGCTTGTGCTTGCTATGCGTAACCACAAAGAATCTGCCGTGCTTTGGATGCCATTCGATATGGAAATTGCACGCAATTCCTACGCACAATTAAGCCTAGATAAGCGATCAGTTCGTGACAGGACTTCTAGTTTTAACTGTATTTTGTAATGGAAAAGTAATTTTGAAGGGAATTTATTCTTCTTGTGTAAATCACGATTTATTCTTTTACTAGACAATTTAATTGGCTGAACAAAATACAACTGGGCCATATTTTCATAATTTGCATAATTGAGGTTGAAAGATTTCATTGGTCAATTTCAAATATGGACAGTTTGATTGGCTGAACAAAATACAACTGGATCACATTTGCATAATTTGAGTAGGGAGAATTTACGTTATCTGTCCTATTTAGGTTGGGTTATATTGCATTAACCCTTTACCTAACATAACGACCAAAACCGGCCAGTGCTATATACGAAAAAATTTCATTGTTTGCTTCCAAAACATAGGTTATGACCCCTCATTGGAATGTATGCATCGCGCTCGTTCCAATGAGGGGTCATAACCTATGTTTTGGAAGCAAAAAATGAAAACTTTTAGTTATATGGTGATGTTTTTTTCCAAATGTCGTCTGCAACACACGTTAGGTAAAGGGTTAAAAAGTCATACTAAGTCGTTAATTTGTGCAGATGTGTGTCATATGATAAATAAAATATGAAATAAGTGTTTTTCTCACATGATATTTATGAAACTCGGCCGAATTTTCCATTTGGGGCTCGCCAGAGGCTCGCCCAAATGGAAAATTCTTAGACTCGTTTCATAAATATCATATGAGAAAAACACTCATTTCATATCCTCTATATATTTCAAAAGCCTATGACCTAAATTTTAGCTTTACACACCAACCATGACAAACATGATGTGTAAAGCTAAAATTTTACACCTATAGTAGAACTACATCCACGTTGACCTTTGAGTGATGTCGACCTGAATGCAAACTTGCCTAAATTTATCGCAGGTCACCTCGCGAAGAGTGAAATGGAAGTGGCAATTATTTATTATGTTTTTAAATGGTTTACCTCATAAGATGCGAAAAATTAACAAACATGCTTTGTCTCATGTTAATAAAGCATGCTTAACTCAAAATAGTATGTTATTAAAACGAAAAAGGCTCAGTTTCTTTTTTTCATTTTGTTTCGGCGATAAAATTGACAGCGGAAGTACCGCCCACCAATGCTCGTGTAAACAAAAACAGATTCGTGCGTATGTACGTCTGGTGCTCAGTAAAATCGAGAAAAAATAATAGCGACTCTTAATAATCTGACGATCTTGGTATAAATAAAATATACCCAAAGTAGCTTGGTGTACCAAATGTTGACCACTTATGGTGAACATTTGGTACACCAAGCTACTATGGGTATATTCTATATGTACACCTATTATAGGAAGTTCATCAAACTTGATCTTTGACATAACACAATTTGCCGACTTTGATACATTCACACTTCACGATGTTTCATTAAAACGTTCGACATTTTGCAGTACTATCTACTATGTGCAACAACTTGAGTTAAAAATATCTACAATTAAATATTTAAAATAAAATTTAAGACTTGTTAATAATAATTTTACTTCCCCGTGGGAACCCCAGGAAGTGATGTAGTGCGTGTTCACTGTGGTAAACAGGCTCTGTTTTACTGGTAAAATTGGACCCAGTCACCAATGCTTGTGAGGTGCAAACCCTCTCTAAAATGGGCAACAAGTCATATTAACACTCACCCCTGGTCTTGAGTTGATACTCATGTTGTGGTCATGATTAGCCATTGTGCAAAAATATGTGACCTTAAACACCAATAAATAAATAATAATTTGATTGAAATTGCAAGATAAATTCAATCAACTTTGACAATGTGTCTAGCTGTCAATCAAGCATTCACGTGCAGCTGGTAGTACTGCCTGTGCAGATGTAAACAAAAACCATGTGTATGCGATGGAAAGTGACGTTTTTTTGCCATTTTAAGTGACAAAGTTGATTATTTATTAAGAGTATGGTATAAAAAAAACAAATAGGTACTAGGGGCTGGTAATCAGCTTTAAACCACTTATAGAATAAGGGTTTTAAGCCGAGTGGTTAAAATCCTTATCCTGATCACGGTTTAAATCAGAATACCAGCCCTTGTACCTATTTATTCTATACATAAATAGTTTTCAGTACCTTCAAACTTTTCCTTTTAAGAAGGGGTATGTAATAAGAAGGGGTATGTTATAAGAAGGGGTATGTTATAAGAAGGGATATGTTATAAGAAGGGTTATGTTATAAGAAGGGGTATGTTATAAGAAGGGACATGTTATAAGAAGGGGTAGGTTATAAGAAGGGATATGGTATAAGAAGGGACATGTTATAAGAAGGGGTAGGTTATAAGAAGGGGTATGTTATAAGAAGGGGTATGTTATAAGAAGGGGTAGGTTATAAGAAGGGACATGTTATAAGAAGGGGTAGGTTATAAGAAGGGATATGGTATAAGAAGGGACATGTTGTAAGAAGGGGTAGGTTATAAGAATGGGTAGGTTATAAGAAGGGGTATGTTATAAGAAGGGGTATGTTATAAGAAGGGGAAGGTTATAAGAAAGGGTATGTTATAAGAAGGGATATGTTAGAAGGGATATGTTATAAGAAGGGATATGTTATAAGAAGGGGTAGATTATAAGAGGGGGTATGTTATAAGAAGGGGTAGGTTATAAGAAGGGGTATGTTATAAGAAGGGGAAGGTTATAAGAAGGGGTATGTTATAAGAAGGGATATGTTATAAGAAGGGATATGTTATAAGAAGGGGTATGTTATAAGAAGGGATATGTTATAAGAAGGGGTATGTTATAAGAAGGGATATGTTATAAGAAGGGGTAGGTTATAAGAAGGGGTAGGTTATAAGTATAGGTTACAGCATAGAAAACGAGTGATATTGAATATACAATCGCGAGAGTTAGTTAATGAGGACTTGTCCGAGTAACTAGCTCGAGCGATTGTATGTTCAATATCACGAGTTTTTGTGCTGTAACAGACTTGTCACATTGATGTTTGCACAAACAATCAAAACACGAACAATCAAACACTCCACTGAACCCTTGTCTGACACGTGTCCATTCCCGTTTAATTAGTTAATTTCTTAAGCCAAACTTGCAAGACACATGAAGATTGATGGAAAGCAAGTGATATTACTTCATTTTTTCCGTTTCGTCATTGTGCTCAAAAGGTTGAGTGAGAAATTAAACGTTCCATTTATCATTTACACCCGGGTGTGGATTTCTTTCTTTAACTCTTTCAATAAAATCAAAAGTCAGGTAAATTCTCGTTTCTCTGTTCAAAACATTTTAGCACAGGTGCCCTTAATCTTTCCTCTCGGCTGTGTTTGTATTAGAACTGACAGGTTACACAATCACTGTCTATTGTTCCTTGATTGGTAAAAGTGTGGCGATATATGTTGAATATCACACATGCTCTAACCAACTCTTCGAAATATATCACACACTTTTAACAAAGGCGTGACGTCATAACTATGTGACAAGAAGGGGTATGTTATAAGAAGGAATATGTTATAAGGAGGGGTAGGTTATAAGAAGGGGTAGGTTATAAGAAGGGTATGTTATAAGAAGGGGTAGGTTATAAGAAGGGGTAGGTTATAAGAAGGGATATGTTATAAGAAGGGGTATGTTATAAGAAGGGATATGTTATAAGAAGGGGTATGTTATAAGAAGGGGTAGGTTAGAAGGGGTAGGTTATAAGAAGGGGTATGTTATAAGAAGGGATATGTTATAAGAAGGGATATGTTATAAGAAGGGATATGTTATAAGAAGGGGTATGTTATAAGAAGGGGTAGGTTAGAAGGGGTAGGTTATAAGAAGGGGTATGTTATAAGAAGGGATATGTTATAAGAAGGGGTATGTTATAAGAAGGGGTAGGTTATAAGAAGGGGTATGTTATAAGAAGGGATATGTTATAAGAAGTGGTATGTCATAAGAAGGAGTATGTCATAAGAAGGGGTATGTTATAATTATAAGAAGGGGTATGTTATAAGAAGGGGTAGGTTATAAGAAGGGGTATGTCATAAGAAGGGGTATGTTATAAGAAGGGGTATGTTATAAGCCCCTATTATGATATCAGAATTGATATATCTTTGGTTATCAGGTTATAAACAGTTAATATTTTCTGAGAATATGAGGTCAGTCGAGGCTTGAATCTAAACCCCTTTCACTTCATTGTCCTATGAGGTCAGTCAAGGCTTGAATCTAAACCCCTTTCACTTCATTGTCCTATGAGGTCAGTCGAGGCTTGAATCTGAAGCCCTTTCACTTCATTGTCCTATGAGGTCAGACAAGACTTGAATCTAATCTTTATTATTATCACTCAATCTATAAGTTACTAGTCAATTAACATAAGTTTGGAGATCTGTTAAAACTCCATAATTTCAGTGATGTCATTCAACCGAGCCAGGCTGCGAGCGATAATGGTATAAATAGCCATTAGCGGCCTGTGGACCAGCTATTTTTAGATTCAAGTTAGCTGTAACAGTGAATGGTAATAATAGTAATAACATGATTGTTATCAGGCATCATGATTCATTAGTGGCCCTGCATCAATGATGAACAGTCCTTGGATTTATTAACTGCCCTCGACTTCGTCTCGGGCCTATAATAAACCCTCGGGCTGTTCATCATTGTTGCAGGGCCGCTAATGAACCATAATGCCCTCCAAAATCATGTTATTGTTATATTCACTTCATTGTCCTATGAGGTCAGGCGAGACTTGAATCTAAACTCTTTTCACTTCATTGTCCTATGAGGTCAGACGAGGCTTGAATCTAAACTCTTTTCACTTCATTGTCCTATGAGGTCAGACGAGGCTTGAATCTAAACTCTTTTCACTTCATTGTCCTATGAGGTCAGACGAGGCTTGAATCTAAACTCTTTTCACTTCATTCCTATGAGGTCAGAAACCAAAAATAATTGGAATGGATTGGTAATTAGGTGGACAACTTTTGGTAGTGTGCCGATTTAGTTTAAAAAAAATTAAACGTAAATTGGGGTTAACTTTGGCAGAATAGCTCAGGCTAGGCTGGTATACAAATTCATTTGGGGGGTGCAGTGGCTCAGTTGGTAGAGGTGCAGGCTGCAAGCCGAGAGGTCCTCGGTTGGAATCCCACCTGCGGCAACCACGTTGTGTCCTTGGGCAAGACACTTCACCCCCCCCATTGCCTATGTGGGGGCACGGTGATGCTGTTTACTAAGGCGTACTGCACGTCGATGGTGCACCTGTCTTCAACCAATGCTAACCCTGCTTGTGTGGAGTTAGTATGTTGGGGAGCTGACAGCTGCTCATCGTTGCTCGGTGGTTCTCTCCGGGTACTCTGGCTTCCTCCACCCGTAAAACTGTCACGGTCATGGTTAGCCATTGTGCAGCAATATGTGACCTTAAACACCAATAAATAAATAAATATAAATTCATTTAACCCTTTACCTAACATGAAAAGCAGACGACACTTGCCAAAAAAATTCTTGAATAACTAATTTTTTTCATTTTTTGTCTCAAAAACATAGGTTATGACCCCTCGTTGGAACGAGCTCAACGAGCTCGTTCCAACGAGGGGTTATAACCTATGTTTTTGAGACAAAAGATGAAAAAATAATGAAAATTATTTGGCGATTTTTTAGAATAGTGCTGGCCGGTTTTGGCCGTTACGTTGGGTAAAGGGTTAACCCTTTATCTAACGAATCACCCACATCCACCAGCAAATTCAGCAGTTGAAAGAAATAAACGTTTCAAAATATTTCAAAGAAACTATATCATGTAACCCCTCCTTGGAACGAGCTCATCGAGCTCATTCCAATGAGGGGTCACATGATATGGTTTTGTTGAAATGTTTTGAAAAATTAAACAAAATAGTAATTAAAATACTAAATTTTGACATCATCTGTATTGGGTAAAGGGTTAATTGTATTGACCTGTAAGGTCACACACCCAAACTAACTTGAATCGGTCTGAAATCACTGAACAAAAAACGGGCAACCTTTCAAAATATGAGGATTTGAATAAAAAGTAACAGTTGAAGGCTTGACTCCTGAAAAACAGGATAAGTGAAACTGATATGTGAACTTGTTTCATTTAAACATCTTGAGAGCCGACATATACACAAAACATTTGAAATCCGTTGGTAATTGTTGAAATTACCCCTTGGACAACTTTTGGTCATATGCTGTCTTAGGTGAAAAAATCAAAGTCGAAGGGCCATAACTTGTATAAAACTGAATTAGCAAAGCTGATATGTGAATTCATTCCACTTAAATATCTTTTAACCCTTTAATAACGAATCGACCGTATCAGCCCGGGTAATATGCAAATTCAGCAGTTGAAAAAATATTAGTTTTCAAAACCATATCATGTGACCCCTCGTTGGAACGAGCTCGTCGAGCTCGTTCCAATGAGGGGTCACATGATATGAATTTGTTGAAATATTTTGAAAAATTTCATTTTTTCAACTGCTCAATTTGCATATTATGCAGATGGATGCGGGCGATTTGTTAGGTAAAGGCTTAAAGGCAATATCCCTTTCAATCTTTAGGATTTTCAGACTTGTCATTGGAGTTATAAGACTTTAACCCTTTACCTAACGAATCGACCGTATCAGCCCGCATAATATGCAAATTCAGCAGTTGAAAAAATATTATTTTTCAAAACCATATCATGTGACCCCTCGTTGGAACGAGCTCGTCGAGCTTGTTCCAACGTGGGGTCATATGATATGGTTTTGTTGAAATTTTTTGAAAAAATTTAAAAAATGATATTTAAAATAATAAATTTTGATATCGTCTGCGTTGGGTAAAGGGTTAAGTCCACGTACCAAAAATATTTGAAATCTTTTGTTAATTATTGAAATTAACCCCCAGACAAATTTAGATCATATTCTGACTTACTTGAAAAATTTTAAGTAGAAGGGACATAACTCGTGGGAAACTGGGTGTGTGAAGCAGATATGCAAACTCATTTCATTTAAACCCCCTCATACAGAGAATATTTGGAATCTGTTAGTAATTTTTTAAATTAGTCCCAGGGCAACTTTTTGTCATACAGTACAGTGGCCAGAGTTCTTCATGCATGCATTTACCCGGTAATACAGTACAGTGGCCAGAGATCTTCGTGCATGCGTTTACCCGGTAATACAGTACAGTGGCCAGAGTTCTTCATGCATGCATTTACCCGGTAATACAGTACACACAAACAATTTTTCAGTCAATGGACCTCCGGGTAAACCGGAGGTCCATTGGCAGAAACATTGCTTGTGCTTGCTATGTGTAACCACAAAGAATCTGCCGTGCTTTGGATGCCATTCGATATGGAAATTGCACGCAATTCCTACGCGCAATTAAGCCTAGACAAGCGCACAGTTCGTGACAGGACTTCTAGTTTTAACTGTATTTTGTAATGGAAAAGTAATTTTGAAGGGAATTTATTCTTCTTGTGTAAATCACGATTTATTCTTTTACTAGACAATTTAATTGGCTGAACAAAATACAACTGGGCCATATTTTCATAATTTGCATAATTGGGGTTGAAAGATTTCATTGGTCAATTTCAAATATGGACAGTTTGATTGGCTGAACAAAATACAACTGGGTCACATTTGCATAATTTGAGTAGGGAGAATTTACGTTATCTGTCCTATTTAGGTTGGGTTATATTGCATTAACCCTTTACCTAACATAACGACCAAAACCGGCCAGTGCTATATACGAAAAAATTTCATTGTTTGCTTCCAAAACATAGGTTATGACCCCTCATTGGAATGTACGCATCGCGCTCGTTCCAATGAGGGGTCATAACCTATGTTTTGGAAGCAAAAAATGAAAACTTTTAGTTATATGGTGATGTTTTTTTCCAAATGTCGTCTGCAACACACGTTAGGTAAAGGGTTAAAAAGTCATACTAAGTCGTTAATTTGTGCAGATGTGTGTCATATGATAAATAAAATATGAAATAAGTGTTTTTCTCACATGATATTTATGAAACTCGGCCGAATTTTCCATTTGGGACTCGCCAGAGGCTCGCCCAAATGGAAAATTCTTAGACTCGTTTCATAAATATCATATGAGAAAAACACTCATTTCATATCCTCTATATATTTCAAAAGCCTATGACCTAAATTTTAGCTTTACACACCAACCATGACAAACATGATGTGTAAAGCTAAAATTTTACACCTATAGTAGAACTACATCCACGTTGACCTTTGAGTGATGTCGACCTGAATGCAAACTTGCCTAAATTTATCGCAGGTCACCTCGCGAAGAGTGAAATGGAAGTGGCAATTATTTATTATGTTTTTAAATGGTTTACCTCATAAGATGCGAAAAATTAACAAACATGCTTTGTCTCATGTTAATAAAGCATGCTTAACTCGAAATAGTATGTTATTAAAATGAAAAAGGCTCAGTTTCTTTTTTTCATTTTGTTTCGGCGATAAAATTGACAGCGGAAGTACCGCCCACCAATGCTCGTGTAAACAAAAACAGATTCGTGCGTATGTACGTCTGGTGCTCAGTAAAATCGAGAAAAAATAATAGCGACTCTTAATAATCTGACGATCTTGGTATAAATAAAATATACCCAAAGTAGCTTGGTGTACCAAATGTTGACCACTTATGGTGAACATTTGGTACACCAAGCTACTATGGGTATATTCTATATGTACACCTATTGTAGGAAGTTCATCAAACTTGATCTTTGACATAACACAATTTGCCGACTTTGATACATTCACACTTCACGATGTTTCATTAAAACGTTCGACATTTTGCAGTACTATCTACTATGTGCAACAACTTAAGTTAAAAATATCTACAATTAAATATTTAAAATAAAATTTAAGACTTGTTAATAATAATTTTACTTCCCCGTGGGAACCCCAGGAAGTGATGTAGTGCGTGTTCACTGTGGTAAACAGGCTCTGTTTTACTGGTAAAATTGGACCCAGTCACCAATGCTTGTGAGGTGCAAACCCTCTCTAAAATGGGCAACAAGTCATATTAACACTCACCCCTGGTCTTGAGTTGATACTCATGTTGTGGTCATGATTAGCCATTGTGCAAAAATATGTGACCTTAAACACCAATAAATAAATAATAATTTGATTGAAATTGCAAGATAAATTCAATCAACTTTGACAATGTGTCTAGCTGTCAATCAAGCATTCACGTGCAGCTGGTAGTACTGCCTGTGCAGATGTAAACAAAAACCATGTGTATGCGATGGAAAGTGACGTTTTTTTGCCATTTTAAGTGACAAAGTTGATTATTTATTAAGAGTATGGTATAAAAAAAACAAATAGGTACTAGGGGCTGGTAATCAGCTTTAAACCACTTATAGAATAAGGGTTTTAAGCCGAGTGGTTAAAATCCTTATCCTGATCACGGTTTAAATCAGAATACCAGCCCTTGTACCTATTTATTCTATACATAAATAGTTTTCAGTACCTTCAAACTTTTCCTTTTAAGAAGGGGTATGTAATAAGAAGGGGTATGTTATAAGAAGGGGTATGTTATAAGAAGGGATATGTTATAAGAAGGGTTATGTTATAAGAAGGGGTATGTTATAAGAAGGGACATGTTATAAGAAGGGGTAGGTTATAAGAAGGGATATGGTATAAGAAGGGACATGTTATAAGAAGGGGTAGGTTATAAGAAGGGGTATGTTATAAGAAGGGTTATGTTATAAGAAGGGGTATGTTATAAGAAGGGACATGTTATAAGAAGGGGTAGGTTAGAAGAAGGGATATGGTATAAGAAGGGACATGTTATAAGAAGGGGTAGGTTATAAGAAGGGGTATGTTATAAGAAGGGATATGTTATGAGAAGGGGTATGTTATAAGAAGGGGTAGGTTATAAGAAGGGACATGTTATAAGAAGGGGTAGGTTATAAGAAGGGATATGGTATAAGAAGGGACATGTTATAAGAAGGGGTATGTTATAAGAAGGGATATGGTATAAGAAGGGACATGTTATAAGAAGGGGTAGGTTATAAGAATGGGTAGGTTATAAGAAGGGGTATGTTATAAGAAGGGGTATGTTATAAGAAGGGGAAGGTTATAAGAAAGGGTATGTTATAAGAAGGGATATGTTATAAGAAGGGGTATGTTATAAGAAGGGATATGTTATAAGAAGGGATATGTTATAAGAAGGGGTAGGTTATAAGAGGGGGTATGTTATAAGAAGGGGTAGGTTATAAGAAGGGGTATGTTATAAGAAGGGGAAGGTTATAAGAAGGGGTATGTTATAAGAAGGGATATGTTATAAGAAGGGGTATGTTATAAGAAGGGATATGTTATAAGAAGGGATATGTTATAAGAAGGGGTAGGTTATAAGAAGGGGTAGGTTATAAGTATAGGTTACAGCATAGAAAACGAGTGATATTGAATATACAATCGCGAGAGTTAGTTAATGAGGACTTGTCCGAGTAACTAGCTCGAGCGATTGTATGTTCAATATCACGAGTTTTTGTGCTGTAACCGACTTGTCACATTGATGTTTGCACAAACAATCAAAACACGAACAATCAAACACTCCACTGAACCCTTGTCTGACACGTGTCCATTCCCGTTTAATTAGTTAATTTCTTAAGCCAAACTTGCAAGACACATGAAGATTGATGGAAAGCAAGTGATATTACTTCATTTTTTCCGTTTCGTCATTGCGCTCAAAAGGTTGAGCGAGAAATTAAACGTTCCATTTATCATTTACACCCGGGTGTGGATTTCTTTCTTTAACTCTTTCAATAAAATCAAAAGTCAGGTAAATTCTCGTTTCTCTGTTCAAAACATTTTAGCACAGGTGCCCTTAATCTTTCCTCTCGGCTGTGTTTGTATTAGAACTGACAGGTTACACAATCACTGTCTATTGTTCCTTGATTGGTAAAAGTGTGGCGATATATGTTGAATATCACACATGCTCTAACCAACTCTTCGAAATATATCACACACTTTTAACAAAGGCGTGACGTCATAACTATGTGACAAGAAGGGGTATGTTATAAGAAGTAATATGTTATAAGGAGGGGTAGGTTATAAGAAGGGGTAGGTTATAAGAAGGGTATGTTATAAGAAGGGGTAGGTTATAAGAAGGGGTAGGTTATAAGAAGGGATATGTTATAAGAAGGGGTAGGTTATAAGAAGGGGTATGTTATAAGAAGGGATATGTTATAAGAAGGGGTATGTTATAAGAAGGGATATGTTATAAGAAGGGGTAGGTTATAAGAAGGGGTATGTTATAAGAAGGGAGATGTTATAAGAAGGGGTATGTCATAAGAAGGGGTATGTCATAAGAAGGGGTATGTTATAAGAAGGGGTAGGTTATAAGAAGGGGTATGTTATAAGAAGGGGTAGGTTATAAGAAGGGGTATGTCATAAGAAGGGGTATGTTATAAGAAGGGGTATGTTATAAGCCCCTATTATGATATCAGAATTGATATATCTTTGGTTATCAGGTTATAAACAGTTAATATTTTCTGAGAATATGAGGTCAGTCGAGGCTTGAATCTAAACCCCTTTCACTTCATTGTCCTATGAGGTCAGTCAAGGCTTGAATCTAAACCCCTTTCACTTCATTGTCCTATGAGGTCAGTCGAGGCTTGAATCTGAAGCCCTTTCACTTCATTGTCCTATGAGGTCAGACGAGACTTGAATCTAATCTTTATTATTATCACTCAATCTATAAGTTACTAGTCAATTAACATAAGTTTGGAGATCTGTTAAAACTCCATAATTTCAGTGATGTCATTCAACCGAGCCAGGCTGCGAGCGATAATGGTATAAATAGCCATTAGCGGCCTGTGGACCAGCTATTTTTAGATTCAAGTTAGCTGTAACAGTGAGTGGTAATAATAGTAATAACATGATTGTTATCAGGCATCATGATTCATTAGTGGCCCTGCATCAATGATGAACAGTCCTTGGATTTATTAACGGCCCTCGACTTCGTCTCGGGCCTATAATAAACCCTCGGGCTGTTCATCATTGTTGCAGGGCCGCTAATGAACCATAATGCCCTCCAAAATCATGTTATTGTTATATTCACTTCATTGTCCTATGAGGTCAGGCGAGACTTGAATCTAAACTCTTTTCACTTCATTGTCCTATGAGGTCAGACGAGGTTTGAATCTAAACTCTTTTCACTTCATTGTCCTATGAGGTCAGACGAGGCTTGAATCTAAACTCTTTTCACTTCATTGTCCTATGAGGTCAGACGAGGCTTGAATCTAAAATCTATTCTCTTCATTGTCCTATGAGGTCAGACGAGGCTTGAATCTAAACTCTTTTCACTTCATTGTCCTATGAGGTCAGAAACCAAAAATAATTGGAATGGATTGGTAATTAGGTGGACAACTTTTGGTAGTGTGCCGATTTAGTTTAAAAAAAATTAAAAGTAAATTGGGGTTAACTTTGGCAGAATAGCTCAGGCTAGGCTGGTATACAAATTCATTTGGGGGGTGCCGTGGCTCAGTTGGTAGAGGTGCAGGCTGCAAGCCGAGAGGTCCTCGGTTGGAATCCCACCTGCGGCAACCACGTTGTGTCCTTGGGCAAGACACTTCACCCCCCCATTGCCTATGTGGGGGCACGGTGACGCTGTTTACTAAGGCGTACTGCACGTCGATGGTGCACCTGTCTTCAACCAATGCTAACCCTGCTTGTGTGGAGTTAGTATGTTGGGGAGCTGACAGCTGCTCATCGTTGCTCGGTGGTTCTCTCCGGGTACTCTGGCTTCCTCCACCCGTAAAACTGTCACGGTCATGATTAGCCATTGTGCAGAAATATGTGACCTTAAACGCCATTAAATAAATAAATACAAATTCATTTAACCCTTTACCTAACATGAAAAGCAGACGACACTTGCCAAAAAAATTCTTGAATAACTAATTTTTTTCATTTTTTGTCTCAAAAACATAGGTTATGACCCCTCGTTGGAACGAGCTCAACGAGCGAGCTCGTTCCAACAAGGGGTCATAACCTATGTTTTTGAGACAAAAGATGAAAAAATAATGAAAATTATTTGGCGATTTTTGAGAATAGCGCTGGCCGGTTTTGGCCGTTACGTTGGGTAAAGGGTTAACCCTTTATCTAACGAATCACCCACATCCACCAGCAAATTCAGCAGTTGAAAGAAATAAACGTTTCAAAATATTTCAACAAAACTATATCATGTAACCCCTCCTTGGAACGAGCTCATCGAGCTCATTCCAATGAGGGGTCACATGATATGGTTTTGTTGAAATGTTTTGAAAAATTAAACAAAATAGTAATTAAAATTCTAAATTTTGACATCATCTGTATTGGGTAAAGGGTTAATTGTATTGACCTGTAAGGTCACACACCCAAACTAACTTGAATCGGTCTGAAATCACTGAACAAAAAACGGGCAACCTTTCAAAATATGAGGATTTGAATAAAAAGTAACAGTTGAAGGCTTGACTCCTGAAAAACAGGATAAGTGAAACTGATATGTGAACTTGTTTCATTTAAACATCTTGAGAGCCGACATATACACAAAACATTTGAAATCCGTTGGTAATTGTTGAAATTACCCCTTGGACAACTTTTGGTCATATGCTGTCTTAGGTGAAAAAATCAAAGTCGAAGGGCCATAACTTGTATAAAACTGAATTAGCAAAGCTGATATGTGAATTCATTCCACTTAAATATCTTTTAACCCTTTACCTAATGAATCGACCGTATCAGCCCGCGTAATATGCAAATTCAGCAGTTGAAAAAATATTAGTTTTCAAAACCATATCATGTGACCCCTCGTTGGAACGAGCTCGTCGAGCTCGTTCCAATGAGGGGTCACATGATATGAATTCGTTGAAATATTTTGAAAAATTTCATTTTTTCAACTGCTCAATTTGCATATTATGCAGATGGATGCGGGCGATTTGTTAGGTAAAGGCTTAAAGGCAATATCCCTTTCAATCTTTAGGATTTTCAGACTTGTCATTGGAGTTATAAGACTTTAACCCTTTACCTAACGAATCGCCCGCATCCGCCCGCGTAATATGCAAATTCAGCAGTTGAAAAAATATTATTTTTCAAAACCATATCATGTGACCCCTCGTTGGAACGAGCTCGTCGAGCTTGTTCCAACGAGGGGTCATATGATATGGTTTTGTTGAAATTTTTTGAAAAAATTTAAAAAATGATATTTAAAATAATAAATTTTGAAATCGTCTGCGTTGGGTAAAGGGTTAAGTCCACGTACCAAAAATATTTGAAATCTTTTGTTAATTATTGAAATTAACCCCCAGACAAATTTAGATCATATTCTGACTTACTTGAAAAATTTTAAGTAGAAGGGACATAACTCGTGGGAAACTGGGTGTGTGAAGCAGATATGCAAACTCATTTCATTTAAACCCCCTCATACAGAGAATATTTGGAATCTGTTAGTAATTTTTTAAATTAGTCCCAGGGCAACTTTTTGTCATACAGTACAGTGGCCAGAGTTCTTCATGCATGCATTTACCCGGTAATACAGTACAGTGGCCAGAGATCTTCATGCATGCGTTTACTCGGTTATACAGTACAGTGGCCAGAGATCTTTATGCATGCATTTACCCGGTAATACAGTACAGTGGCCAGAGATCTTTGCGCATGTGTTTACCCGGTAACACAGTACAGTGGCCAGAGATCTTTACGCATGTTTTTACCCGGTAATACAGTACAGTGGCCAGAGATCTTTACGCATGTGTTTACCCGGTAACACAGTACAGTGGTCAGAGATCTTTACGCATGCGTTTACCCGGTAATACAGTACAGTGGCCAGAGATCTTTACGCATGCGTTTGCCAGGTGTCATACAGCACAGTGGCCTGATATCTTCACGCATGCGTTTACCCGGTAATACAGTACTGTGGCCAGAGATCTTTAAACATGCGTTTACCCTGTAATACAGTACATTGGCCAGAGATCTTTACGCATGCGTTTACCAGGTGTCATACAGTACAGTGGCCAGAGATCTTCACGCATGCGTTTACCTGGTAATACAGTACAATGGCCAGAGATCTTTACACATGCGTTTACCCGGTAATACAGTACAGTGGCCAGAGATCTTTACACATGCGTTTACCAGGTGTCGTACAGTACAGTGGCCAGAGATCTTCACACATGCGTTTACCCGGTAATACAGTACAGTGGCCAGAGATCTTTACACATGCGTTTACCCGGTAATACAGTACAATGGCCAGAGATCTTTATGCATGCGTTTACCCAGTAATGATACTCATCATCATGAAACTTTTAATTAATGAAGCATTGGGTTGTACCATTACTTAAAGTTTAGAGGATTATTTCTATAATTAATGTTTGGAATCTAATATTATTGCGTCTGTGAAAAGTGGCCAGTCCACGGCAGCCATACTGTATGCTGATTATTCAAAATGGCATAACTCTGTGAGTACAAGATCAGTTTTCACTGGACACTGGTTGACTATTATAGGATGTATGCATGTGAAGACTGAATACAAGGTCAGTTTTCACTGGACACTGGATGACTATTATAGGATGTATGCATGTGAAGACTGAATACAAGGTCAGTTTTCACTGGACACTGGATGACTATTATAGGATGTATGCATGTGAAGACTGAGTACAAGGTCAGTTTTCACTGGACACTGGATGACTATTATAGGATGTATGCATGTGAAGACTGAATACAAGGTCAGTTTTCACTGGACACTGGATGACTATTATAGGATGTATGCATGTGAAGACTGAATACAAGGTCAGTTTTCACTGGACACTGGATGACTATTATAGGATGTATACATGTGAAGACTGTGAGTACAAGGTTAGTTTTCACTGGACACTGGGTGACTATTATAGGATGTATGCATGTGAAGACTGAATACAAGGTCAGTTTTCACTGGCCACTGGATGTCTATTATAGGATGTATACATGTGAAGACTGTGAGTACAAGGTTAGTTTTCACTGGACCCAGGATGACTATTATAGGATGAATATTTGAGTATTCATGTGACCTGCAGTATGCACAAGCTGCAAAGATATTCATTTTAATTGAGTAATTTGGGTTCAGTGTCGACATTGGACACCAAAAGTGCTGAAAGCCACTATCAGGGCTCTACTGAAAAGTCATGAAAGCCACTATCAGGGCTCTACTGAAAAGTCATGAAAGCCACTATCAGGGCTCTACTGAAAAGTCATGAAAGCCACTATCAGGGCTCTACTGAAAAGTCATGAAAGCCACTATCAGGGCTCTACTGAAAAGTCATGAAAGCCACTATCAGGGCTCTACTGAAAAGTCATGAAAGCCACTATCAGGGCTCTATAGAAAAGTGCTGAAAGCCACTATCAGGGCTCTACTGAAAAGTGCTGAAAGCCACTATCAGGGCTCTACTGAAAAGTCATGAAAGCCACTATCAAGGCTCTACTGAAAAGTGCTGAAAGCCACTATCAGGGCTCTACTGAAAAGTCATGACAGCCACTATCAGGGCTCTACTGAAAAGTCATGAAAGCCACTATCAGGGCTCTACTGAAAAGTCATGAAAGCCACTATCAGGGCTCTACTGAAAAGTGCTGAAAGCCACTATCAGGGCTCTACTGAAAAGTGCTGAAAGCCACTATCAGGGCTCTACTGAAAAGTCATGACAGCCACTATCAGGGCTCTACTGAAAAGTGCTGAAAGTCACTATCAGGGCTCTACTGAAAAGTCATGACAGCCACTATCAGGGCTCTACTGAAAAGTCATGAAAGCCACTATCAGGGCTCTACTGAAAAGTCATGAAAGCCACTATCAGGGCTCTACTGAAAAGTCATGAAAGCCACTATCAGGGCTCTACTGAAAAGTGCTGAAAGCCACTATCAGGGCTCTACTGAAAAGTGCTGAAAGCCACTATCAGGGCTCTACTGAAAAGTACTGAAAGCCACTATCAGGGTTCTACTGAAAAGTCATGACAGCCACTATCAGGGCTCTACTGAAAAGTGCTGAAAGCCACTATCACGGCTCTACTGAAAAGTACTGAAAGCCACTATCAGGGCTCTACTGAAAAGTACTGAAAGCCACTATCAGGGCTCTACTGAAAAGTCATGACAGCCACTATCAGGGCTCTACTGAAAAGTGCTGAAAGCCACTATCAGGGCTCTACTGAAAAGTACTGAAAGCCACTATCAGGGTTCTACTGAAAAATGCTGAAAGCCACTATCGGGACTCTACTGAAAAGTCATGACAGCCACTATCAGGGCTCTACTGAAAAGTACTGAAAGCCACTATCAGGGTTCTACTGAAAAATGCTGAAAGCAACTATCAGGGCTTTACTGAAAAGTCATGACAGCCACTATCAGGGCTCTACTGAAAAGTGCTGAAAGCCACTATCAGGGCTCTACTGAAAAGTGCTGAAAGTCACTATCAGGGCTCTACTGAAAAGTCATGACAGCCACTATCAGGGCTCTACTGAAAAGTCATGAAAGCCACTATCAGGGCTCTACTGAAAAGTCATGAAAGCCACTATCAGGGCTCTACTGAAAAGTCATGAAAGCCACTATCAGGGCTCTACTGAAAAGTGCTGAAAGCCACTATCAGGGCTCTACTGAAAAGTGCTGAAAGCCACTATCAGGGCTCTACTGAAAAGTACTGAAAGCCACTATCAGGGTTCTACTGAAAAGTCATGACAGCCACTATCAGGGCTCTACTGAAAAGTGCTGAAAGCCACTATCAGGGCTCTACTGAAAAGTACTGATAGCCACTATCAGGGCTCTACTGAAAAGTCATGACAGCCACTATCAGGGCTCTACTGAAAAGTGCTGAAAGCCACTATCAGGGCTCTACTGAAAAGTACTGAAAGCCACTATCAGTGTTCTACTGAAAAATGCTGAAAGCCACTATCGGGACTCTACTGAATAGTCATGACAGCCACTATCAGGGCTCTACTGAAAAGTACTGAAAGCCACTATCAGGGTTCTACTGAAAAATGCTGAAAGCAACTATCAGGGCTTTACTGAAAAGTCATGACAGCCACTATCAGGGCTCTACTGAAAAGTGCTGAAAGCCACTATCAGGGCTCTACTGAAAAGTGCTGAAAGCCACTATCAGGGCTCTACTGAAAAGTCATGACAGCCACTATCAGGGCTCTACTGAAAAGTGCTGAAAGCCACTATCAGGGCTCTACTGAAAAGTACTGAAAGCCACTATCAGGGTTCTACTGAAAAATGCTGAAAGCCACTATCAGGACTCCACTGAAAAGTCATGAAAGCCACTATCAGGGCTCTACTGAAAAGTGCTGAAAGCCATTATCAGGGCTCTACTGAAAAGTACTGAAAGCCACTATCAGGGCTCTACTGAAAAATGCTGAAAGACACTATCAGGGCTCTACTGAAAAATGCTGAAAGCCACTATCAGGGCTCTACTGGAAAATGCTGAAAGCCACTATCAGGGCTCTACTGAAAAGTACTGTAAAGCACTTAATGATTCTACACTGTGCATTAGCTTGTGATTTGTACAGATAAATGTTTATATAAAATTATATTGTTACAATTTATTGGAGAGAGAGTCAACGAACAGCCAACAGGCCCTCTGCAATAAATAATGACAAAACAGTTTTTATAAACAAAATCTTGTTAATTTAAGACACCCCTTGTTGGTGGCATATTACAAATCACGTTTGAAAAATAATTTGGCATTCTACCAGTTAATTTGTAGATAGAAATTTTGATTTACATGGGCCTCATTCTGGCATATCCAATATGGCCACCATAATTTGATAATGTTGAAGTGATAAACTTTATTTGCAGCTTGAATTAAACTGAGATGCATTTGTAATATATATATATATAGATTCGATATATTGATAGAAGTTACATTTACAGAGTAAGGATGTCTCTTATTTGTGGTACACATTATACAGGGCAAACTGTACGAAGGTTGACGACAGAATGACGAAGGAATGAGTTTCACCCATTTTAACCCTTTACCTAACGTAACGGCCAAAACCGGCCAGCGCTATTCTCAAAAATCGCCAATTAATTTTCATTTTTTGTCTCAAAAACATAGGTTATGACCCCTCGTTGGAACGAGCTCGTTCCAACGAGGGGTCATAACCTATGTTTTTGAGACAAAAAATGAAAAAAATTAGTTATTCAAGAATTATTTTTGCAAGTGTCGTCTGCTTTTCAGGTTAGGTAAAGGGTTAAGTTAATTTTTAAAAATGCTTGAATTTTTCTATATTTCTCATGTTTGTGTCACCCTTTCCTTACAGATCATCAAGGTTAGAAGAGGCAAATTCATGGTCTAATAGAAACCAAAAGACAAGTTCATGGTCTAATAGAACCCAAAAGAGGCAAGTTCATGGTCTAATAGAGACCAAAAGACAAATTCATGGTCTAATAGAAACCAATAGACAAGTTCATGGTCTAATAGAAACCAAAAAAAGACAAGTTCATGGTCTAATAGAAACCAAAAGACAAGTTCATCGTCTAACAGAAACCAAAAGAGGCAAGCTGCTGTTTTAATAAAAGCCAAAAGAGTCAAGCCACTGGTTTACTAAAAGCCGGGGTCTGTCCCCAGACAATAATGCTGTCAGTTCTTAATTGTACAACTGTGAGTGAAGGTGAGAATACCCACAATGCAACACAACCAATATCTGATGTGGGATCATTGGATGCCTTCTTCTATATTATTGTTGTTTTAATGTTCTATGCATTTAGTATTGTGATTCTAATGATTAAATATGTCAGAAGAGAGAAAGAAGAAGCACAATGGAGACAATATTATGATGAGTATGTCACTAGAGACAGATTTCAATCTTCACTCTCTCAAAATCGTGAAAGATTGATCAAATTTCAAAACATTAATTTTGATTCTAGAAAACTAAGTGTACTCTCTGGTACAGATGACATGTCAAGTTTGAGACTATTAGAAACAGAACAATGTGAAAATATATCTTCTCTACCAGAGACTGATCTTGGACAGCTATCTATCTCATCAGATAATGTAAAATAGTTGAGTGCCCCCAAGGTTTGTGACTGGGCCAAGCCTGGAAATAAGCAGATTGTCATCTGCAGAATGAGGTCCCCAGAGGATGAATTTACCCACTGTGAACCTCAGTCTGAATCAAGTCTCAGGCCTAAACAGAAAGAGGTCCCCAGAGGGTGAATTTACCCACTGTGAACCTCAATCTGAATCAAGGTCTCGGGCCTAAACAGAAAGAGGTACCCCCAGGATAAATTGGCCCACTGTATGGGATAGTATCATAAATCCCCCCCCCCCTCCGGTCCCACTCCCCCCCCTGGGGGACCTCATTTTGTAAATGACAGATTGCTTATTTCCAGGCTTGAAGCAGAAGAGGATACCTTGGTGTCCCATAGTAAATAATATTATTAACTTAATATGAACAGCCTGGGAGGGAGTGGGGGAGGAGAGCTAGGTGTCCCATAGTAAGAAGAATATAGTATTATTTCCTTAACATTAACAGCCTGGGAGGAGCAGAGGAGGAGAGGTATCCCATAGATAGAAGAATGTAGTTTATACTTAACATGAACAGTATATTGTACTTGTACGCCCAAGGCCTGGGAGGGAGTGGGGGAGGAGTGGTATCCCATAGGTAGAAGAGTTTAATATATACTTAATATGAACAGCATATTGCACTTGTACACCCAGGGCCTGGGAGGGAGCAGGGGAGGAGAAGTATCCCATAGATAGAAGAGTTTAATATATACTTAATATGAACAGCATATTGCACTTGTACACCCAGGGCCTGGGAGGGAGCAGGGGAGGAGAAGTATCCCATAGATAGAAGAATTTAATATATACTTAATATGAACAGCATATTGCACTTGTACACCCAGGGCCTGGGAGGGAGCAGGGGAGGAGAAGTATTCCATAGATAGAAGAATTTAATATATACTTAATATGAACAGCATATTGCACTTGTACACCCAGGGCCTGGGAGGGAGCAGGGGAGGAGAAGTATCCCATAGATAGAAGAATTTAATATATAGTTAATATGAACAGCATATTGCACTTGTACACCCAGGGCCTGGGAGGGAGCAGGGGAGGAGAAGAATGCCATAGATAGAAGAATTTAATATATACTTAATATGAACAGCATATTGCACTTGTACACCCAGGGCCTGGGAGGGAGTGGGAGAGGAGAAGTGTCCCATAAATAGAAGAATGTATTATTTACTTAACATCAACATAGGGTCCTGCAAATATTCGAGATTCGATTCAATATTGATACCATACATGTGCTTCGAGATCGATCCCGAATCAGTCTCAGGATTCAATTTTTTCGAATCTCTTGTACTGACTTCAATTTGTTACATTTCCAACAAAAATAGAATAAAATTGTCTTTAGAAAATTCATTCATGTAGGCTCAATTCCTATTTATTTGAGTAATTGACAATGTTTAATTGTTAGGTAAGGTGTGAATTTGGCCCAGAACATTATCCATAGTTTTGGTTTTTGAAGGCTTAACTTGTTACTATTCACGTTCGTAAGAATATGAATAGTAACAAGTTAGGCCTTCAAAAACCAAAACTATGGACAAAATAGGCCTAGCTGTTTCAGCGACGGTGCTACAGAGAATATTTAGTTATTGGTGTTTAAGGTGTTCATTCCGTCGTGTAAGGGTCATCACAGTGTTTCGTAACTTCCGTTTGATGCAATATGAAATAACTTGTCTTTTAAGATTCGATTCGGGATTTGATTCGATGTCGATATCAGAGACACGATTCGATTCAAGATTCGATTCGAAAAGAAATTTGTGATTCGCAGATCCCTACATCAACATCATATTGCATTTGTGCAAATAATTTTGGAATAATTGTAAATTTTCTTTTTTGGGCATTAACACTTTACCTAACAAATCAGTCTCATCCCCCCGAAACATAATTTACAAATTGATCAGTTTACAAAAAATTATTTTTTCAGAAAATTTCGATGAAGCCACTTCATTAAACCCTTCATTGGAATGAGCTCACCAAGCTCATCCCAATGTGTGGTCGTATGATATGGCATTGTAGAAACTTTCTGAAAAACATTTAAAAATAGTATTTAAAAAAAAATAATTTGATTTCGTTTTCATTAGGTAAATGGTCAAAAACATTCGATTGAGGGGGCAGAAACTATTTTTATGAGGTAAAAAAGTGAAAAAATAATAAATACGAGCACTGCTACTGGACGTTGTGTAATACACCCACAGTGAACTGTTGAAGTTGTATAATGTGATTTTATAAAGGATTTAACTCTACATTGGAATATTGAATAAACACCCAAATCAAATTTGACCTTATATTTTCTTTGCATAAGGCCATGTAGAAAATTCAGATGAGGTGTGTTGAATGTAAAGGAATTTATCATCTGGAAACAATAAAGGGGCAATAACAGAAAATCCAATAAACCTGGAAACAATAAAGGGGCAATTACAGAAAATCAAATAAACCTGGAAACAATAAAGGGGCAATAACAGAAAATCCAATAAACCTGGAAACAATAAAGGGGCAATAACAAAAAATCAAATAGACCTGGAAACAATAAAGGGGCAAAAACAGAAAATCAAATAAACCTGGAAACAATAAAGGGGCAAAAACAGAAAATCAAATAAACCTGGAAACAATAAAGGGGCAATAACAGAAAATCAAATAATCCTGGAAACAATAAAAGGGCAAAAACAGAAAATCAAATAAACCTGGAAACAGTAAAGGGGCAATAACAGAAAATCAAATGGACCTGGAAACAATAAAGGGGCAAAAACAGAAAATCAAATAAACCTGGAAACAGTAAAGGGGCAATAACAGAAAATCAAATGGACCTGGAAACAATAAAGGGGCAATAACAGAAAATCAAATAATCCTGGAAACAATAAAAGGGCAAAAACAGAAAATCAAATAAACCTGGAAACAATAAAGGGGCAATAACAGAAAATCAAATAATCCTGGAAACAATAAAGGGGCAAAAACAGAAAATCAAATAAACCTGGAAACAGTAAAGGGGCAATAACAGAAAATCAATTAGACCTGGAAACAATAAAGGGGCAATAACAGAAAATCAAATAAACCTGGAAACAGTAAAGGGGCAATAACAGAAAATCAATTAGACCTGGAAACAATAAAGGGGCAATAACAGAAAATCAAATAAACCTGGAAACAATAAAGGGGCAATAACAGAAAATCAAATAAACCTGGAAACAATAAAGGGGCAATAACAGAAAATCAAATAAACCTGGAAACAATAAAGGGGCAATAACAGAAAATCAAATAGACCTGGAAACAATAAAGGGGCAATAACAGAAAATCAAATAAACCTGGAAACAATAAAGGGGCAATAACAGAAAATCAAATAGACCTGGAAACAATAAAGGGGCAATAACAGAAAATCCAATAAACCTGGAAACAATAAAGGGGCAATAACAGAAAATCAAATAAACCTGGAAACAATAAAGGGGCAATAACAGAAAATCAAACAAACCTGGAAACAATAAAGGGGCAATAACAGAAAATCAAATAGACCTGGAAACAATAAAGGGGCAATAACAGAAAATCAAATAGACCTGGAAACAATAAAGGGGCAATAACAGAAAATCAAACAAACCTGGAAACAATAAAGGGGCAATAACAGAAAATCAAATAAACCTGGAAACAATAAAGGGGCAATAACAGAAAATCAAATAAACCTGGAAACAATAAAGGGGCAATAACAGAAAATCAAATAAACCTGGAAACAATAAAGGGGCAATAACAGAAAATCAAATAAACCTGGAAACAATAAAGGGGCAATAACAGAAAATCAAATAGACCTGGAAACAATAAAGGGGCAATAACAGAAAATCAAACAAACCTGGAAACAATAAAGGGGCAATAACAGAAAATCAAATAAACCTGGAAACAATAAAGGGGCAATAACAGAAAATCAAATAAACCTGGAAACAGTAAAGGGGCAATAACAGAAAATCAAATAAACCTGGAAACAATAAAGGGGCAATAACAGAAAATCAAATAAACCTGGAAACAATAAAGGGGCAATAACAGAAAATCAAACAAACCTGGAAACAATAAAGGGGCAATAACAGAAAATCAAATAGACCTGGAAACATTAAAGGTGCAATAACAGAAAATCAAATAAACCTGGAAACAATAAAGGGGCAATAACAGAAAATCAAACAAACCTGGAAACAATAAAGGGGCAATAACAGAAAATCAAATAGACCTGGAAACAATAAAGGGGCAATAACAGAAAATCAAATAAACCTGGAAACAATAAAGGGGCAATAACAGAAAATCAAATAGACCTGGAAACATTAAAGGTGCAATAACAGAAAATCAAATAAACCTGGAAACAATAAAGGGGCAATAACAGAAAATCAAACCTGGAAACAATAAAGGGGCAATAACAGAAAATCAAATAAACCTGGAAACAATAAAGGGGCAATAACAGAAAATCAAACCTGGAAACAATAAAGGGGCAATAACAGAAAATCAAACCTGGAAACAATAAAGGGGCAATAACTGAAAATCAAATAGACCTGGAAACAATAAAGGGGCAATAACAGAAAATCAAATAAACCTGGAAACAATAAAGGGGCAATAACAGAAAATCAAATAGACCTGGAAACAATAAAGGGGCAATAACTGAAAATCAAATAGACCTGGAAACAGTAAAGGGGCAATAACAGAAAATCAAATAAACCTGGAAACAATAAAGGGGCAATAACAGAAAATCAAATAAACCTGGAAACAATAAAGGGGCAATAACAGAAAATCAAATAAACCTGGAAACAATAAAGGGGCAATAACAGAAAATCAAATAGACCTGGAAACAATAAAGGGGCAATAACAGAAAATCAAATAAACCTGGAAACAATAAAGGGGCAATAACAGAAAATCAAATAAACCTGGAAACAATAAAGGGGCAATAACAGAAAATCAAATAAACCTGGAAACAATAAAGGGGCAATAACAGAAAATCAAATAGACCTGGAAACAATAAAGGGGCAATAACTGAAAATCAAATAGACCTGGAAACAATAAAGGGGCAATAACAGAAAATCAAATAAACCTGGAAACAATAAAGGGCAATAACAGAAAATCAAACCTGGAAACAATAAAGGGGCAATAACAGAAAATCAAATAAACCTGGAAACAATAAAGGGCAATAACAGAAAATCAAATAGACCTGGAAACAATAAAGGGGCAATAACAGAAAATCAGATAAACCTGGAAACAATAAAGGGCAATAACAGAAAATCAAATAGACCTGGAAACAATAAAGGGGCAATAACAGAAAATCAAATAAACCTGGAAACAATAAAGGGGCAATAACAGAAAATCAAATAAACCTGGAAACAATAAAGGGGCAATAACAGAAAATCAAATAAACCTGGAAACAATAAAGGGGCAATAACAGAAAATCAAATAAACCTGGAAACAATTAAAGGGGCAATAACAGAAAATCAAATAAACCTGGAAACAATAAAGGGGCAATAACAGAAAATCAAATAAACCTGGAAACAATAAAGGGGCAATAACAGAAAATCAAATAAACCTGGAAACAATAAAGGGGCAATAACAGAAAATCAAATAAACCTGGAAACAATTAAAGGGGCGATAACAGAAAATCAAATAAACCTGGAAACAATAAAGGGGCAATAACAGAAAATCAAATAAACCTGGAAACAATAAAGGGGCAATAACAGAAAATCAAATAAACCTGGAAACAATAAAGGGGCAATAACTGAAAATCAAATAGACCTGGAAACAATAAAGGGGCAATAACAGAAAATCAAATAAACCTGGAAACAATTAAAGGGGCAATAACAGAAAATCAAATAAACCTGGAAACAATAAAGGGGCAATAACAGAAAATCAAATAAACCTGGAAACAATAAAGGGGCAATAACAGAAAATCAAATAAACCTGGAAACAATAAAGGGGCAATAACTGAAAATCAAATAGACCTGGAAACAATAAAGGGGCAATAACAGAAAATCAAATAAACCTGGAAACAATAAAGGGCAATAACAGAAAATCAAATAAACTTCAAAATTGAACTTGACCTGTATATTCTGTTGATAAGGCCAAATACAAACTAATAAATGGACTGAACATTATGGAAGTTATCCAGAAATTTGAAATATAAGAAATACTAAGTCAATAAAGGGGGGGGGGGGAGGGCATGGTGGCATTGTGGTAACTTGTCAAATCACTGAAGTTAACCCTTTACCTAACATGAAAAGCAGACGACACTTGCAAAACAAATTCTTGAATAACTAATTTTTTTCATTTTTTTATCAAAAACAAGGTTATGACCCCTCATTGGAACGAGCTCAATGAGCTCGTTCCAAAGAGGGGTCATAACCTATGTTTTTGAGACAAAAAATGAAAAAATAATGAAAATTAATTGGGGCTTCTTGTGAATAGAGCTGGCCGGTTTTGGCCATTACGTTGGGTAAAGGGTTAAGCAACGTCAAGCCCGATTAGTCCTCAGATGGGTGACTGTCTGAGCGATTGATTCGGACTCCTGTGTTGTGTCCTTGGGCAAGGCACTTAACCCTGTTTGTCCACTTGGTGGCACGATGACGCCATATACTAAGACGTACTGCACGTGGATGCTGCACATTTCTTCAACTGCTGTAATCCTGCTTGGGTATAGCTTGAGCAGAGTTTGAATGTTGAGGAGATGACAGTTGCTCGTCGATGCTGGGTGGTTCTCTCCGGCTTCCTCCACCCGCAAAACAGTCACGGTCATGATTAGCCATTGTGCATAAGTATGTGACCTTAAACACCAATAAATAAATACATAGAACAATTAATATTTTCAAAGTGCAGCCTGAAGGCTGCACATTGAAAATATTAATTTCTCTACCTCCAAGTAATGGATATGGGCTTTTCCAATTTCTGCCATTTAACTGGCACGGAAGATACCACCAGTGTTCAAAGGGTTGAGAAATTTGTAGATAAATATGTGTAGTAGTTTGTGATACATGGTCTTCCCAACTACTTATTAACTGGTAGAGTGCTGGAAGCCCATATTAGGGCTTTATTCTGAAGTGCAGGTACCACAGCTTGAAGGCTCATATTCAGTGCATGTGCTTTGTATTATCTTTGAAGTGATATTATTTATAAAGTCTATAAGTGTTTGTCTTGTTACAATTTATGGGAGAGTGCCCATAGGCATGCCCACAGACACGCCCATAGGCACTCTCCCATAAATTGTAATAAGGCAAAGACATGTGTACAAGATTTGATGGTCAAAAATAATTTAGCACTCTACCAGTTAAATTAACATGTACCAGACTCAAGTTTGGTCCTGCTGGGACCCCAATGCCTCCAATTAGTCACAGACATCAGTTTTTGGAGACTGTATGTGCAGCATACTGAAAATCTACTCCATTGGAAAAAGTACAGGTTTACCAGCAAGAGGGAACTGATATCAAAAACTGTAATCCTGATGAACATGTCCCAACTGGGAAATTATTGAGCGAGGGCAGGGAAGGGTGGGGTCAAACACCCCCTACTACTCCTGTAACTCTTCACTATTCATAATGGCTTTTGATTTGATCACAATATTCAAATTGAATTTGATTCGACATTCAACATCAAATATCTTCAATGAAAAAATATTTTTCAATAAATTTCAACAAAACCATATCATGTGACCCCCTCTTTGGAGCGAGCTCATCGAGCTCGTTCCAGTGAGGGGTCACATGATATGGTTTTGTTGAAATTTTTTGAATAATTTAATAAAATGATATTTAAAATAATAAATTTTGATATCATCTGCATTGGGTAAAGGGTTAACACGCTGAAAATCAGGCACTGAAAATCCAAAAGAAGTCAGTGGTTAATCATTAAGTGTTGGTAGTCAGTGGTTAATCATTAACCATTGTTAGTGGTATCCAGCCATTTCGGCTTCTGGTCATTTTGACCCTGATCATTTTGGCCCTAGTCACTTTGGCCCCTTTGTTATTTTGGCCCCATTTCAACGATAGAGATCTATAAATCACAATACTTAGTTTATGTTTAGAAATAATGGTTAATGACCTTCATTAATTAATGTCGAGTCATTTATATTTAAATAGTGTACAGAAACGTTTTACATAACATTAAAACTTATCCAGGAGTTCAATTTTATATACATTTTGAAACGATTCTACGGAAAAGTTCATGTCTAACATAAACAATGTATGAATAATATGACTATTAGTCAGTTGATTCATCTGTAGGTATTGGCGTGGTGTATATATTTCTGACTTCTCTTGATTCATCTGTAGGTATTGGCGTAGTGTATATATTTCTGACTTCTCTTGATTCATCTGTAGGTATTGGCGTGGTGTATATATTTCTGACTTCTCTTGATTCATCTGTAGGTATTGGCGTGGTGTATATATTTCTGACTTCTCTTGATTCATCTGTAGGTATTGGCGTGGTGTATATATTTCTGACTTCTCTTGATTCATCTGTAGGTATTGGTGTGGTGTATATATTTCTGACTTCTCTTGATTCATCTGTAGGTATTGGCGTGGTGTATATATTTCTGACTTCTCTTGATTCATCTGTAGGTATTGGCGTGGTGTATATATTTCTGACTTCTCTTGATTCATCTGTAGGTATTGGCGTGGTGTATATATTTCTGACTTCTCTTGATTCATCTGTAGGTATTGGCGTGGTGTATATATTTCTGACTACTCTTGATTCATCTGTAGGTATTGGCGTGGTGTACAGGGACGCCGGAGCGAATTTCGGATTGGGGGCTTCAGGGGGGGGGGGGGGCTGTAAGGGCATGACGGGCCGACCCTAGCTTATTAACACTCAGTATACAAACCACGAATACTATTCTCAATTGCGTCTCAATCGAGAATAGTATTCGTGGTTTGTATACTGAGTGAGATCTGCAATTCTGCGTCATCTGCTTGTTTATATGACTAAATTACTTCCCTTCTGAAACAAGGGAGCCTACCATGCTAATGTTTCAATCGATCATGTCCTTTTGGGTTATTCCCCCTTAACCGTTACACAAGACAGTGACTGACATTTCTCGCGGAAACTGGATACAAGAATGTCGTCAACATATTCAGGCTTGGTCATTTATCAGACAGAGCTGCCCCATCCAATGAAAAAGATATGGTTGGGGCTCCGGCATCCCTGGTGTATATATTGCTGACTTCTCTTGATTCATCTGTAGGTAATATAAACTGGCAAGCTGGAATCACCCGAAGGTGCACAGGGACGATGTGTGATTTTAAATCCCTTGCGACCCAAAGAACTTTATTTGCTGAGGGATCATATTCATATTTGCTAATGAATCTTCGATAGTCGTAAGCGAAGGCTAATAATCTTATTTGGTTTGAATGTGCGCACTGGCAGTAGGGTACTGAGGTCAGACCCCCAAGAACCTCGAACTTGAAGATGACTAGGAATTGTGCACAACTACAAGAATTCTGCTTTTTAATGTTAAAATTTTTAAAAAACATTTATTGGGGCCAAGATGACTTGGTATATTGCGGCCGAAGTGACTTGAGGCCGAAATGACTTGTTGACTAGTGACTGGAATTCATTGGTAGTCGGTGGTAAATAAATAGTGCATGTTAACAGTTAATGCTTGTTACATATTCTACAACAGTACCAGGCTATTTCCTGTCTAGTTTCTAGAACTCTCCCCAAAGAAGCTGCGTTCATCCCATCATGGATTGGTTGGGAAGGGTGGGAGGAGTGCATTGAGTTCCCATTATTGAATCGATTTCTGATGAATGCATAATACAGTACGTGGAGAGTGGATTGTAACTAAATCACCCGCAGAGTGGAGTTATCACCCAAGCTATAACTTTCATATTGTGTACATATTGACAAAAAAACACAAGCAATGTTTCAGCTAATGGACCTCCGGGTTTAACCCGGTGGTCCATTGGCAGAAACTTTGCCTGTGCTGGTTATGCTTTGCAACAAATTTCCAATTATTACTTGGGTGGAATCTCCACTCTGCGGGTGATTTAGTGATAATGCACTCTCCACGTACTGTATGTTCCAATAAGAGTAAAATCCTCACCATTTGATTGGATGAGAGCTGGCAAAGTTGCTTTTATTTTTACGGCTCCTGTAGCAAATGTTACCGTCTGATGTAACAACATGAAATATTTGAAATGACGTCGCTGTTTTGTAATTCTTCATCGATGGAGAGACTAGCAAGCCGCTTCTTTTTTTCTGGATTTTTCACATGTGCAGCAGACGGTGTTCCAGATAAAGTGTTGCTTAACCCTTTACCCAACGTAACGGCCAAAACTGGCCAGCGCTATTCTCAAAAATCGCCAATTAATTTTCACTATTTTTTTCATTTTTTGTCTCAAAAACATAGGTTATGACCCCTCGTTGGAACGAGCTCGTCGAGCTCGTTCCAACGAGGGGTTATAACCTATGTTTTTGAGACAAAAAATGAAAAAAATTAGTTATTCAAGAATTTTTTTTGCAAGTGTCGTCTGCTTTTCATGTTAGGTAAAGGGTTAAATTACACAAACCGATTTGTGATATGAAATAACTTGGAATGAGTTTATCTGGTTTATTGATTATTTATCCAGTGCCGTTGTGAGTACATGAAGGTTTATTTTTAGCTCATCTTGACAAAGTCAAGCTCTCCCTCCATCCGTCCATCCGTCCATACGCCATCCGTCAACACCATGTTTTGGTCTTCTCCTCCAAAGCCACTGGGCCAATTCAAGTGAAAGTTTGTGTGAGTGATGGTCCCGAAGGGGCATTGAATTTTTGTTCAACTCAACATGCCCAGCCCCATAGGGAGGGAATGGGGGAAGATGCTCCAAAATATTTTCAAAATCTTCTTCTCATGAACCAGTGTGCACAATGACTTGATATATGCTATGGAGCTTCCTTTTGAGGTGTAGAATCAAGTTTGTTCAAACAAAGTTTGTGAAGCAATATTTGGCTTTGTAATGGGAGGGGTAAGATTTTTGGCCCCATCCAAAATTTTGATTTTCTGAACCAATGGTCCAGTTTGAACCAAATTTGGTATGTAGTATTATTGGGTCAAAAGTACTTGAATCATGCAAAGTGACAAATTCCAGCATCCCCATGGGAACCCGGGGAGCTAGAAATAGAAATATTTTCAAACGCCCATATTTCCCAAACCACACAGAACAGAGAGTTGTTATTTAGTATGAAGTATCCTTATGACCAGTAGAATTGAATGGTAAAAAAAATTACCATCAGTTATGTTAGGTTGTTCTGTAATGGGCATCGAAATACTGCGGAGTCAGTATATTTGCAAAAATTTTATACAAGTTTGTTAAAATAAAGCCCATTGGTTCATATTTGGGCTCAATACAGGAGCCTGAATTTTTAACATAGGGTAATATGGGGAATATTCTTTAAAAATCTTCTTCAGAACCACCAGTCAGAATCTTTTAATGTTTGGAATACATCATTGTTATGAGGGTCAGATTCAAGATTGTTCAAACCAAGTCCCTAGATTAATATTTGGGCTTCCTACGGAAGCCCAAATTTTAACTTTGTTCAATATGGGGGATAATTTTAAAAAATCTTCTTTTTCAGATCCACTTGTCAGAATGATTTCATATTTTATGCAACATCTCTGGGGGGGGGGGGGGGGGGGGGGGTCAGATTCAAGTTTGTTCAAATCAGATCCCTAGGTATATATTTGGGCTCGCTATGGTAGCCCAAATTTTTACTTAGTGCGTTTTGAGGAAATTTCTTTAAAAATCTTCTTCTTCAGATCCACCCATTGGAATACTTTCATATTTAGTATACAACATCTCTGGGAGGGGGGGGGGCAGATTCAAGTTTGTTCAGTTCGAGTGCCTGAGTTGATATTTGGGCTCCATAAGAGAACCTGAAATTTAACTTAGTACAATATGAGGGAATTTCTTCAAAAATCTTCTTCAGATCCACCTGCCAGAATGCTTCCATATTTGGTATACAACATCTCTAGGGGAGGGAGATTGGGTTAGATTCAAGTTTGTTCAAATCGGATCCATAGGTTAATATTTGGGCTCACTATGGTAGCCCAAATTTTAACTTAGTGCAATATGAAGAAATTTCTTTAAAATTTCTTTTCTTCAGATCCAACAATCAGAATGCTTTCATATTTGGTACACAACATCTCTAGGGAAGTCAGATTCAACTGTGTTCAAGTCGGGAGCCTGGGTTAAAATTTGGGCTCCCTATGGGAGCCGGAATTAGTTATGTTGCTGAAGAATTAAAAATTTTGTATTCAGTTCCCTTCCCCATGGGAACCCCGGGAAGTGAAGCAGTGCCTGTTGACTGTGGTAACCAGGCTCTGTTTCACTGGTAACATAGGATGCAGTCACCAGTGCTGGGGAGGTGCAAACTCTCTAAAATGGGCAACATGGCTAATTAATGCTCACCCCTGGTCTTGAGTTGATACTCATGTTGTGGTCATGATTAGCCACTGTGCAAAAATATGTGACCTTAAACACCAATAAATAATAAAGTCAGTATCCTCTAGAGGTGTATAACTAAGATTAATTCACATAGGTTGTATCAAGGGGCTTCAGTACCCTCTAGAGGTGTGCAACTATGATTAATTCACATAGGTTGTACCAAGGGGCTTCAGTGCCCTCTAGAGGTGTGTAACTATAATTAATTCACATAGGTTGTATCAAGGGGCTTCAGTACCCTCTAGAGGTGTGTAACTATAATTAATTCACATAGGTTGTATCAAGCGGCTTCAGTGCCCTCTACAGGTGTGTAACTAAGATTAATTCACATAGGTTGTATCAAGGGGCTTCAGTACCCTCTAGAGGTGTGTAACTATAATTAATTCACATAGGTTCTATCAAGGGGCTTCAGTACCCTCTAGAGGTGTGTAACTATGATTAACTCACATAGGTTGTATCAAGGGGCTTCAGTACCCTCTAGGGGTGTGTAACTATAATTAATTCACATAGGTTGTATCAAGCGGCTTCAGTACCTTCTAGAGGTGTGTAATTAAGATTAATTCACATAGGTTGTATCAAGGGGCTTCAGTACCCTCTAGAGGTGTGTAACTATGATTAATTCACATAGGTTGTATCAAGGGGCTTCAGTACCCTCTAGAGGTGTGTAATTAAGATTAATTCACATAGGTTGTATCAAGGGGCTTCAGTACCCTCTAGAGGTGTGTAACTATGATTAATTCACATAGGTTGTTTCAAACACCAATAAATAATAATAAAGTCAGTACCCTCTAGAGGTGTGTAACTATAATTAATTCACATAGGTTATATCAAGGGGCTTCAGTACCCTCTAGAGGTGTGTAACTATAATTAATTCACATAGGTTGTATCAAGCGGCTTCAGTACCCTCTAGAGGTGTGTAACTATAATTAATTCACATAGGTTGTATCAAGTGGGTTCAGTACCCTCTAGAGGTGTGTAATTAAGATTAATTCACATAGGTTGTATCAAGGGGCTTCAGTACCCTCTAGAGGTGTGTAACTATGATTAATTCACATAGGTTGTGTCAAGGGGCTTCAGTACCCTCTAGGGGTGTGTAACTATAATTAATTCACATAGGTTGTATCAAGCGGCTTCAGTACCCTCTAGAGGTGTGTAACTATAATTAATTCACATAGGTTGTATCAAGTGGGTTCAGTACCCTCTAGAGGTGTGTAATTAAGATTAATTCACATAGGTTGTATCAAGGGGCTTCAGTACCCTCTAGAGGTGTGTAACTATGATTAATTCACATAGGTTGTGTCAAGGGGCTTCAGTACCCTCTAGGGGTGTGTAACTATAATTAATTCACATAGGTTGTATCAAGGGACTTCAGTACCCTCTAGAGGTGTGTAACTATAATTAATTCACATAGGTTGTATCAAGTGACTTCAGTACCCTCTAGAGGTGTGTAATTAAGATTAATTCACATAGGTTGTATCAAGGGGCTTCAGTACCCTCTAGAGGTGTGTAACTATGATTAATTCACATAGGTTGTGTCAAGGGGCTTCAGTACCCTCTAGAGGTGTGTAACTATGATTAATTCACATAGGTTGTATCAAGGGGCTTCATAGGGGAGCTCTACATTTTACATTATGATCAACTGAAGAAAAGGCATGATGCCTGGATTATTTTTGTCACTCCTGGGGGACTCAAGGATTGACAGTGTATCCTATGAAGATGGATTGCTTAATGTAGACTCATTCTTGGACTCTGTTTATATTGTGTTCTGTTCAAGATGAGCACTTCAGGCCCCGTGGGGCCTCTTGTTTAAACCTGTGATCGTTAAAAAGTTGCCTTTTAACGATCACAGGTTTAGTAAATAAACCTCATGTGTTTCACAATGCAGGTTTTGGGCTATATGTAGAGTCTTATTGGAACATATACGTTATTGTGATGAGTTGACGGTAGCATGGTCTGAGTTTTGCAGCTCAGAGCGTATGTTCAACCTCGATGCTTCACGTCTCGGTTGAACATTAGCTCCAAGCTGCAAACCTCAGACCTTGTTACCGTCAATTCATCACAATAATTTATAATGTTGGCAGTACAGTGGGAGTACAGTGGGAGTACAGTTGTTCAATGGTTATGGCAGTAGACTTCAAAATGAAAGGTCCAAGGTTCAGTCCCCACCAGAGGTAACTCCATTGTGTCCTTGGGTAAGGTCCAAGGTACAATCCCTGCCAGAGGTAGCTCCATTGTGTCCTTGCATAAGGTCCAATCCCCACCAGAGGTAACTGCATTGTGTCCTTGCATAAGGTCCAATGTTCAATCCCTACCAGAGGTAACTCCATTGTGTCCTTGGTAAGGTCCAAGGTACAATCCCTACCAGAGGTAACTGCAGTGTGTCCTTGCATAAGGTCCAATCCCCACCAGAGGTAACTGCATTGTGTGCTTGGGTAAGGTCCAGGGTTCAATCCCCATCAGAGGTAACTGCATTGTGTCCTTGGATAAGGCAAGGTCCGAGGTACAATCCCACCCAGAGGTAACTGCATTGTGTCCTTCAGTAAGGTCCAAGGTTCCCCGTGGGAACCCCGGGAAGTAAGCGGCACTTGTTTACTGTGGTAAACCAGTTCCGCTTTACTGGTAAAATAGGACCCAGTCACCAATGCTTGGGGTGAACGTCCTCTAAAATGGGCAACATGTAGATCAACGATTGACCAAACTTGACTTCATCTCCATGTTGTGTAACGATTAGCCATGGTGCATAAATATGTGATGTTAACCACCAACAAACAAACAAACATAAGGTCCAAGGTTCAATCCCCACCAGAGGTAACTGCATTGTGTCTTTGGATAAGGCAAGGTCCAAGGTTCAATCCCCACCAGAGGTAACTGCATTGTGTCCTTGGATAAGGCTTTGTCCAAGGTTCAATCCCCACCAGAGGTAACTGCATTCTGTCCTTGGATAAGGCAAGGTTCAATCCCCACCAGAGGTAACTGCAACTCGTCCGAATTTTCCGTTTGGGCTCGCCAGAGGCTCGCCAAAACGGAAAATTCTTAGACTCGTTTCATAAATATTATATGAGAAAAACACTCATTCCATATCCTCTATATATCATCTGCGTTGGGTAAAGTGTTAATGTTAAGTCGTTTGTAACGGGTTAGCTTTACTGAGTGAACAGGATTTAAATGTGATTTTTTTTTTAGAAGTGCTACAGTTAAAACTAGAAGTCCTGTCCTGAAATGCGCACAAATAGCACGTCGATTTGCGCGTTAATGTACGCGTTATGATGATGGTAAGGTTATCAAATTCTGCACTTACGGCCTGTACACAAGCAAAGTTTCAGCCAATGGACCTCCGGGTAACCCGGAGGTCCATTGGCAGAAACATTGCTTGTGTTTGCTATGGGCAACAAGGATAAGCTGACATGCTTTGGGTGCCTTTCGATATGGCAATTGCAGGCAATTCCTACGCGCAATTAAGCCTCTAGATAAGCGCACAGTTCGTGACAGGACTTCTAGCTTTAACTGTACTCAGTCATAAATGTATTGAACACGATATTTGATTCGACTCAGCAATAGTATGCAGTATTCAATTTGGCATTCAATTCGGTTGCATTTGAATATTTGCAGGAGCCTGCCTGTCCATAGTTACAACCCTGATTATATTTATGAACTGTGCTGGTCTGTAATGGACATTTTGACACCCCTGTCCATAGTTACAACCCTGGTAATATTTACTAACGGTGCTGGTCTGTAATGGACATTTTGACACCCCTGTCCATAGTTACAACCCTGGTAATATTTATTAACGGTGCTGGTCTGTAATGGACATTTTGACACCCCTGTCCATAGTTACAACCCTGGTAATATATACTAATGGTGCTGGTCTGTAATGGACATTTTGACACCCCTGTCCATAGTTACAACCCTGGTAATATTTACTAACGGTGCTGGTCTGTAATGGACATTTTGACACCCCTGTCCATAGTTACAACCCTGGTAATATTTACTAACGGTGCTGGTCTGTAATGGACATTTTGACACCCCTGTCCATAGTTACAACCCTGGTAATATTTACTAACGGTTCTGGTCTGTAATGGACATTTTGACACCCCTGTCCATAGTTACAACCCTGGTAATATTTACTAACGGTGCTGGTCTGTAATGGACATTTTGACACCCCTGTCCATGGTTACAACCCTGGTAATATTTACTAATGGTGCTGGTCTGTAATGCACATTTCGACACCCCTGTCCATAGTTACAACCCTGGTAATATTTACGAACGGTGCTGGTAATATTTACTAATGGTGCTGGTCTGTAATGGACATTTTGACACCCCTGTCCATAGTTACAACCCTGGTAATATTTACTAACGGTGCTGGTCTGTAATGGACATTTTGACACTCCTGTCCACAGTTACAACCCTGGTAATATTTACTAACGGTGCTGGTCTGTAATGGACATTTTGACACCCCTGTCCATAGTTACAACCCTGGTAATATTTACTAACGGTGCTGGTCTGTAATGGACATTTTGACACCCCTGTCCATAGTTACAACCCTGGTAATATTTACTAACGGTGCTGGTCTGTAATGGACATTTTGACACCCCTGTCCATAGTTACAACCCTGGTAATATTTACTAACGGTGCTGGTCTGTAATGGACATTTTGACACCCCTGTCCATAGTTACAACCCAGGTAATATTTACTAACGGTGCTGGTCTGTAATGGACATTTTGACACCCCTGTCCATAGTTACAACCCTGGTAATATTTACTAACGGTGCTGGTCTGTAATGGACATTTTGACACCCCTGTCCATAGTTACAACCCTGGTAATATTTACTAATGGTGCTGGTCTGTAATGGACATTTTGACACCCCTGTCCATAGTTACAACCTGGTAATATTTACTAATGGTGCTGGTCTGTAATGGACATTTTGACACCCCTGTCCATAGTTACAACCCTGGTAATATTTACTAATGGTGCTGGCCTGGAATGGACATTTTGACACCCCTGCCCATAGTTACAACCCTGGTAATATTTACTAATGGTGCTGGTCTGTAATGGACATTTTGACACCCCTGCCCATAGTTACAACCCTGGTAATATATATGAACAGCACTAATCTGTAATGGATATTATAACACCATCTACACCCCCCCCCCCCCCCCCCCCTGCTCATAGTTACAACTATAGTAATATTTCGGAGCAATGTTGGTCTGTAATGGATATTATGACACCATCTACTCCTCCGGCCTATAGTTACAACCCTCGTAATAAGTATGAACAGTACTAATCTGTAATGGATAGTATCACATCATCTACTCTCCCACGCCCATAGTTACAACTATGGTAATATTTAGGAACAAGGTTGGTCTGTAATGGATATCATGACACCATCTACTCCCCGTGTCCATAGTTAAAACCCTGGTATTATTTACGGACGGTGCCGGTCTGTAATGGATATTATGACACCCTGTACTCCCCCTGTCCATGATAACAACATTGGTAACATTTATGAGCAATACCGGTCTGTAATAGATATTTTTACACCCCTGCCCATATTACAACTTTAGATATATTTATGAACAGTACTGGTTGTAATGGATTTTAACCCCCCTGGCCTGTAATGGATATCGTCACACCATGTACCCCCTCCCCCCGTCCAGAGTTACAACCCTGGTAATATTTATGAACGGTACTGGTCTGCAATGGACATTATCATACTCTGTACCCCCCCCCCCCCCCCCCCCCCCCGTCCATAGTTACAACCCTGGTAATATTTATATTTATGAACGGTACTTGTCTGTAATGGATATTATCATACTCAGTACCTCCCCCCCCCCCTCCCTGTCCATAGTTACAACCCTGGTAATATTTATGAACGGTACTGGTCTGTAATGGATATTATCATACTCTGTACCCCCCCCCCCCCCCCCCCCTGTCCATAGTTACAACCCTGGTAATATTAATGAACGGTACCGGTCTGTAATGGATATTATCATACTCTGTACTCCCCCTGCCCCCCCCCCCCCCCGTCCATAGTTACAACCCTGGTAATATTTATGAACGGTACCGGTCTGTAATGGATATTATCATACTCTGTACTCCCCCCCCCCCCCCCCCCTGTCCATAGTTACAACCCTGATAATATTTATGAACGGTACCGGTCTGTAATGGATATTATCATACTCTGTACTCCCCGTGCCCATAATGGATCTTATCATACTCTGTAACCCCCCCCCCCCCCCCCCTGTCCATAGTTACAAGCCAGGTAATATTTATGAACGGTACTGGTCTGTAATGGATATTATCATACTCTGTACCCAGCCCCCCTCCCTGTCCATAGTTACAAGCCTGGTAATTTTTATGAACGGTTTTGGTCTGTAATGGATATTATCATACTATGTACCCCCCCCCCCCCCCCCGGCTAGCCCTCCCCCCCCCCGCAACCCCTCTCCTCCCCCCCCCCCCACACCCGTCTATAGTTACAACCCTGGTAATATTTATGAACGGTACCGGTCTGTAATGGATATTATCATACTCTGTACTCCCCCTGCCCATAGTTAACTTACAATGCTGGTAACATTTATGAATGGTACTGGTCTCTAATGGATATTGTGGCACCCCCTGGCCTTAGTTACAACCCTGGTAACGGTTGTGGTCTGTAATGGATATTATGATCCCCCTACAACCCCTGCCCATAGTTACAACCCTGGTAATATTTATGGACGGTTCTGGTCTGTAATGGATATTATGATCCCCCTACAACCCCTGTCCATAGTTACAACCCTTGTAATATTTATGGACGGTTCTGGTCTGTAATGGATATTTTGACACCCCTACAACCCACCCCTGCCCATAGTTACAACCATGGTAATATTTATGAATGGTACTGGTCTGTAATGGACATTATGATCCCCCTACAACCCCTGCCCATAGTTACAACCCTTGTAATATTTATGGACGGTTCTGGTCTGTAATGGATATTATGATCCCCCTACAACCCCTGCCCATAGTTACAACCCTGGTAATATTTATGGACGGTTCTGGTCTGTAATGGATATTATGATCCCCCTACAACCCCTGCCCATAGTTACAACCCTTGTAATATTTATGAATGGTACTGGTCTGTAATGGATATTATGATCCCCCTACAACCCCTGCCCATAGTTACAACCCTTGTAATATTTATGGAAGGTTCTGGTCTGTAATGGATATTATGATCCCCCTACAACCCCTGCCCATAGTTACAACCCTGGTAATATCTATGGACGGTTCTGGTCTGTAATGGATATTATGATCCCCCTACAACCCCTGCCCATAGTTACAACCATGGTAATATTTATGAATGGTACTGGTCTGTAATGGATATTATGATCCCCCTACAACCCCTGCCCATAGTTACAACCCTTGTAATATTTATGGACGGTTCTGGTCTGTAATGGATATTTTGATACCCTACAACCCCTGCCCATAGTTACAACCATTGTAATATTTATGGACGGTTCTGGTCAGTAATGGATATTATGATCCCCCTACAACTCCTGCCCATAGTTACAACCCTTGTAATATTTATAGACGGTTCTGGTCTGTAATGGATATTATCACACCCTGTACTTCTCCTGCCAACAGTTACAACCCTGGTAATATTTATGAACAGTACTGTCTGTAATGGATATTTTGACACTCTCTACTCCTGTCCACAGTTACAACCCTGATAATATGCAGAGTCAAAAAAGAAAGTGTAACAGAAACAAATGTGAAAATTCGCATAAAGGATGAAATATAATAGTTCTAATGTTGCATGTCTGTGGACAAGAAGTCGTGCAAAGAGTTTAATGACATGCTGTTGTCCATCCAACCGTATACAATTTTGCTACGGATTTCAAAATAACACGTGCTACCCGAGAATGTCAGATTGTATGGGTGATTGACGATTTTCTGTGTGTTCTGTTGTGATAGAGAGGGTTATTGAGAAAACACGCTAGTTTTTGTCTTCCGACTTTTAAAAAATGTCAAGGTTAACCGAAAATCAGAGGTTACGTGCCATTGGTATGCATGAGGCAGGGATACCTCCAGATGAGCTGGCTGCTGAGTTCGGAGTCATTGTGGCCACTATTTACCGTCTCATTGGAATGTATAGAACCACTGGATCTACTGCCGACTGACGGCGTTCAGGTCGACCAAGAGTTACAACACATCAGGACGTCTCACTTGCAGGATCGCTTTCTTCCGGTGTCAAGGACAGCAGCAATTACTCCTGGTAGACCTAACAATAGAATTAGTACACAAACTGTCCGCAACAGACTCGCTGAACACTGCATCCGAAGTAGGCGTCCATACCACGGACCAATCCTAACCCAACGTCATCGTACCGTCAGAATGGAATGGGTACGTCAGCGTGTTCGGTGAACTCAGCAGCGTTGGAGCACAGTTCTTTTTAGTGATGAATCACGATTTTGTCTACGGTGCGCTGATGGAAGGGCAACAGTGTATCGCCGACGAGGAGAAAGGTTTTCTGATGCCGTTTCGGCGGGGGTAGTGTAATAGTTTCGGCAGGAATTTCCTTGCACCACCGAACGCAGTTGATCTTCATCGATGGTAATCTGAATGGACAGCGATAATTATATGGACGAAATTCTTGACGCTGCTGTTGCCTCGTTGTTCGGCGCTAACGTCGGAGTGCAGTTATTCCAGCAAGACAATGCCTGATGTCACGTGGTGCGTATCTGTCGTGACTTTCTTGAGGGGCAGAGCATCGAACTTCTTCCCTGGCTCCCACTTTCGCCAGATTTGTCGCCAATCGAGCATCTTTGGGATCAATTGGACTGTCGGGTACGACTTCATGATCTTCAGAGGATAGGCGATTTACGCAATGTTCTAAGGCAGGAGTGGAACGCATTACCACGGTTTGACATCCAGGGACTTATCACATGATATACCACGTGGTGTGACGATATCCATTAACAGTCGCTATGCTTTAATGTACACACCTCCCTCTCTAACTTAACAGTCGCTATGCTTTAATGTACACACCTCCCTCTCTAGCTTAACAGTCGCTATGCTTTAATGTACACACCTCCCTCTCTAGCTTAACAGTCGCTATGCTTTAATGTACACACCTCCCTCTCTAACTTAACAGTCGCTATGCTTTAATGTACACACCTCCCTCTCTAACTTAACAGTCGCTATGCTTTAATGTACACACCTCCCTCTCTAACTTAACAGTCGCTATGCTTTAATGTACACACCTCCCTCTCTAACTTAACAGTCGCTATGCTTTAATGTACACACCTCCCTCTCTAACTTAACAGTCGCTATGCTTTAATGTACACAACTCACTGGCCAACTTATTAAACTTGTTCTGTAGATATAGCATACGAAATTGTATTTGTGCGTGTATACTGCAAAATAAATCATTCATTCATTCATTCATAACATCTTCACCACCCCATCTTCAAACACTGCCCCATCCCTGAACATTCACCACCCCATCCCCGAACATCTTCACCGCCACCATCCCCGAACATCTTCACCGCCACCATCCCCGAACATCTTCACTGACACCTTCCCCGAACAGTTTCACCGCCCCATCCCTGAACAGTTTCACTCCATCCCAAACATTTTCACTTCCTCGTCCCCGAACAGATTCATTGCCCCATCCATGATCAGCATCACTTCTTCCATCCCTGAGCAGCTTCACCGCACCCATCCCATAACAGCTTCACCACCCCAGTACTGCTGTTGCTCGTCCCTGAACAGACGTCAGCATTTCTGCTGGGTGTTGCCCCCAGCCCCGAATAGAAGTCGGTATTGCTCATACTCAAACAGAAGTCAGCATTGCGGCTGTCCATTTCTGAACAGAAGCCAGCTTTGCTGTTGCCTATCCCTGAACAGAAGCAAGTGTTGCTACTGCCCATCCATGAAAAGAAGCCAGCGTTGCTACTGACCATCCCTGAACAGAAGCCAGTATTGTTGCTGTCCATCCCTGAACAGAAGACAGTTTTGTTGTTGCCCATTCATGAACAGAAGCCAGCATTACTGCTGCCCATCCCTGAACAGAAGCCAGCATTGCTGCTGGGTGTTGCCCCCATCCACAAAACAGAAGCCAACGTTGTCAATTGCTGTTGGGTGTTGCGCGTTGTTGAAACTTGTCTGTACGCCTCATAAGAATCACACTGCAAAATCACTAAACACTTGCAAACACTCCAAACAACATTGACTGGAACAAAATTACACTACACCCGCGGACACTCCAGACAACATTGACTCTGGAACAAAATCACACTACTTTCGCGCACACTATATTTGAACTTGTGCGACCTTTTTATGACATTGTTGGATAATAAGTGAGATTTACTCCCCCCCCCCCCCCTCGTGGGTGTTTTTGGTTGGTGTAAACCTCAGTATGACACAGTCATACTGAGGTTTACACCAACCAAACACACCCACCACACTGAGCAGTCATTTTCTACACAAAGAAGTCGTTTCGCCCGAACAACATCATAGCGCATTGACCTCGTTTGGTTCATTTGCACTCTTCGCGAACTTATAAAAATTGTAATTGTAATTGTTTTACACGGACAAAATTGGCGCAGGTTATTTGAGCATGCCCCCCCCCCCCCCTCCCCTCTGTGATAGTGTAACGTCTCCATATCAGAAAAATACACAAAAAATATGAAAAGAATCGATTGTTTCGCATTTTGGCCGCAGTTTTGTCAGCCATCTTGAATTCAGATGAACAATTCCAATGTGAAATGTATCGCTGGTTATAGTAGGACATATATCCATTGTAATGGTGCCCATCTTCCAATGATTCATTAATGCATGATGTCATCAAAACGACTTTGTCGATTTTTCACAATCGAAGGTCATCTTGGACGCCATCTTGAATTTTATAAAAACGCGCGCGAGTTCGTGTTCGGAATTTTTCTCTGTTGGGAAAGTTTCCTTGATTCAAGAAAAGTTAAAACCAATTCTGCACATTTTTTTTTCTCGGTTAGCCGATTTTATTTGTATTGTAATATACTAACATTTACAATGAGTAACAAGATAACTGAGTCTGAATTCAAACACACCCTACTCCCACACTGTTCAACTGTTTAAAGGATTCGTTGGGCAGTCATTTGATTCGCTGTGCCTCCTAAGATTATTATTTATTTATTGGCGTTTAAGGTCACATATTTCTGCTCAATGGCTAATCATGACTGTGACAGTTTTACGGGTGGAGGAAGCCGGAGTATCCGGAGAGAACCATCGAGCAACGACGAGCAGCTGCCAGCTCCCCAACATCGTAACTCGCACTGCAGTTTATGAGACAAAAAATGACTAGAGTGATGTCACGCATGCAGCCCGACTGTCCCAGGAATGGCAATGCTTAGACGCAAAATAGTCGGAGCCATTTTTTGTTAACAGTTTACCTAACGAATCTGCCATATCTGCACTCGTGATACACAAAATTTGCTATTCAAATTTTATTTTTTCATGTCTCTACTTCAAAACATACCTCCTGACCTATTATTTATTTATTGGTGTTTAAGGTCACATATTTCTGCACAATGGCTAATCATGACCACGACAGTTTTACGGGTGGAGGAAGCCGGAGGACCCAGAGAGAACCACCGTGCAACGGAGAGCAACTGTCAGCTCCCCAACATACTGACTCCACACAAGCAGGGTTAGCATTGGTTGAAGACAGGTGCACCATCGATGTGCAGTACGCTTAATTACACAGCGTCACCGCCCCCCCCCCCCCCCACGTGGGCAATGGGAGTGAAGTGTCGTGCCCAAGGACACAACGCGGTTGCCGCAGGTGGGATTCGAACCAAGGACCTCTCGGCTTGCTGCCTGCATCTCTACCTACTGTGCCTCCTAAGAGATTCTCTCGTGTTTTGATCAATGTAGACGAAGGCTGAGAGAAGTACGAGATGTGGGGATTGACTGGAGAAGGCTCGGAGGAGGCTGAACCTCCTCCGGGTAGGGAAGCCAAAGGAGGTCATGGAGAGGAGTGAAGGAGATAAGGGTGCGGTCATATTTTTTTTTAATTTTTTTTTAAACAATTTTAATTTCTATGACGTAATCCCCTACCAATTAAAAGGAGTTAGCAGATAATTTTAATTGCTATGACGTAGTCCCCTAACAATTGAATGATATATGATCATTCAAATGAAATTTTAAATAAAATTTGAATGGCGTAACAAGCCGGTCTTCAATCATTTTCGTTAAAGTATCTATCAATACTTTAACGAAAATGATAGTAATTTATATGGCGTAACATTTATATGGCGTAACATTTATAAATACCAAGAATAGAAAAGCTGCCAGTCTTTAATAAATTTCATTAAAGTATCTATCAAATAGATAATTAATTTTAAATTAAATTTAAATGGCGTAACATTTATAAATCCATAACGTCGCCTGAGTGCTAGAATGTTCTATGTCCCATGGGGAGATAATACATAGTCCCATAGGGGAGATAATACATAGTCCCATAGGGGAGATAATACATAGTCCCATAGGGGAGATAATACATAGTCCCATAGGTGAGATAATACAGTCCCATAGGGGAGATAATACATAGCCCCATAGGGAAGATAATACATAGTCCCATAGGGGAGATAATACATAGTCCCATAGGGGAGGTAATAATAGTCCCATAGGGGAGATAATACATAGTCCCATAGGGGAGATAATACATAGTCCCATGGGGGAGGTAATATATAGTCCCATAGGGGAGGTAATACATAGTCCCATAGGGGAGATAATACATAGTCGCATAGGGGAGATAATACATAGTTCCATAGGGGAGATAATACATAGTCCCATAGGGGAGGTAATAATAGTCCCATAGGGGAGATAATACATAGTCCCATAGGGGAGATAATACATAGTCCCATGGGGGAGGTAATATATAGTCCCATAGGGGAGGTAATATATAGTCCCATAGGGGAGATAATACATAGTCGCATAGGGGAGATAATACATAGTCGCATAGGGGAGATAATACATAGTTCCATAGGGGAGATAATACATAGTCCCATAGGGGAGGTAATATATAGTCCCATAGGGGAGATAATACATAGTCCCATAGGGGAGGTAATACATAGTCCCATAGGGGAGGTAATATATAGTCCCATAGGGGAGATAATACATAGTCGCATAGGGGAGATAATACATAGTCGCATAGGGGAGATAATACATAGTCCCATAGGGGAGGTAATATATAGTCCCATAGGGGAGATAATACATAGTCCCATAGGGGAGATAATACATAGTCCCATAGGGGAGGTAATATATAGTCCCATAGGGGAGATAATACATAGTCGCATAGGGGAGATAATATATAGTCCCATAGGGGAGGTAATATATAGTCCCATAGGGGAGATAATACATAGTCCCATAGGGGAGGTAATACATAGTCCCATAGGGGAGATAATACATAGTCGCATAGGGGAGATAATACATAGTCCCATAGGGGAGGTAATATATAGTCCCATAGGGGAGATAATACATAGTCCCATAGGGGAGGTAATACATAGTCCCATAGGGGAGATAATACATAGTCGCATAGGGGAGATAATACATAGTCGCATAGGGGAGATAATACATAGTCCCATAGGGGAGATAATACATAGTCCCATAGGGGAGATAATACATAGTCCCATAGGGGAGATAATACATAGTCCCATAGGGGAGATAATACATAGTCCCATAGGGGACACAGAACATTCTAGCACTCAGGCGACGTTATGACAAATGATCATTTAAACGAAATGAATAGTGAAATTTAAATGGCGTCACAAGCTGGTCTTCAATAATTTTTGTTAAAGACTCTATCAAATAGATAATTAATTTTAAACCTTTATATGGCGTAACAAGTGAAAAGCTGTTGGTTTTCAATAATTTTCGTTAAAAATTCCATAAGTATTTAAATTTATTAACAATTATTCTAACATATTTCCTTGAAGAAACAAAATGGCGCAGCAGTTTGTGATAAATACATGTATATGGCATGCTTCAACAAAGCAAAATTGGAAAGTGTTAGAGCGCGTAATTGGAGGGTGGGGGTGGGGCGGGGGGTATTGTGCTTTTGAACAATGGGTCACCTACCCCCTTTGTTTTGCTACATTTAAACATCAGTGAAATTTAAACGGCGGCGGAATTTTTTATTATTTTTTTTTTCTCATTCATTACCGTCTGTCGCTTATCAAAAAACCCTTAGGCGTTTAAGAGCTAATTGTGTTAATCATGTTCCACTACTTTTTTCTTATAGAAATTTACAAAATCAAATGAAAATAATGTCCGGCCACCATTTCTCCAATAATTGCTTTTAATTGTTAAACTCAAGTAAGAAAGGAAAGGTACTAATAATAATATTAGGGTGATAACCTCTGTGACTTGTTGAAAATGTATCATTAAAAACATCCCTGATAAATTGTTAACGAGCCAATAGAAAGCCACGCCCCTTTGTGATAGCCACTATCCAGGCTCAACCAAATAGATTTAGGGAATCGTTACGTGCACCTGTCAAATTTCATTCAGTGTTTCCGATCGCAACAGTGAAGACTCCAAGTAAATATGGAGAGAATTTCATGTTCCGTTTGTGACAAGACCTTTTTGGCAGTCTCTGTACATATACATATTAAATGAAACGGATAATTAATTTTAAAGATAAAAAGTCGATCAAAAAGCCCATCAGAAAACATGTAAGGCACGTCCATCCCATGATAAAAGTTTTGATAAAAATCCCACCTTTACCTCCCAAAATCTCAAAACAACATGAAATAACTACCACCATTCTATCGCAAATGTTTTGATAAAATAATCGATTTTTACACAAGCATTTATCAAAAACAAACCATCCTTTCGTGTCATACCGTTCCCTGAGTTCCAATGTGTTCTATGTGCCAGTAGGCACATAGAACACATTGGATCTCAGGGGACAATACGTCCTACCTTTATCCAAAAAAACCTCACAGAAACGTGAGAACTACCATTTAATCGTAAACGTTTTGACCTTTATCCAAAAATATGTAACAGGCCTAGCCCCCTACCATCTTACAAGGTTTGTGAAGAAAATCAGCAGTTCTTCTATATCCCCCTTCGTATACCCCCCCCCCCCCCCCCCCCCCCACACACACACACACACACTGTAAAAGTAGTATAAACGCTGTTACCTGATTAGCCGCAAAAATATTCAATGGGAAGGGGATATGCGACTCTGTATTAACAAGCAAAAAATGCGAGATAGGTTCAGACTTTGGAAACATGAGAACATAGAGAGACAGGGCATTGCATTGTCTGTGTTGGGCTGATATCATAACAAGAAAGGGGGAATTATAATCCTTGTGCTAAATATTAGAAGGCACAATTTTGATTTAAGGGAGGTTCTCGGTTCGAATCCCACCTGTGGCAACCGCATTGTATCCTTGGTGAAGACACTTCACCCCTATTGCCCACGTGGGGGCACGGTGGCGTTGTGTACTAACGCGTACTGCACGTCGATGGCGCACTTGTCTTTAACCAATGCTAATCCTGCTTAGTAGGTAATAAATGCCGATTCCAACTCAGATGTACATGTACATGTACACGTACATCGATGTACACCTCCATAGGGTTTAGTGTTAAAATCGTGTACAGGTACACGATTTATCGTTTTTTTATGGTGATTTGGAATTGGCTTTGCCGATTCCACATCACTGGATTCTATATACACATCGCTCAAGAGTGAAAAAAATGTATGAACTTTTAAGGAAAAAGAGGTGTATCGTCTGATTTGGAATCGGCAAATGGGTTTCCCCCATAGGATTCAGTGTTAAAATTGCGAGCAAAAAACGTGTTGCCGTTTCTAAATCATCATCAAAAAGTGGTTTGCTGATTCTAAATCATCCGTGCCTGTACACGATTTTAACACTGAATCCCTATGGAGGCGTACACGGAAATCCATTTGCGGATTTTACATCAGAAATCGAAACGTGTACGGTACACGGAAAAGAGGTGATTTCGAACTGGCAAACCCACTGCCACGATGATAATAAAAACTGACACACATGTTTTTGTTGTGATTGAATGAGGGTTTTCGTTCAAAAGAGTCGACTATAAATATGAGTGTCAGTTTTAAAAGAGTTGCATGAATGAAAGGCATTCGTTCAAAAGAGTCGACTATAAAATATGATCTGTAAAAATAGACATTCATGTTTTGTTTCAATGTAACGAAAAGAAATTGAGTTTAGAAACAATTAGAAAAAGCAGAGGTAAAAATCGTTTGTTCGCGTTTTGTCACTGTTAATTTTGTGAAGTAATCTTAATAGACACTTTATGGAATGTTTGATGAAATTGTCGCTCATGTTTTTGTTGTGATTGAATGAAGGTTTTCGTTCCAAAGAGTCGACTATAAATATGAGTGTCAGTTTTAAAAGAGTTGCGTGAATGAAAGGCATTCGTTCAAAAGAGTCGACTATAAAATAGGATCTGAAAAAATAGACATTCATGTTTTGTTTCAATGTAACGAAAAGAAATTGAGTTTTGAAACAATTAGAAAAAATCAGAGGTAAAAATCGTTTGTTCGCGTTTTGTCACTGTTAATTTTGTGAAGTAATCTTAATAAACACTTGATGGAATGTTTGATGAAAATGTCGCTCATGTTTTTGTTGTGGTGTGAATGAAGGTTTTCGTTTTAAATGGATCGTTTTAATAATGTATAAAAAACGCATTTTCCACTCAATTAGGTTTGAGTGGTAAATTTTTAATATATTCATGATAATGATCAGAGATTTGAATGAATCCTTTTAACGTTAAATTAGAAAAAACGGTTTCTTTTATGTGCTAAAATTTTTTTAACTGTCTTCAAAGGTTCTCTCTTAATTCGACATTGAGTGGATGTTTTTTTGATATATGAATGGAAATTCCTTTTAACAGACGTAAATTACTCTCAAATGCGTTAAATCAGAAACTGGTTTGTCATGTGCTTAAAAGTTTTTAAACTTTCAAGTTTTCCCAATTCAATCAATACTAAGTTGAGATATGAATTTTTTTAGTTATTATATTAAAGACAGAAGATTTTTATTAACTTAAAACATAAAAAATAATTATACATTTAATTTTGAAAATAATAAAATAACTCACATTAGCATACTTAAAGGAACATTAACAATTAAAAACGAAAAATGTTTTTACAGATGGATTCTAGACGCCGAGATCAAATTTTAGACGAGTATGAACGTGCTAAGAAGGGCATTCAATCGGCTGACAGAAGCAGACGTCCCGGAGAGATGGATCTCAGATGCGAGACCACAAAAATATTTAAACCTTTGACAGAGAGTCAAGAGCGAAGCAAGAAGGAGATAGTCGAAGAATTGAGACCTATAAAAGAGAGTTCTTTGAGAATGGGTTTGTTGCCCGGTAGTTTTGGAAATCGATATTCCTTTCAATCTACACCGGATTACGTTCCCACGGGAATTCAAACAGACGTGAGCGACGATGAAACTCCAATTATCACCACTGATAGCGTCGCATCGTCCGAGGATGGCGGTAAGAGAGATCTGTTGTATGGATTTTATAAGGATTCGGACGGTAGAACTTTTGTCGGCGATACAAAAGTCGAAATAGGTGATGATAAATTAACCGTAGGCTCGAATAGGTACGAATTAACTTCCGGACTGCGCAAATTGCTCCTTTACGACAAGCCTAGTGATTACACGGAACAGGATTTCGACAATTACGGCGACATTCTGGTTCAGACCCACGCCATGAAGAGAAATAACGATGCCAGAGAGACGAGACCCAAAGCCAACAGGGGTTACAAGTGGACGAAAATAATGAAACCCATATGGGATATGAATAAGAAGTTCGTCGAATCGGTGACTGGCAAAGGGGTGAAAACCACTTTTCTTCCGAGCGATTCTGACGCTCTGTCTCAGAGATTGAGATTGTTGATGGCTAGTAGACGGGCTGGTAACACAGGGTTAGATAATGAAATAGTTACTATATCTGACGAATTGTTAAGACAGAAGGTTTTGAATAAAAACCATGATAAAAGGCTGATGAACGAATTGAAGGATTGATGTATATATAATAAGTAGAGAGAAACAAACAAACAAACAAAAATATATAAAATAAAAAACAGTAAATTTTTACACTAGAATAATAAAAGTATTTAAACAACGGTTCTGGACGGTTCTGGTCTGTAATGGATATTATCATACTCTGTACCCCCCCCCCCCCCCCCCTGTCCATAGTTACAACCCTGATAATATTTATGGACGGTTCTGGTCTGTAATGGATATTATCATACTCTGTACTCCCCCCCCCCCCCCTCCCTGTCCATAGTTACAACCCTGATAATATTTATGGACGGTTCTGGTCTGTAATGGATATTATCATACTCTGTACCCCCTCCCTCCCTGTCCATAGTTACAACCCTGATAATATTTATGGACGGTTCTGGTCTGTAATGGATATTATCATACTCTGTACTCCCCCCACCCCCCTCCCTGTCCATAGTTACAGCCCTGATAATATTTATGGACGGTTCTGGTCTGTAATGGATATTATCATACTCTGTACCCCCCCCCCCCCCCCCCCGTCCATAGTTCCAACCCTGATAATATTTATGGACGGTTCTGGTCTGTAATGGATATTATCATACTCTGTACCCCCCCCCCCCCCCCCCTGTCCATAGTTACAACCCTGGTAATATTTATGAACGGTACCGGTCTGTAATGGATATTATCATACTCTGTACTCCCCCTGCCCCCCCCCCCCCCCCCGTCCATAGTTACAACCCTGGTAATATTTATGAACGGTTCTGGTCTGTAATGGATATTATCATACTCTGTACCCCCCCCCCCCCCTCCACACCCGTCTATAGTTACAACCCTGATAATATTTATGAACGGTACCGGTCTGTAATGGATATTATCATACTCTGTACTCCCCCCCCCCCCCTGTCCATAGTTACAACCCTGATAATATTTATGAACGGTACCGGTCTGTAATGGATATTATCATACTCTGTACTCCCCCTGCCCATAATGGATATTATCATACTCTGTACTCCCCCTGCCCATAATGGATATTATCATACTCTGTACTCCCCCTGTCCATAGTTAACTTACAATGCTGGTAACATTTATGAATGGTACTGGTCTCTAATGGATATTGTGGCACCCCCTGGCCTTAGTTACAACCCTGGTAACGGTTCTGGTCTGTAATGGATATTATGATCCCCCTACAACCCCTGCCCATAGTTACAACCCTGGTAATATTTATGGACGGTACTGGTCTGTAATGGATATTATGATTCCCCTGCAACCCCTGCCCATAGTTACAACCATTGTAATATTTATGGACGGTTCTGGTCTGTAATGGATATTTTGAACACCCCTACAACCCCTGCCCATAGTTACAACCATTGTAATATTTATAGACGGTTCTGGTCTGTAATGGATATTATGATTCCCCTACAACCCCTGCCCATAGTTACAACCATTGTAATATTTATAGACAGTTCTGGTTTGTAATGGATATTATGATCCCCCTACAACCCCTGCCCATAGTTACAACCATTGTAATATTTATGGACGGTTCTGGTCTGCAATGGATATTATCACACCCTGTACTCCTCCTGCCAACAGTTACAACCCTGGTAATATTTATGAACAGTACTGTCTGTAATGGATATTTTGACACTCTCTACTCCTGCCCACAGTTACAACCCTTGTAATATTTATGGACGGGTCTGGTCTGCAATGGATATTTTGATACCCCTACAGTCCCTGCCCATAGTTACAACCATGGTAATATTTATAGACGGTTCTGGTCTGTAATGGTTATTAGGATTCCCCTACAACCCATGCCCATAGTTACAACCCTGGTAATATTTATAGACGGTTCTGGTCTGTAATGGATATTTTGACACCCCCTACAACCCCTGCCCATAGTTACAACCATTGTAATATTTATAGACGGTTCTGGTCTGTAATGGATATTTTGACACCCCTACAACCCCTGCCCATAGTTACAACCATGGTAATATTTATAGACGGTTCTGGTCTGTAATGGATATTATGATTCCCCTGCAACCCCTGCCCATAGTTACAACCATTGTAATATTTATGGACGGTTTTGGTCTGTAATGGATATTATGATTCCCCTACAACCCCTGCCCATAGTTACAACCATTGTAATATTTATGGACGGTTCTGGTCTGTAATGGATATTATGATTCCCCTACAACCCCTGCCCATAGTTACAACCATTGTAATATTTATGGACGGTTCTGGTCTGTAATGGATATTATGATTCCCCTACAACCCCTGCCCATAACATTGTAATTTTTATAGACGGTTCTGGTCTGTAATGGATATTATGATTCCCCTACAACCCCTGCCCATAGTTACAACCATTGTAATATTTATAGACGGTTCTGGTCTGTAATGGATATTATGATTCCCCTACAACCCCTGCCCATAGTTACAACCATTGTAATATTTATAGACGGTTCTGGTCTGTAATGGATATTTTGACACCCCTACAACCCCTGCCCATAGTTACAACCATTGTAATATTTATGGACAGTACTGGTATGTGATGGATATTTTGATACCCCTACAGTCCCTGCCCATAGTTACAACCATTGTAATATTTATGGACGGTTCTGGTCTGCAATGGATATTATCACACCCTGTACTCCTCCTGCCAACGGTTACAACCCTGGTAATATTTATGAACAGTACTGTCTGTAATGGATATTTTGACACTCTCTACTCCTGCCCACAGCTACAACCCTGGTAATATGCCGTGTCAAAAAAGAAAGTGTAACAGAAACAAATGTGAAAAATAGTGTTGTATAATTGGGGTTAACTGATTTAGTGAAGATCAGTTGCCAAGATCCACTTAGTGAACAGTGTTCACAGTAATGCTCGGTTGGTTTCTCAGTGTTATTGAGATGTTAGTTTGGGAGCAATTTGAGTGTGACTTTGGATGTTAAATCGTTCGGACGTTATTTCGACTGTGTGTCAACCTCTGTTTATTGATACTGCTGTGTGCGGTATTCCGTTTGTTATACTGCTGTGTGTGGTATGCTTTCTATAATACTGCTGTGTGCGGTATTCCGTCTGTTATACTGCTAGGTGTGGTATGACATCTATAATACTGCTGTGTGCGGTATTCCGTCTGCTATACTGCTGTGTGCGGTATGCTATCTTTCATACTGATATGTGCGGTATTTACTGCTGTGTGCGGTAAGACTGTTATGATTTCCATGTCTTCCTTTAATTGATAACGCTCTTAAATTTCATCCAAATTCATTGAATGTTAATCAACACTGAATATACAACATTGGCGTCGCCGACTAAAACTTAAGAAATTCGGCGATTGAAAATTGTTCCTTCAGTTTTATTAATGTTTTTTTCCTTTGGTTAACATTTTGTGAAAATGTCCATTCATAGAGTTGTGATTTGAAGGTTATTAGCTTTCATTCACAATAAAATCTGTTCATATTTAACACCCTATTGGAAGTTAATTGCTTTCATGGGTTATATCATTTTTCTGTCTGTTGATTTTTTAAATATTTTGTACTAGTTTTTAAAATTGTTACTAATCTCTCTATTTTTAAGCAGACTGTTGGTGATTTTTGCTTGTCACAAGATGTATATGAATCTGAGACATTTTAGCCAGACACGCAAACATGGAGGGGTGGAAGAATGGTGTAATCGGTTTGGCCACAGAGAGAAGATAGTGCATTGGTTTTAACCGGGTAGTCCGAGCGTCTTTTAACACCGTCTAAATACAAAGTCAACTGAATGAAATTGTTAAGAATGAAGACCTCCTAATTTCAACGATGGAGAACACGGAAATAGAGGAATAGCTTGGCAACAACTGGACGAAGCCGATACAGGTCAAACATCAGAACGTCGACGACATCTTATCCAGTTGGCCCAGGAGAATCGACGAGGAACTTAAACTGGCGCAAGCCCAACTTGCAGACGCTGTAAATTGGTCAGTCTCATGACGACACGAAAGGATGCTGAAACTAGATTCAATTCTGCACCGTGCACAGATACAACCCAGCATACAGTTCTCAGCTCCGAATTGACACTGTCTGTACCAACACAGTTTTATTCAACCATGTCGACTCAGCCAAGTGATATTAAACCTTCACAGCAAAAGTCTTAACTAGCTCATTCTTCAATTTCGCATGTATCACATTCACCTCTGGAATCTGTGCTGCCACTTCCAGCAAATTATTCAGTGCATGAAATTGAGCACGAGAAGTTTCAAAGCATCTCACCTTCAACATTTATGCGGCCATTTGCTGCATTTGGTTTGGGGGAGAATGCAATGATTATCAGTGAATGTTTAAAGTTACCTAAATGCTCGCAACGTGAACACATTCACATTTAACATACACGCGGTCATTTACTGTATCTGTTGTTGATGATGAAATAGTCACTGAAAGTTTATGCGAAACTGAAGACATGAGTAAACCCAGTAATGGCTGGGCTAATTACGATAATGGTTGTGACAGTGTTGAAGTGCCTTCTGGATAAACTACAGGTTTGCGATCACATGGTGTACTTAATCCGGTTTTCACAAACAGAAGTCAGCACCAAAAAGCAGCGCCGGATCAATGGACGGAAGGGCAATGATTATTTTTATCATACCAGAATACCTCCTGATACATCACTGAATCTTTTCGGGGTGAACTTGGGTATCCTGATGCTAACAGTAAACTTGAAACTGCACTTATGTTTTTAAAAGGAATCATGTGTGGAATCGGCTGTAAAAATAACAGCCAAAAGAAAACAAGAGAACATAATGATAATTGATGAGGTTATTCGCTTCATTGATTACGAGTAATTATGTTTTTAAATAAATTATTGTCTTTTCTGGGAATTTATGAGTTTGGCAGTGAGGTAATTCGCTTCACTGTTGAGCTGCTCATAGGACATATATTATGGTTCTTCACATGATTCCACAACAACATTGTACTTTTCTGCACCAATGTTCACTTGTTTGCATGTAAAAACTTAGCAAATTGTTACTTCGCACTTCTGCAAGACACATGGATAACTAGTTCCATTTTACACAACCTTTCACTTCTTAAATGCGGCCTCGATACAAGCACTTGCTTTTAACAAAACTTCTGTTCTTCGTGTCAACCCTTAATGTATCACAGCACAGCCAATGCAGTGAATCATTTTTGATTCTGCCCAGGTCTTGTCTCGATATGTTGTGTTTCTGAACAGAATTATTCAGCAATTTGTGATAACTGTCGCCTGTTTGATCAGTGAAATGTCTTTTTGTACGTATATCATTTTAAACGCCCAACGAAGATCAGATATTTGATGAGGTTATTTGCTTCATTGAATATTTTCATTTGTAAATAGATGTTTTTACCTCCTGGTGGATTGCACAAACTCGTGTTAATTTCCTTTGAGTTCAGGACCCACAGTACTTTTCACATGTAAGCCTCTGTTCAGACAGGATTCAAACCGTAAATATTCATGGGGGGAATGTTGTATAATTGGGGTTAACTGATTTAGTGAAGATCAGTTGCCAAGATCCACTTAGTGAACAGTGTTCACAGTAATGCTCGGTTGGTTTCTCAGTGTTATTGAGATGTTAGTTTGGGAGCAATTTGAGTGTGACTTTGGATGTTAAATCGTTCGGACGTTATTTCGACTGTGTGTCAACCTCTGTTTATTGATACTGCTGTGTGCGGTATTCCGTTTGTTATACTGCTGTGTGTGGTATGCTTTCTATAATACTGCTGTGTGCGGTATTCCGTCTGTTATACTGCTAGGTGTGGTATGACATCTATAATACTGCTGTGTGCGGTATTCCGTCTGCTATACTGCTGTGTGCGGTATGCTATCTTTCATACTGATATGTGCGGTATTTACTGCTGTGTGCGGTAAGACTGTTATGATTTCCATGTCTTCCTTTAATTGATAACGCTCTTAAATTTCATCCAAATTCATTGAATGTTAATCAACACTGAATATACAACAATAGCATAAAGGATGAAATATAATAGTTCTATTGTTGCATGCCTGTGGACAAGAAGTCGTGCAAAGAGTTTAATGACATGCTGTTGTCCATCCAACCGTATACAATTTTGCTACGGATTTCAAAATAACACGTGCTACCCGAGAATGTCAGATTGAATGGGTGATTGACGATTTTCTGTGTGTTCTGTTGTGCTAGAGAGGGTTATTGAGAAAACGCGCTAGTTTTGGTCTTCCGACTTTCAAAAAATGTCAAGGTTAACCGAAAATCAGAGGTTACGTGCCATTGGTATGCATGAGGCAGGGATACCTCCAGATGAGCTCCCTGTTGAGTTTGGAGCCACTGTGGCCACTATTTACCGTCTCATTGGAATGTATAGAACCACTGGATCTACTGCCGACTGACCGCGGTCCGGTCGACCAAGAGTTACAACACATCAGGACGTCTCACTTGCGGGATCGCTTTCTTCTGGTGTCAAGGACAGCAGCAATTACTCCTGGTAGAACAAACAATAGAATTAGTACACAAACTGTCTGCAACAGACTCGCTGAACACTGCATCCGAAGTAGGCGTCCATACCACGGACCAATCCTAACCCAACGTCATCGTACCGTCAGAATGGAATGGGTACGTCAGCGTGTTCGGTGAACTCAGCAGCGTTGGAGCACAGTTCTTTTTAGTGATGAATCACGATTTTGTCTACGGTGCGCTGATGGAAGGGCAACAGTATATCACCGACGAGGAGAAAGGTTTTCTGATGCCGTTTCGGCGGGGGTAGTGTAATAGTTTCGGCAGGAATTTCCTTGCACCACCGAACGTCGGAGTGCAGTTATTCCAGCAAGACAATGCCTGATGTCACGTGGTGCGTATCTGTCGTGACTTTCTTGAGGGGCAGAGCATCGAACTTCTTCCCTGGCTCCCACTTTCGCCAGATTTGTCGCCAATCGAGCATCTTTGGGATCAATTGGACTGTCGGGTACGACTTCATGATCTTCAGAGGATAGGCGATTTACGCAATGTTCTAAGGCAGGAGTGGAACGCATTGCCACGGTTTAACATCCAGAGACTTATCACATGATATACCACGTGGTGTGACGATATCCATTAACAGTCGCTATGCTTTAATGTACACACCTCCCTCTCTAACTTAACAGTCGCTATGCTTTAATGTACACAGCTCCCTCTCTAACTTAACAGTCGCTATGCTTTAATGTACACACCTCCCTCTCTAACTTAACAGTCGCTATGCTTTAATGTACACACCTCCCTCTCTAACTTAACAGTCGCTATGCTTTAATGTACACACCTCCCTCTCTAACTTAACAGTCGCTATGCTTCAATGTACACACCTCCCTCTCTAACTTAACAGTCGCTATGCTTTAATGTACACACCTCCCTCTCTAACTTAACAGTCGCTATGCTTTAATGTACACACCTCCCTCTCTAACTTAACTGTCGCTATGCTTTAATGTACACAACTCACTGGCCAACTTATTAAACTTGTTCTGTAGATATATCATATGAAATTGTATTTGTGCGTGTATACTACAGAATAAATCATTCATTCATTCATTCATAACATCTTCACCACCCCATCTCCAAACACTGCCCCATCCCTGAACATCTTCACCACCCCATCCCCGAACATCTTCACCGCCACCATCCCCGAACATCTTCACCGCCACCATCCTCGAACATCTTCACTGACACCTTCCCCGAACAGTTTCACCGCCCCATCCCTGAACAGTTTCACTCCATCCCAAACATTTTCACTTCCTCGTCCCCGAACAGATTCATTGCCCCATCCATGATCAGCATCACTTCTTCCATCCCTGAGCAGCTTCACCGCACCCATCCCATAACAGCTTCACCACCCCAGTACTGCTGTTGCTCGTCCCTGAACAGACGTCAGCATTTCTGCTGGGTGTTGCCCCCAGCCCCGAATAGAAGTCGGTATTGCTCATGCTCAAACAGAAGTCAGCATTGCGGCTGTCCATTTCTGAACAGAAGCCAGCTTTGCTGTTGCCTATCCCTGAACAGAAGCCAGCGTTGCTACTGCCCATCCATGAAAAGAAGCCAGCGTTGCTACTGACCATCCCTGAACAGAAGCCAGTATTGTTGCTGTCCATCCCTGAACAGAAGCCAGTTTTGTTGTTGCCCATTCATGAACAGAAGCCAGCATTGCTGCTGCCCATCCCTGAACAGAAGCCAGCATTGCTGCTGGGTGTTGCCCCCATCCACGAAACAGAAGCCAACGTTGTCAATTGCTGTTGGGTGTTGCGCGTTGTTGAAACTTGTCTGTACGCCTCATAAGAATCACACTGCAAAATCACTAAACACTTGCACACACTCCAAACAACATTGACTCTGGAACAAAATTACACTACACCCGCGGACACTCCAGACAACATTGACTCTGGAACAAAATCACACTACATTCGCGCACACTATATTTGAACTTGTGCGACCTTTTTATGACATTGTTGGATAATAAGTGAGATTTACTCCCCCCCCCCCCCCCCCCACTCGTGGGTGTTTTTGGTTGGTGTAAACCTCAATATGACATAGTCATACTGAGGTTTACACCAACCAAACACACCCACCACACTGAGCAGTCATTTTCTACACAAAGAAGTCGTTTCGCCCGAACAACATCATAGCGCATTGACCTCGTTTGGTTCATTTGCACTCTTCGCGAACTTATAAAAATTGTAATTGTGCTTGTTTTACACGGACAAAATTGGCGCAGGTTATTTGAGCATCCCCCCCCCCCCCTACCCTCCCCCCCCCCCCCCCCTCTGTGATAGTGTAACGTCTCCATATCAGAAAAATACACAAAAAATATGAAAAGAATCGATTGTTTCGCATTTTGGCCGCAGTTTTGTCAGCCATCTTGAATTCAGATGAACAATTCCAATGTGAAATGTATCGCTGGTTATAGTAGAACATATATCCATTGTAATGGTGCCCATCTTCCAATGATTCATTAATGCATGATGTCATCAAAACGACTTTGTCGATTTTTCACAATCGAAGGTCATCTTGGACGCCATCTTGAATTTTATAAAAACGCGCGCGAGTTCGTGTTCGGAATTTTTCTCTGTTGGGAAAGTTTCCTTGATTCAAGAAAAGTTAAAACCAATTCTGCACATTTTTTTTCTCGGTTAGCCGATTTTAGTTGTATTGTAATATACTAACATTTACAATGAGTAACAAGATAACTGAGTCTGAATTCAAACACACCCTACTCCCACACTGTTCAACTGTTTAAAGGATTCGTTGGGCAGTCATTTGATTCGCTGTGCCCCCTAAGATTATTATTTATTTATTGGCGTTTAAGGTCACATATTTCTGCTCAATGGCTAATCATGACTGTGACAGTTTTACGGGTGGAGGAAGCCGGAGTATCCGGAGAGAACCATCGAGCAACGACGAGCAGCTGCCAGCTCCCCAACATCGTAACTCGCACTGCAGTTTATGAGACAAAAAATGACTAGAGTGATGTCACGCATGCAGCCCGACTGTCCCAGGAATGGCAATGCTTAGACGCAAAATAGTCGGAGCCATTTTTTGTTAACAGTTTACCTAACGAATCTGCCATATCTGCACTCGTGATACACAAAATTTGCTATTCAAATTTTATTTTTTCATGTCTCTACTTCAAAACATACCTCCTGACCTATTATTTATTTATTGGTGTTTAAGGTCACATATTTCTGCACAATGGCTAATCATGACCACGACAGTTTTACGGGTGGAGGAAGCCGGAGGACCCAGAGAGAACCACCGTGCAACGGAGAGCAACTGTCAGCTCCCCAACATACTAACTCCACACAAGCAGGGTTAGCATTGGTTGAAGACAGGTGCACCATCGATGTGCAGTACGCTTTAGTACACAGCGTCACCGTCCCCCCACGTGGGCAATGGGAGTGAAGTGTCTTACCCAAGGACACAACGCGGTTGCCGCAGGTGGGATTCGAACCAAGGACCTCTCGGCTTGCTGCCTGCATCTCTACCAACTGTGCCTCCTAAGAGATTCTCTCGTGTTTTGATCAATGCAGACGAAGGCTGAGAGAAGTACGAGATGTGGGGATTGACTGGAGAAGGTTCGGAGGAGGCTGAACCTCCTCCGGGTAGGGAAGCCAAAGGAAGTCATGGAGAGGGGTGAAGGAGATAAGGGTGCGGTCATATTTTTTTTATATTTTTTTTTAAACAATTTTAATTTCTATGACGTAATCCCCTACCAAATAAAAGGAGTTAGCAGATAATTTTAATTGCTATGACGTAGTCCCCCAACAATTGAATGATATATGATCATTCAAATGAAATTTTAAATGAAATTTGAATGGCGTAACAAGCCGGACTTTAATCATTTTCGTTAAAGTATCTATCAATACTTTAACGAAAATGATAGTACTTTATATGGCGTAACATTTATAAATACGAACAATAGAAAAGCTGTCAGTCTTTAATAAATTTCATTAAAGTATCTATCAAATAGATAATTTCTTTGATAAATTTCATTAAAGTATCTATCAAATAGATAATTAATTTTAAGCCTTTATATGGCGTAACATTTATAAATACCAAGAATAGAAAAGCTGCCAGTCTTTAATAAATTTCATTAAAGTATCTATCAAATAGATAATTAATTTTAAATTAAATTTAAATGGCGTAACATTTATAAATCCATAACGTCGCCTGAGTGCTAGAATGTTCTATGTCCCATGGGGAGATAATACATAGTCCCATAGGGGAGATAATACATAGTCCCATAGGGGAGATAATACATAGTCCCATAGGGGAGATAATACATAGTCCCATAGGGGAGATAATACATAGTCCCATAGGGGAGATAATACATAGTCCCATAGGGGAGATAATACATAGTCCCATAGGGGAGATAATACATAGTCCCATAGGGGAGATAATACATAGTCCCATAGGGGAGATAATACATAGTCCCATAGGGGAGATAATACATAGTCCCATAGGGGAGATAATACATAGTCCCATAGGGGAGATAATACATAGTCCCATAGGGGAGATAATACATAGTCCCATAGGGGAGATAATACATAGTCCCATAGGGGAGATAATACATAGTCCCATAGGGGAGATAATACATAGTCCCATAGGGGAGATAATACATAGTCCCATAGGGGAGATAATACATAGTCCCATAGGGGAGATAATATATAGTCCCATAGGGGAGATAATACATAGTCCCATAGGGGAGATAATACATAGTCCCATAGGGGAGATAATACATAGTCCCATAGGTGAGATAATACATAGTCCCATAGGGGAGATAATACATAGTCCCATAGGGGAGATAATACATAGTCCCATAGGGGAGATAATACATAGTCCCATAGGGGAGATAATACATAGTCCCATAGGGGAGATAATACATAGTCCCATAGGGGAGATAATACATAGTCCCATAGGGGAGATAATACATAGTCCCATAGGGGAGATAATACATAGTCCCATAGGGGAGATAATACATAGTCCCATAGGGGAGATAATACATAGTCCCATAGGGGAGATAATACATAGTCCCATAGGGGAGATAATACATAGTCCCATAGGTGAGATAATACAGTCCCATAGGGGAGATAATACATAGCCCCATAGGGAAGATAATACATAGTCCCATAGGAGAGATAATACATAGTCCCATAGGGGAGGTAATAATAGTCCCATAGGGGAGATAATACATAGTCCCATAGGGGAGATAATACATAGTCCCATGGGGGAGGTAATATATAGTCCCATAGGGGAGATAATACATAGTCCCATAGGGGAGGTAATAATAGTCCCATAGGGGAGATAATACATAGTCCCATAGGGGAGATAATACATAGTCCCATAGGGGAGGTAATAATAGTCCCACAGGGGAGATAATACATAGTCCCATAGGGGAGATAATACATAGTCCCATGGGGGAGGTAATATATAGTCCCATAGGGGAGGTAATACATAGTCCCATAGGGGAGATAATACATAGTCCCATAGGGGAGATAATACATAGTCCCATAGGGGAGATAATACATAGTCCCATAGGGGAGATAATACATAGTCCCATAGGGGACACAGAACATTCTAGCACTCAGGCGACGTTATGACAAATGATCATTTAAACGAAATGAATAGTGAAATTTAAATGGCGTCACAAGCTGGTCTTCAATAATTTTTGTTAAAGACTCTATCAAATAGATAATTAATTTTAAACCTTTATATGGCGTAACAAGTGAAAAGCTGTTGGTTTTCAATAATTTTCGTTAAAAATTCCATAAGTATTTAAATTTATTAACAATTATTCTAACATATTTCCTTGAAGAAACAAAATGGCGCAGCAGTTTGTGAGAAATACATGTATATGGCATGCTTCAAAAAAGGAAAATTGGAAAGTGTTAGAGCGCGTAATTGGAGGGTGGGGGTGGGGCGGGGGGTATTGTGCTTTTGAACAATGGGTCACCTACCCCCTTTGTTTTGCTACATTTAAACATCAGTGAAATTTAAACGGCGGCGGAATTTTTTATTATTTTTTTTTTTGTCTCATTCATTACCGTCTGTCGCTTATCAAAACACCCTTAGGCGTTTAAGAGCTAATTGTGTTAATCATGTTCCACTACTTTTTTCTTATAGAAATTTACAAAATCAAATGAAAATAATGTCCGGCCACCATTTCTCCAATAATTGCTTTTAATTGTTAAACTCAAGAAGAAAGGAAAGGTACTAATAATAATATTAGGGTGATAACCCCTGTGACTTGTTGAAAATGTATCATTAAAAACATCCCTGATAAATTGTTAACGAGCCAATAGAAAGCCACGCCCCTTTGTGATAGCCACTGTACAGGCTCAACCAAATAGATTTAGGGAATCGTTACGTGCACCTGTCAAATTTCATTCAGTGTTTCCGATCGCAACAGTGAAGACTCCAAGTAAATATGGAGAGAATTTCATGTTCCGTTTGTGACAAGACCTTTTTGGCAGTCTCTGTACATATACATATTAAATGAAACGGATAATTAATTTTAAAGATAAAAAGTCGATCAAAAAGCCCATCAGAAAACATGCAAGGCACGTCCATCCCATGATAAAAGTTTTGATAAAAATCCCACCTTTACCTCCCAAAATCTCAAAACAACATGAAATAACTACCACCATTCTATCGCAAATGTTTTGATAAAATAATCGATTTTTACACAAGCATTTATCATAAACAAACCATCCTTTCGTGTCATACCGTTCCCTGAGTTCCAATGTGTTCTATGTGCCAGTAGGCACATAGAACACATTGGATCTCAGGGGACGAATTACGTCCTACCTTTATCCAAAAAAACTCACAGAAACGTGAGAACTACCCTTCTATCATAAACGTTTTGACCTTTATCCAAAAATATATAACAGGCCTAGCCCCCTACCATCTTACAAGGTTTGTGAAGAAAATCAGCAGTTCTTCTATATTCTCCTTCGTATACCCCCCCCCCCCCCCTCCCCGCCCACACCCCACACACACACTGTAAAAGTAGTATAAACGCTGTTACCTGATTAGCCGCAAAAATATTCAATGGGAAGGGGATATGCGACTCTGTATTAACAAGCAAAAAATGTGAGATAGGTGCAGACTTTGGAAACATGAGAACATAGAGAGACAGGGCATTGCATTGTCTGTGTTGGGCTGATATCATAACAAGAAAGGGGGAATTATAATCCTTGTGCTAAATATTAGAAAGCACAATTTTGATTTAAGGGAGGTTCTCGATTCGAATCCCACCTGTGGCAACCGCATTGTATCCTTGGTGAAGACACTTCACCCCTATTGCCCACGTGGGGGCACGGTGGCGTTGTGTACTAACGCGTACTGCACGTCGATGGCGCACTTGTCTTTAACCAATGCTAACCCTGCTTAGTAGGTAATAAATGCCGATTCCAACTCAGATGTACATGTACATGTACACGTACATCGATGTACACCTCCATAGGGTTTAGTGTTAAAATCGTTGAGAGGGCGCTGTGTACAGAGGTTGCGGTTTTAGCGGTGGTGGATTTTAAAGTTTTTATTGTATTATAACGTCCAAAAAGTTTAATTTTATCTGTCGTGCTTAAGCAAAAGCTTTTGCAAAACATGTTTTAAAGAGTTTTAAAAAGTTGTGTGGGTTACCAGACGGTTTTCGACCTGTTTAACGGACTTTTACCTCGAAAATAGGAAGGTGCTTGTCGGCGGCCATGTTGAAGCCCGGTCATTTGTAGCTCAAAGTTTTAAGTATTTCCTACTGTGATATTTATAATAACTATCTCCACTACATTGACAATGGGTATTTCACCTAAAAAAGACGCTATATCTATATCTGAATTTAAAGTGGCTCCAAAAAATGCGCTAAAGACTAATTTTCACTTTCAACGTGTCAAAAAGTTTTCTTTAAACCTTGACAAAGCGCTAGCGAAGAAGATCAAAGCTACTAATAGGAAACCAATGATTGAATATAAAATCACTGGTGGTGGGATTACAGGTACAATGGGTGCTATCACATTTGAACTTGTCAAAAATGTAATGTTACACTTCTTTGCCACTTATCCACCCGAAAAGGGCACAGTTATTTCAACAAACGACCTTGACATGGATCAAAATACTGTTGCAATTGTGTCACGTATTGCTATCAATGATGTGCATAAATATACTGTCAGTGTATATCCGACACGATGTAGCTTCCTGGTTAATGGTCGTGATGTGGACAAATTTATCGATGATGACTTGTTGGCTATTCATGATTGTGTAAAAAGTGTCAAAATTAACAACCAAAATGTTAACTTGGTGCAGTTAAATGAAATTCTTCGAACACAATTATTTAAGATACAGCAAGAAAGAAAACTCTCTAAAACCTCAAATACTTCAGACACCTGTCATGTATCTGTCAAAATGGAAACGAAAAGTGTAAAATGTATGAAATGCAAACGTAACGTGAATAAACGTGCAGTACAATGCGGTAAATGTAAATTTTGGATTCACTATTTTTGCGAAAAATTAGCAGATACTGAAATAGAAGCTATTGAATCTACTTTGCAAATATATATTTGTAAAATGTGTCAAAATCATGTCTCCAAAGTCCATGTAGTTAATACAGATATTAATAAATGTGCACCTACTCTTAACTTGCCTGTTATCGAACTGGACAGTGAGAACACTATAGCTAACAACTTGCTAATTGAGGAAGTTAATTCACGAATCTGTATCCCCGTGGGAACCCCGGGAAGTAAGCAGCACTTGTTTACTGTGGTAAACCAGTTCCGCTTTACTAGTAAAATAGGACCCAGTCACCAATGCTTGGGGTGAAAGTCCTCTAAAATGGGCAACATGTAGATCAACGATTGACTAAACTTTACTTCATCTCCATGTTGTGTCACGATTAGCCATGGCGCATAAATATGTGACGTTAACCACCAACAAACAAACAAACACGAATCTGTAAAGCATGTACTACATCCGATAATAGTAATCTCACATCTTGTGCTGTCTTCTGTGATACTTTACATACTGAATGCTTAATTGCGACCCAAGAAGGCGAGCTACTTTGTTCAACGTGTCATATAAACATTAATAAAAATGATGAGGTATTTATACAAGTTGATCATACAACGATAAATGTATCTGACCCTGGTACGCCTGCCAGTGTACACAGTCATATAAGCATTAACAATAGTGATAATATAGACAATGCTATTAATCATGTTAACCTAACCAACCGAACTGATTCTGATTTGACAAATCTAACAATCCCAGGTACGCTTATCATTGGTCCGAACAGCTACAGTAACTCGATTGATACTGATGTAAGAAGTACTTCCCCAATAAAAGTTGATAATAGTGTTCCTGCTGACTCTAAATCTATTCGATCTCGTGAAATGAAAGTCCGAAAGCGCGAAGAAGAGGTAAAAATTAAGGAAAAACTTTTAGAAGACTCTCAGTTTGAAAGAGTGTGGCTTCGGACACATATTAATAAACTAGAAATGAGAATAAATGAACTGGAAAAGTCAAATGACTTGTTACGTAAACAAAATGTGCACACTCTTAACAAAGGCACCTCTTGTGCTCGAGCGTCCATGAGTGCTGATATGCAATCCCCAGTTCACCCTGTATATGAGTCTAAAGTTTATGATATGATGAGCCACTTACAGGAGAGAGCAGCCACATTTATTATGAAACAAATGGATATTATGTTCGACAAATTAGAAGATTCTTCATTTGATCCACAACAGAAAACATCAACAAACTGTAATTCCAAACCCAAACATGAGGATAGACTATATAAGCCGTGCGATAAGACACATGTTTCTGACCTCATTGGATCTCCTTTGAATTATCATACTACTGTTGATGATAATAGTGCAGATATCAGTTTAAAGCAATACACTCAAGACAATCTTGTTCCACAATCGCTTGATGAGGATACGTTAAGTGCGAATAATGTCGTGAAAGATGACATTGGATGCTATGTACAATCTGAAAATATAAATGACAATGCTTGTAATCAACAACTTAATTCCCATAATTCATACCTGTCTGTGCGGAATTGCGATAATGTTAATCGTCAACATAGTCGTCGAGGGACAAATTATCATAAGCACTCGCATACATTCAAAGGTACTCCTGATAACCCACCTGATAGTTCTAGTAATTATTTTAATAAGGAACCTCCATTTAATATTAAACAGTGGAATTATAACTCTCCACAAATTAATAGTTTTTCTAAATATTCTGGCCGTTCTAATCAGCATTTTTTGTGGCGGGACCGGACTCACAAAAAAACAGACGTAACGATAGATTTGTCTGAGCCCAGTACATCTAGTGCTGGGGTAACAATAGCAACTAAAAACTGCAAGAACATTAACCCTTTACCCAACGTAACGGCCAAAACCGGCCAGCGCTATTCTCAAAAATCGCCAATTAATTTTCACTATTTTTTTCATTTTTTGTCTCAAAAACATAGGTTATGACCCCTCGTTGGAACGAGCTCGACGAGCTCGTTCCAACGAGGGGTCATAACCTATGTTTTTGAGACAAAAAATGAAAAAAATTAGTTATTCAAGAATTTTTTTTGCAAGTGTCGTCTGCTTTTCACGTTAGGTAAAGGGTTAAGACATGCTCTAGCGCATTTAAGGATTTATTCAGTGTTTGTGGCATTGTCCTGATACAAGAACACTGGCTATTCAATTGTGAACTGTCCCTTATCGGCCAAATTAGTAATGAGTTGACTGGGGTTGGAAAAGCAGTTGACGATGATCAACCAATACCTCCTGCACATATGCCTTGGGGTTATGGTGGTGTTGCAATTCTTTGGAAACGTTCAATAGAGAAATATACAAGGCCTCTACCAGATTGTAGTACTCGAATTCAGTGTGTTGAAGTAACTTCATCTCTGCCATATATTATAGTTTCAGTCTATATGCCCACTAAGTCGAGCTCGCAACGTGATGACTTTTCTGAGATTATTGATCAATTAAACGAGTTATTCTACAAATATAATATGACACATCAGTTTATAATCGGTGGTGATTTTAATGGAGATATTTCTAAGGGAAATAACTCTCCACGCACGAAGGCCTTGGAACAATTTATGGTTGAATGCAATCTGTCTACCAACTTCAATGGCCCTACATTTGTTAGTGTTTATGGAGTCCTAGTTACAGAAATTGATTATGTCTTCTACTCAAAGGATATAAAACGGTCGTATACGCAGATTTTCAGGATTTCTCATCGAATACATCAGATCACTTACCAAAACTTATGCACATTCCGATTAATTTACAGGAATTAACTTGTGTTCAATCCAACCCAAAAAAGGGTAAAATTAACTGGAACAAAATCGATAAACCACGATATCAACAAACATATTAAGACATTTGTAAGCACTGTCAATAGTGCTAAAGACGTGGGACATGTAATTGATAATGCTTTAGACATTCTTGATAAAGCTGCTGGGGATGCCTTCCCTGCAAAACGAAGAAATCAAACAAAACCAAAGCTATCTGTATGGAACTCTGAAATTTCACATGCTCTCAAAGAGAGTCGTAAGGCATTTCGTCGTTGGTCTTCAGCTGGTAAGCCTACTGACATACATCATCCTCTATTACTTTCAAAAAAAGAAACTAGATATAACTACCGAACTCTAGTTCGTAAGGCGATTGTAGCCAAAGATACTCTATTTAAAAATAAAATAATGAATGCTCGTGCTACTGACCGCAATCTCTTATATAAGTTGATAAAGCACCAGAGGAAAAACGGTACCATCTTCCTGAATGATCTACACGTTAATGAGGACATTTTTCATAATGAAGACATTGTTAGTGGTTGGCATCTACATTTCAGTACACTAGCCACCTCAACAGATTGTCATGATTTTGATCATTCTTATTTTAAACTGTGTCAAAATGACTATGATCATATCAGTCTAGTAACATCGCAGACACCAGACTCACAGATTGTTGTTGATCCAGATACTGTCTATAAGGCCATGTGTAAGTTAAATAAAGGTAAAGCTGCTGATATCTATGGTTTAACAATTGAACATTTCATTTATGCTGGATATCATTTCTGTCATTTGATTACCGATCTCATCAACTTGATGTTTAGTTATAAGTCTGTTCCTGACTTTCTGAAAATAGGTTTACTAAATCCGGTGTATAAAAACAAAGGTGACAAACAACATTCTATGAATTATAGAGGAATAACAGTACTTCATGTACTTATGAAGATTGTGGAAGTTATATTGAGAGATGTCCTCCGTGAGCACACCCTCCCTGTTCAGTCATCACTGCAAAGGGGATTTACTCAGGGATCTTCACCTATGAATAGTGCAATACTGTTGGAAGAAGTTCTTCGTGAATGCAAAGACAATAATACAACAGCATATGTTGCTTTCCTGGATGCCAAGTCTGCTTTTGATGTGGTGTCGAAGGAGATCTTATTAAGGAAAACCTATTTTTATGGTGTGGATGATACCGTATGGTCCATGATAGACAACCTGCATACTAACTGTTCTTCAGTAGTTAAATGGGAAAACTATACATCTGAACGGTTTAAGATCTGTCAAGGTGTTCGACAAGGTGGTATCCTAAGTGCCGATCTGTACAAATTATATGTTGAAGACCTATTACATATGTTCTCAAGATCTAGAATAGGTGCAAGCATTGGATCTATATCAGTAAATGCAACTGCCTGCGCCGATGATATCGCGCTCATTAGTACAGACCCAAATGATCTACAGATTCTAGTGAACACTGCTCAGTATTATAGTTCATGTCATCGATATTTACTTCAACCAAAGAAAAGTGTGGTTGTTACGATTAATCCAGGTTCACAAACAAAAATCTCGGATAGTAGAACATGGACATTAAAAGGATCGGATATGCCGAATGTTGATAGTACAGTACATCTTGGAATTACAAAAGCAACAACTTTAGCAGGAACAGCAAAACAGACAGTCGAGTGTAATATTAAGAAGGCACGTAGAGCAAGTTACAGTCTGATGCCGATAGGTCTGCATGGTGTAAATGGACTGGATCCTCAGTCGTTGATACATCTATATAAGGTGTACATCTTGCCAGTGTTGCTATATGGCCTTGAGCTACTCTCTCTAGCTAAAAGAGAATTAAAAAAGATCGAAAATTTTCAGAAAAAATTTATTAAACAAATCCTATCCTTATCTTCGAATGTAGCTGATCCAGCTATATACATCCTAACAGGACTCCTACCGACACAAGCACAGATTGACATTAAAATGTTAACATTCTTCAATAGTATCTGCCTACAACCTGGAAATAGTATAGAGCGACAAATCGCAGAACGACAGATTGCAGTAAAAGATCTGAATAGTGCCAGTTGGTTTGTTGGTGTGAAAAAACTCTCGTACAAGTATGATTTACCATCCCCAACTAGTTTACTTCAAGAACCAAGGGATAAGAATCTATGGAAGAATATGGTAAAAGATGCAGTGTATGAGTATTGGTCTGATTCTATTATAACTGCTGCTAGTACATATAGCAGCTTATCTTACCTAAATTCAACAATATATCAACCTGGTATAGTACATAGCATTTTGTATATAAAGGGTAATCCATCAAGAGCAGTGCCATGGTTAGCTACTCGACTTAAATTGCTAACTGATACATATATCCTGCAACTACATCGTAGCAAGTTCAACCCTCAACAAATGGTCAGTACTTGTCAGCTGTGTAATGCCGAAGTAGAGGATCTAATACACTTTTTACTTAAGTGTCCAATACTGATGTCAGTAAGACAACCCACTCTTACTGCAATTGCTGAACTGTGTAAGAAGAATTTTATACTTGATTTCAAGAACCTTCCTGATGATGATAAACTGCAGATTCTTATGGACAATAGCTTTATTGAACGTGACATACTAACCCAGACAGCTTTAAACCACCTCATAAACAGTATGTGTTACAATCTCCATTGTGCCAGGTACAATCTACTGATTAAGTGCAATTCGACCTGAAACCATGGTTACTCACACAACTTTGTACAGATTTAGTATAATTTTAACGGTTTTTATGGTGGCGGACATGTACAGACACTACAATTCTGCTTTTAACAAGAGACCCATCTCAACATTAGTGATGTTGACGTTGTCCTATCTGGACGCTGAGAAGAGGAGTAAGTAAGTAAGTAAGTACACGATTTATCGTTTTTTTATGGTGATTTGGAAATTTTAAGGAAAAAGAGGTGTATCGTCTGATTTGGAATCGGCAAATGGGTTTCCCCCATAGGATTCAGTGTTAAAATTGCGAGCAAAAAACATGTTGCCGTTTCTAAATCATCATCAAAAAGTGGTTTGCTGATTCTAAATCATCCGTGTCTGTACACGATTTTAACACTGAATCCCTATGGAGGCGTCCACGGAAATCCATTTGCGGATTTTACATCAGAAATCGAATTGTGTACGGTACACGGAAAAGAGGTGATTTCGAACTGGCAAACCCACTGCCACGATGATAGTAAAAACTGACACACATGTTTTTGTTGTGATTGAATGAGGGTTTTCGTTCAAAAGAGTCGACTATAAATATGAGTGTCAGTTTTAAAAGAGTTGCATGAATGAAAGGCATTCGTTCAAAAGAGTCGACTATAAAATATGATCTGTAAAAATAGACATTCATGTTTTGTTTCAATGTAACGAAAAGAAATTGAGTTTAGAAACAATTAGAAAAAATCAGAGGTAAAAATCGTTTGTTCACGTTTTGTCACTGTTAATTTTGTGAAGTAATCTTAATAGACACTTTATGGAATGTTTGATGAAATTGTTGCTCATGTTTTTGTTGTGATTGAATGAAGGTTTTCGTTCAAAAGAGTCGACTATAAATATGAGTGTCAGTTTTAAAAGAGTTGCGTGAATGAAAGGCATTCGTTCAAAAGAGTCGACTATAAAATATGATCTGTAAAAATAGACATTCATGTTTTGTTTCAATGTAACGAAAAGAAATTGAGTTTAGAAACAATTAGAAAAAATCAGAGGTAAAAATCGTTTGTTCGCGTTTTGTCACTCTTAATTTTGTGAAGTAATCTTAATAAACACTTTATGGAATGTTTGATGAAAATGTCGCTCATGTTTTTGGTGTGGTGTGAATGAAGGTTTTCGTTTTTAATGGATCGTTTTAATAATGTATAAAAAAACGCATTGACCACTCAATTAGGTTTGAGTGGTAAATTTTTAATATATTCATGATAATGATCAGAAATTTGAATGAATCCTTTTAACGTTAAATTAGAAAAAATGGTTTCTTTTATGTGCTAAAATTTTTTTAACTGTCTTCAAAGGTTCTCTCTTAATTCGACATTCAGTGAATGATTTTTTGATATATGAATGAAAATTCCTTTTAACAAACGTAAATTACTCTCAAATGCGTTAAATCAGAAACTGGTTTGTCATGTGCTTAAACGTTTTTAAACTTTCAAGTTTTCCCAATTCAATCAATACTAAGTTGAGATATGAATTTTTTTAGTTATTATGTTAAAGACAGAAGATTTTTATTAACTTAAAACATAAAAAAATAATTATACATTTAATTTTGAAAATAATAAAATAACTCACATTAGCATACTTAACGGAACATTAACAATTAAAAACGAAAAATGTTTTTACAGATGGATTCTAGACGCCGAGATCAAATTTTAGACGAGTATGAACGTGCTAAGAAGGGCATTCAATCGGCTGACAGAAGCAGACGTCCCGGAGAGATGGATCTCAGACGCGAGACCACAAAAATATTTAAACCCGTGACAGAGAGTCAAGAGCAAAGCAAGAAGGCGATAGTCGAAGAATTGAGACCTATAAAAGAGAGTTCTTTGAGAATGGGTGCGTTGCCCGGTAGTTTTGGAAATCGATATTCCTTTCAATCTACACCGGATTACGTTCCCACGGGAATTCAAACAGACGTGAGCGATGATGCAACTTCAATTATCACCACTGATAGCGTCGCATCATCCGAGGATGGCGGTAAGAGAGATCTGTTGTATGGATTTTATAAGGATTCGGATGGTAGAACTTTTGTCGGCGATACAAAAGTCGAAATAGGTGATGATGAATTAACCGTAGGCTCGAATAGGTACGAATTAACTTCCGGACTGTGCAAATTGCTACTTTACGACAAGCCTAGTGATTACACGGAACAGGATTTCGACAATTACGGCAACATTCTGGTTCAGACCCACGCCATGAAGAGAAATAACGATGCCAGAGAGACGAGACCCAAAGCCAACAGGGGTTACAAGGAGACGAAAATAATGAAACCCACATGGGATATGAATAAGAAGTTCGTCGAATCGGTGACTGGCAAAGGGGTGAAAACCACTTTTCTTCCGAGCGATTCTGACGCTCTGTCTCAGAGATTGAGATTGTTGATGGCTAGTAGACGGGCTGGTAACACAGGGTTAGATAATGAAATAGTTACTATATCTGACGAATTGTTAAGACAGAAGGTTTTGAATAAAAACCATTATAAAAGGCTGATGAACGAATCGAAGGATTGATGTATATATAATAAGTAGAGAGAAACAAACAAACAAACAAAAATATATAAAATAAAAAACAGTAAATTTTTACACTAGAATAATAAAAGTATTTAAACAACAAAACGATTTACCAGTGAAAAAAACAAAATATATTATAAAAATAAAAATATGTTGGTGATAAAGAACAGGGGATACGTGAGAACTTATGTTCAAGGCGGTTCTGGCATTGTTGATTCTATAATGTGAGCGTTCACGAGCGATGCGGGTAGAAAACTCGCATCGACTGCATTTGAGGTCGGTAAGAAGACGGCTTTGGATGCTGGTAAGAAAGCCGCATCCGAAGCCAGTGGTAGGATAGCTTCTGTGGCTGGCAAGAGGGCAGCCGACGCATTGATCGACAAGTTGATCAGTCCACCGGCAAAGCGAGCTGCGTTAGAGCGAATGCCGAAAAGTTGGAAAGATTTTAAGGATGCTGTGGTACCCATACAAAATTTAGCTAAAATGATGAGTGGATCCGGATTGAAGAGAACTCATGAAGGTGTAATATAAATAAATAATAATATTAAAAACTGAGTTTGAAAAACATAAAAAATTGTGTTTGACAAAATCTAAAATAACAAACAAAAAACATAAAACAAAGATGAACATCAAAGATATTCTTGGAACGATGCCGCGACTAAGAGGTTGAATAATGAGTTCTTTCCCAAAAGCATAAGAGGCTTGATAGTGGGAAAATCGAATTGTGGAAAGACTAATCTGTTGATGAACCTGTTGTCCCGACCCGACTGGTTGGATTACGACAGATTATTTGTATTTGGCAAGAGCTTGTTTCAACCCGAATACAGATTGCTTCGAGAGTGCATGGATCGTAGATTGCCCAAGGACGTCATAGCCAGAATCTTTGACAGTAGGGAGGAATTCGACAAAAGTGAAGCTCCTCTTTCGACCATTTTGGATGGTGTGGCGATGGAACTGATGAAGAGAAATGCATCTTCGAACGTCGAGTGTCGATTTTATGAGAACGCTAGTGACGTTCCGGATCCTAGAGAATTGAAATCAGAAGATAAGAATCTCATGATTTTTGATGATCTGCTTTTGGAGAGACAGAACCGATGCAAATCAGATTACGTTAGGGGTCGACACAGCAACGTGGACTGTTTCTACCTGTCGCAGAATTATTTTTGATTGCCCAGACAGACGATAAGGGAGAACGCAAATTTTCTATGTCTCTTTCGCCAAGATCTCAAGAATCTCAATCACATCTATGGCGATCACGTCGCAAACGACATGAGCGTGGCGGAATTCAAGAGATTCTGCAAGAGGGTTTGGGATGGAGGACTTTACAATTTCGTCGTGATCGATTTGACTAGTGAATTTAATCGCAGAAAATATCGGTGTGGATTCGACAAGTTTTATGTTTCTGATGATAATAAGATAAAGCGTGAAAATAAAAAAAAATGAGAAAATAATAAATCTTCAAATAAGTAGTATTGAAAAAATAAAAAATAAAATTAAAATATAATGTTCGAACAAGGAGAATTGTTAGAATGGATAGCCGAGAATACGGCTGCAAAACAATCCATTCAAATTGTGGTGAGTGGCGATTCGACTCGATTCGCTACGAAATTCGAACCTTCCATCAAATTGAATAGAGAAAAAAGATACGAGATGGCATTGGTGAATCTGGAGACTTATTATTCCTTTCCTAACGTCACCGAAAAGAATAACTCGTTCAAGTATTCCAACGGAGTGGATTGGTTGGAGATTCAAATTCCCAATGAAGTTACGACATAGACGATTTGAACAATTACATTCAGATGCAAATGAAGAAGGATGGAAAGGGAAGCAACAAGATCAGACTCGCTCCCAATCCTAATACCTTACAGATGATGTTGGATTTGGAAGATAATTTTCGAGTGGATTTCAACACGGACGATTCTATAGGCAAGATGCTGGGATTCGATCGAAAGATGTATCGAGGCCACGCAGCATCTGAAAATACGGTCGACATTCTCGCAGTCAATAGCATTCTGGTGAATGTGGATGTGATTGCTGGAAGCTACGTGAATGGTAGCGCTCAACCGACGATCTATTCCTTCTTTCCAAATGTGTCGCCGGGTTATAAGATCGTGGAGCGACCTCGAAATTTAGTTTATCTACCAGTGATTTTAGACACGTTGTATAGTCTCAAAACCATGTTGACGGATCAAAATGGTGAACTGTTAGATCTTCGCGGAGAGAGGGTGACGATACGATTTCACATAAGAGAAATATAAAAGCAAAAAAAAAAAAATATTGTGTATAATATATATGAATAACAAAAAATAAATAAACGCAATATTAATTTTACAAAAATTATTTAATATAAATAATTATCATTAAACAAGAAAACAACTGAAGAAAATATATTTTAAAAAAAGAATTATGACAGAATACGTGAAAAAAAACGTGAACATGTCCGCAGGACAGAGGAAGAAACTTGAGAGAGCGTTAAGAACTCGAGGTGAGGCGGTGAAATTCAAATTCACTCACGAAGATCTGACTGACGAGAGGCGGTCAGAATTCGATCACCTGGACCAAAAGTCAAATCAAAAGGATGGAGAAAGCGATTCGTGATGGAAGAGTGTTGACGGTGAGATTGAGTCCCACTCAGTTGAGATACAATTTGAGAATGAAAGGTGGTTTCATACCACTATTGACAGGAATTGTCGCAAAAGCATTACCCTTCGCCGCAAAGGCACTACCCTTTCTCGGAAAGACTCTCGGCGTGGGAGCTCTCACGGGACCCGCGAGTTCGGCAGTTGAGAAATTAATGGGTGGCAGCGGACTGTTTTTGAAGAAGGGAGGAGCCATGTGTCACGTTCACATAGACGACAGCAGTAAAGGATTGTATCTACAACCCGTTAGAGGTGACAACTCTTTGAGTGGAAACGGTCTCCATCTGAAGAGTGGACGGAATGTTGAGCGACTCAGCAAGGGTTTGTTGTTTGGTGAGAATTCACCATTTAAGAATATACCGATTTTGAATATGTTATTATAATATAAAATTATATAATTATATAAAATATAAATCATAGAAAGTATAAAATAATATATAAAATGAATAAAAAGGTGGAGAAACAATTAGACGATAATGATGAATATCGTGAGATAGAGTGCGAAAAAGATGTGGAAAAACGATTAGACGCTAATGATGGATATCTTAGGAAAGGAATAATAAAAGAGTTAAATAAAGATTGGGATATGCAGATGAAATTGAGAAGAATGAGACGTTTTCCACCGGAGACGTTTTCCACCGTCACCACTATCTTCTGAAGAGAATGGTAATGATGCGAGTGTTACCAAGAGATGCACACCATTCGTTCATAATTATGATTCGGATCAACAAATGTGTTGTTATAAAAAACGTAGCATATCACAAAAAAAAAGAAGAAGAATCAATGCTGAAATCTAAGAAAAAAGGAAACGTTATTATATTATATGGGTAATAGTGAAGAAGGAAAAAAAAAAAAAGTAATGAGATCTAAAGATGATCTCATTACTTTTTTTTCCTTCTTCTTTGCTAAAAAAATCAATCTCTCTATTGTTTATATTTCCAAGTCCGTTATTACCATGTTGACACTTGTGTTTTCTCCTTTTCGAAAATGTGTTGAATGTTTATCTTTACTCTTTTGAGTTTTTTTACATCGGTGAACGCGCTCTCACCACCCGATTTGTCCATGAGTTCGAGTGTGATTTTTGGATTATGTAACTTCCATAGAACAACGTCAGATCATCCTTGTCGAATTCTTTATCTTTAGCGATGACGATTTTCTGCAGATCGCTTTGGTACTCATAAAACAAATCGAGCATGGCTTCATCCAATTTCAAAGACATCTTATATCTATCGTATTTATACTCTAAGTCCTTCATCTCGACCTCGTTCAATTCGATGGGATCGTGTTGTTGTAATCTATAGATTTTAAAACCTAATTTCTTATTCGTTTCGACTTGTTTCAATTTCAATTCGCATCTTTTAGGTGTTGCTGTCATGATCGATTATTTGGGGGTTTTTTAGTTTTATGAATTCTTGCAATAATGTATATTTTAAATTTTGTATTTTAATAATTTGTTTAAAAAGTTTTGTTTTTTTTACTCTTTATATATATATAAAAAAAAGTTTTTTAATTTTAATTTTCTTTAATGTGAATTTTTTTTTTGTAAAAGTTTTTTTCTCTTTATATATATAAATAAAAAGTTAAATTTTAACATCCTTTTTTTCTCATATTAATTCAATTTTTTTTCAGGTCAAGAACATAAAATTGTTTAATTTTTTTGAAGGAATTAAAACATATATAAACAATTTTAAAACTTTTTAACAAATTATCAAAAAAAAGTAATGAGATCATCTTTAGATCTCATTACTTTTTTTCCTTCTTCTTCGCTAAAAATCAATCTCTATATATATTATATTTCCAAGTCCGTTATTAGCATCTTGACATTCGTCATTTTTCCACTTACGAAAATGTTTTGAATGTTTATCTTTACTCTTTTGAGTTTTTTTTACATCGGTGAACGCGCTCTCACCACTCGATTTGTCCACGAGTTTGAGTGAGATTATTGGAAATATGTATTTTCCATAGAACATCGTCAAATCGTTCTTGTCGAATTTTCTGTATTCGGCGATGATGATATTATTCAGCAGATCACTTTGGTACTCATAAAACAAATCGAGCATGGCTTCATCCAATTTCAAACACATCTGATATTTGTTGTCGTAGCGCTCTAAGCTCTCCATCTCAACCTCGTTCAATTCGATGGGATCATGTTGTTCTAATGTATAGATATTAGAACCTAATAGCTTACACACTTCGACTTGTTTCAATTCCAATTCACATCTTTTAGGTGTTGTTGTCATGATCGATTATTTGTTTTTTTTGTTTTATGAATTCTTGCAAATAATGTATATTTTAAATTTTGTATTTAAATAATAATTTGTTAAAAAAAAGTTTGTTTTTCTCTTTATATATATAAATAAAAAGTTAAATGTTAACATCCTTTTTTTTTCTTGTATTAATTCAATTTTTTTTTCACGTTTAGAACATAAAATTGATTAATTCTTTTTGAAGGAATTAAAACATATATAAACAATTTTTAAAACTTTTTAACAAATTATCATTAAATAGAAAATTCGAAAAAAAAAAAAAAAAATATTCTTACAAACTCAATTTTGAAGTAAAAACAATGATCAAGTCCGAACATCTGAATTATAGTTTAGAACGTGCAAGACTTCAAATGTTTAAAAATTGGCCTTTGCGTCTTGCTCAAAAACCCAAAGATTTAGCTGCTGCGGGTTTCATTTATGTGGGTAAAAGTGATAGAGTTGAATGTTTTTGTTGTAACATACATTTAAGGAATTGGAAACCTCACGACAGACCTTTGGTAGAACACATAAATAATACCAAAGATCGTTGCGATTATTTGAAGAAGATCCAGTCATTGGGATTGATTAAAATTGAAAACGAAGAATGGGAAAGAAATAAAAACGAGAGTTTATTAAGGGGTATTTTACAATCCGGATACACGAAGGAACAATTGTACAATACATTGAATTACGCAAACAAGACATTATCTCAATTCTTGACTTTAGAAGATTTGATTAGATTCATGAAAGAAGTAGATGAGTTATTATCATCTATTGAGAAGGAATCGGGTGATATGAACACGTGTCTGCTTTGCGAAAACAAATCCGCAAACGTTTTGTTTCTACCGTGTGCACATTTGTGTTATTGTAAGGAATGTTATTCTAGAGACGAGAAAACGAGAAGAAGAAGAAAAAAGATAGTAAAAGGAATCGAAATGCCGACGTCGAAAAAAAACAAAAACGTTTCGATTGTGAAAAATAAGAAGACGGCTAAACGAAAAGCCGTTGAAGAACTTCAAGTTTCAAAAGAAAAGAAAAAAAAAACTAAAACGAAAACGAGTGATGCACTTCAGATTCTAGACAAACGAGATATATCGAGCGAAATTCGATGAGCAATGAACGAAGGGAAAGGAGAAGAATATCTAGCATGACTCGCCATGGAACTATTTCAATCGAAGTCCGTAGAACGGGAGAGTGCAATCAAAGCCATTTTTAAAACTTTCGACGTAGTTCCCTCGTTGAAGAAAATCGATCCGAAATTGTTCATGGAATGGGTGAAGAAAAAAGTATTGGATTTGTTTCGCAAATACATGAACGTGGGACTAAAAATTAAGATGATACTCCATTGCGTGATGAATAAAATCGACGTGAAGTCTGGCGAGAGCATCGTGAAAAATGCATATTTCAGATCTAATGTCGAACCCGTATTTCGAGGTTCAGATTTATCGGACGTTTTCGAAAAGATGAAAGACAAGATGTTGACGTCTCTTGCGAATTATCAACATGAAGGTAGTAATTGGACATTCGATGAGGTGTTGAAACTCGAAATTCACATAACTGAAAACGATTCGTTGAATGGGTCTTCCTACATGAAATTACCGTATTTCTAAGCTAAAAAAATGCTGTGATCAACGTGAGAAATAAAGATGATCAGTGTTTTAAATGGGCAGTCACCTCCCCTTTATACCCTGTCAAAATGAACCCCGATAGAGTTTCTCGTTACGAGGAGACTTCTAAAAATCTCGATTGGACCGGAGTGACTTTTCCAACAGAGTTAAAACACATCGAACGTTTCGAGGCTCAAAATCCCACCGTAGCGGTGAACGTCTTGGGATACGATGATGAAAAAACGAACGATCTATCCTCTCAGACAGACTTCATATCACGAAAGAGAAAAGACGATTATTTTATTATTGATTTCGAATGGTGACAATCGTCATTATTGTTGGGTTAAACATCCGAGCTGATTACTGTCGAGACAAAATAATAAACATGAACATAAGGTATGTTTATATTGCAACTGCATGAACGCGTTTCACAGCGAAAAATCGTTAGTGAAACATCAGAAATATTGCAACGAAAATCAAGGTGTCGCCGTCGAAATGCCCAAACCCAACACCATCGTGAAGTTTGAAAATCACAATAGAAGGTTAAAAGTACCATTCGTCGTGTATGCCGATTTCGAATGTTTCATTGCGAAAATGAGTTCCCGTCAACCCAACGGTCTTCAAAGTTACGTCAAAAGACATCAAAAACACATATGTTTGGGCTATTGCATTTACGTGAAATGTGCTTTCGACTCGCAACACGACATGGGTCCCTTCACCTACACGAAACAGTATGAAGACGACGACATGGCTCAAAGTTTCGTGGAAGAGTTAGAATCAAAAATTCAAATGTTATATGACAAATTCAAAACTCCGGCGAAAATGATCATCACGCGAGAGCAGCAGGACGAAAATAATAGAGCCACCGAATGTCACATATGCAGACATTCATTCGACGAGAATTCGGAGGAAAATAAGAAGGTCAGAGACCACGATCATTACACGGGTCTGTATCGCGGTCCGGCTCACAGCAAGTGTAATTTAAAATATCGAGACGCCGTTTTCTATCCGGTGATATTTCACAATCTCTCGGGTTACGACAGTCATCTGTTCGTGAAAAATCTCGGCACTTCCCACGAAGAATTAAATTGCATCGCGAACAGCAAAGAAAGATACATTTCCTTCACGAAATGGAAGCTCATGGAGAAAAAAAAGAGTAATCGACGGAGAGACGTTGGAAGAAAAAACGAAATCCATTCGTAGAAGCATATGTTTCATCGACAGTTTTAAAATCATGTCGAGCATTCTGGAAAAATTAGTCGATAACATGAATAAGGATAAATTTAAAATCACGAGCGAACATTTCGGAGAACGAATAGACGTCATGTTGAGGAAAGGAGTCTATCCTTACGATTACATGAGCGATCTAAAGAGATTTGAAGACACCGAACTACCTTCGAAAGAAGATTTTTATTCGAAATTATACGAATCCGACATTTCCGACGAGAATTACGAACATGCCAAAAACGTGTGGAAATCATTCGATATGAAAACCATGAGAGATTATCACGATCTCTTTCTAAAGACCGACGTTCTGCTCTTGGCAGACGTGTTCAAAAATTTTCGAGACGTCTGTCGTCGAAATTACAATCTAGATCCCGCTTGGTACTTCACCGCACCGCACCTGGTCTGGCGTGGGACGCTCTGTTGAAGACCACCGAAGTTCAATTGGAATTATTATCCGATGTGAACATGTTGCTCATGTTCGAAAGGTTTGCGAGAGGTGGCGTCTCGATGATCTCCCACAGATATTCTGAAGCTAACAATCCCTACATGAAAGAAGGTTTCGATTTGAAACGATCAAATAAATACATACAGTATTGGGACGCTAATAATCTGTACGGTTGGGCTATGAGTCATCCTTCACCGATTGGAAATTTTGAATGGGTGACGGAACCGGAAGAGATACAAAAATGGAGAGACTATCCTTGCATTTTAGAAGTCGATTTGAACTATCCGGAAGAATTACACGATCTACACAGCGATTATCCGCTGGCTCCCGAACGAATGGAACCGAACAAAGGAGAAGAGGAAAAACTCATTCCCAATTTATTTAACAAACGTATCTACGTCGTCTACAGCGAGAATTTGAAACAATATGTCGATTACGGGATGAAATTAGTCAACATACATCGCATCATTCGATTCGATGAAGAGCCTTGGATGAAAAAATACATCGATCTCAACACGAATCTCAGAATTTGAGCCAAGAACAATTTCGAAAAAGATTTCTTCAAACTCATGAACAACTGCGTGTACGGTAAATCGATGGAAAACATCAGGAAGAGAACCGACGTTCGACTCATCACGTCTGAGAAAAGAGCTAAAAAATTAGTGGCGAAACCCAATTACAAACACCGAACCATATTCGACGAACATCTAGTGGCCGTTCACATGCAAAAGACGCACCTGAAGTTCGACAACCTGTATTATCTCGGACCGATCATCTTGAATATCAGCAAGTGATTGATGTTTTCTTACAAAACCGCAAACCACCAAACCGTACTCTAATTTTGATATATATATATATATATATATTATTATCACTCAATCTGTAAGTTACTAATCGATTAACATAAATATGGGGGCCCATTAAAACTCCATAATTTCAGGGACATCATTCGACGGAGCCGGGCCGCTGGCGATAATGGTATAAATAGCCATTAGCGGCCCACGGCCCGGCTATTTTTAGATTCAAGTTAGCTGTAACAGGGAGTGGTAATAATAGTAATAACATGATTGTTGTCAGGCATCATGATTCATTAGGGGCCCTGCAGCAATGATGAACTGTCCTTGGGCTTATTAACGGCCCACGACTCCGTCTCGGGCCTTTAATAAACCCTTGGGCGGGCTGTTCATCATTGCTGCAGGGCCGCTAATGAAACATAATGCCCTCCAAAATCATGTTATTGTTATATTATCACCACAGTGTGTGTGTCCGAGAATTCGGATCAAGTCGAGTTGAAGGAACAGAATAGTATTTCGACGAGCCCGTAAGGGCGAGTCGAAATGCTATTCCGTTTCTTCAACTAGACTTGATCCTAATTCCTGGACACACACACTGTGGTGATGATAAATTTATCTCACAATACTTGGCCACAAAATGTCTTAAAAGTATATTTTAATAGGAACTATTTCTTTTTCGCAGTGGTTGAAAGAACGCTAATTTAAAAATAGAATGACGTCACGCTTCTGAGAAATTCCCTGTCGCTGGGATTCACTGTGCTTTTGCGAAATTCTGTATCTGTATCTGTATGAATAGTCGTAGAATCCTTGTTAGGCTTTAATACGACGGGAGGAGGGCGCTTTTAGTCCCGGCTGGTGGTAATTGCCTTCTTAAAAGCCTCTATGGTGTTGGCTTGGACTACCTCTTCGTGTAAGTGGTTCCACTCAATCGAGGTTCTTGGGAAGAAGGAATACTTGTACTGATCTGTTTTTGGTGTTATTACAGTCACTGATTTTGAATTGTTTTTAACAAATTTATTTAGAATGTTGGAATTTTCACAGTCTGTGTAGTGTTTTACTTTTATTTGTCTTTGGTTTTTTGTGAAGTGTAAGTATTCTTCAGGGGGTATTGCTGGTATCTTCCCCTCAACCACTTTATAAAAAAGCTAAGTCTGAGTTCTTTCCTCCGTTGTTCTAATTCAGGGAGTTCCAGCTTCTGCAACATTTCCGTCATGCATCCTGGTGTTCTGGACTTGTAGTCTTTCGTGATGAATCGGGCTCCCCTTCGTTGGATGTTCTCGAGCTTGTTGATATCTAATTTGCTATAGGGGTCTCAGATGATGGCACCGTATTCCAATACTGACCTTACCAGTGCAATATAGGCCATTTTTCTGCACTCAATTGGGCAGTGTTGTACATTTCTTCTTAGGAAGCCAAGTGTGGAACTGGCTTTTTTAGTTGTGCTGTTTACTTGTTCTTTCCACTTCAGATCGTTTTGGATTTGTAAGCCTAGGTATGGGTTTGAAGTTACTTCCCCCAGGATGTGGTTGTACAGGCTGTAAAATTTGCTTTTGGTCTTCTTTGTGCTGAGGATATAACATTTTGTGGCGTTGAACCTCATTCCCCAGTCATCTGCCCATTTTTCAAGACCATGTAGATCCTGTTGTAACATATCTTGGTCTTTAGGATTATTGATTTCTCTGTACAGTAGACAGTCGTCGGCAAATAATCTGACTTTTGATTTGACAGAGTTTGGTAGGTCATTTATATGACATAGGAAGAGCAAGGGTCCTCGTACTGTGCCTTGAGGGACACCAGATTCCACCCTAACCCTTGATCTAACGTGTATTTTGTCAACGTGAGATTGATTGTTAATTGCAGTAATAACTGTTGAATTAAATGTTTCTCTTGGTGTAAAGTTTATTATATTTAAAAGGATCCCGTTAATCGGTTATAGAAGGAGTTTTGCACAATTTTACAGCGAATAGAGCTGCAAGTCTTCTTGAGAATGTGAGTCTTCAAACACTAATAGAACATTGAAAAACCGAAATGAGCTTCTTCGTTGTTTTGGCAACAGCAGAATCACGCGCTTGTATCAGGGGCCCTTGATACGGATTGGGAACTAGGGCCCAGAAACATTAAACTTTAGTTGCGTAACAGTGCAAAACCGCTCCGATTGTGAGATAAATACAGATTATCATGATAATATGCATGTCCTGTGCCTTTGCCGGCGAGTTGTGATCCAATTTTTGGACACCACCGAGAATCTGATAAAAATCACAGGACATGCACATTATCATGATAATTCATTTATCTAACAATTCTGTCACATAAACAGATTAAATCTTAATCCTTTAGCCAACGTAACAGCACAAACCGGCCAATGCTATTCTCAAAAAATCGCCAATTAATTTTCATTATTTTTTCATTTTTTTTGTCTCCAAAACATAAGTTATGGCCCCTCGTTGGAACGAGCTCGTATTCCTCGTTCCAATAAGTGGTCCTAACCTATGTTTTGGAGACAAAAAAGACAAAAAATAGTTATTCAAGAATTTTTTTTGCAAGTGTCGTCTGCTTTTTATGTTCGGTAAAGGGTTAAATTATTTTCAAACATTTTTGGGACATAATGTTCGGTCGATCATTGAAACGCACCCGCCCCCCCCCCCCCCCCCCACCAGAAGTATCCACCCGTGATATCAGCACCAACTTCTTATATCAGTCACATCTCTCCTTACAATACCGGCTCTATCTCTATGGTAGCAGCACCATCTCTCTTTATATCAGCCATATTTCTCCTTACAATATCGGCCCTATCTCTATGGTATCAGTCCTACCTCACTGTGATGTCAGCCAATATCTCTCCTTAAAACATCGGCCCTATCTCTATGGTATCAGCGCCATCTCTCTTTATATCAGCCATGTCTCTCCTTAAAATATTGGCCCTATCTCTATGGTATCAGCACCATCTCTCTTTATATCAGCCATGTCTCTCCTTAAAATATCAGTCCCATCTCTATGGTATCAGTCCTACCTCACTTTGATGTCAGCCAATATCTCTCCTTAAAACAACGGTCCTATCTCTATGGTATCAGCACCATCTCTCTTTATATCAGCCATATCTCTCCTTAAAACATCGGCCCTATCTCTATGGTATCAGCACCATCTCTCTTTATATCAGCCATATCTCTCCTTAAAACATCGGCCCTATCTCTATGGTATCAGCACCATCTCTCTTTATATCAGCCATATCTCTCCTTAAAATATCGGTCCCATCTCTATGGTATCAGTCCTACCTCACTTTGATGGCAGCCAATATCTCTCATTACAGTATCGACCCTCTCTCTTGTGGTATCAGTCATATTTATTTATTGGTGTTTAAGGTCACATATTTTTGCACAATCAAGCCTGAAAATAAGCAGTCTGACATTTGCAGAATGAGGTCCCCAGAGGGAGAATTTGATAATGCTATCCTGTACAATGGGCCAATTTATCCTCTGGATACGTCTTTCTGTTTAGTTTTGAGACTCTGATTGTGCAGGGTAGCATCACTAAATTCACCCTCGGGGGACCTCATTTTGCAGATGACAGTCTGCTTATTTTCTGGGTAATGTGCACAATGGCTAATTGTGACCACAACATGGATATAAAGTCAAGTCCAGCCAATCGTTTATACTCATATTGCCTATTTTAGAGGACTCGCACCCCAAACATTAGTGACTGGGTCCTAATTTACCAGTGAGACAGATTTACCACAGTAAACAAGCACTGCTTATTTTCCCGGGTTTCCGGGGGGGGGGGGGGGGGGGGCTCAGTCACCGACAGCAGCCTAAAATAATCTATCGTCACTAGTGTAGAATAAAAATCTTTGGCGACTCTAAAACGCAGAACGACACACAGGTCAATTGGTGAATCGATATGGCACGAGGGTCAGCGTGAAGGATAGAACGAAAGGCCGCATGCCTCGAGTTTTATCCCCCCCCCCCCCCCCCCCCCGTGGTGACACAAGTGCCATATCGATTAACCCATTCAAACACAAGTGTCGCTCACAATGGCTGATCATGACCACAACATGGATATAAAGTCCGAGTCAGTCATTCGTTTATACCCCATGTTGCCTATTTTAGAGGACTCGCACCCCAAGCATTAATGACTGGGTCATATTTTACCAGTGAAAGTGAGCTTGTTTACCACAGTAAACAAGCACTGCTTCACTGCCCGGGGTTCCCACGGGGTTGGCATCAGTCATATCTCTCGTTAATGTTATCAGCCACATTTCTCCTTACAGTATCGGCCATTATGGTATCAGCCCTATCTCTCTATGGCATCAGTCCTATCTCAGTAATGATATCAGCCCTATCTCTCCATGGCATCAGTCCTATCTCAGTAATGATATCAGCCCTATCTCTCCATGGCATCAGTCCTATCTCAGTAATGATATCAGCCCTATCTCTCTATGGCATCTGTCCTATCTCAGTAATGACATCAGTCTTATCTCTCTATGGCATCAGTCCTATCTCAGTAATGATATCAGCCCTATCTCTCTATGGCATCAGTCCTATCTCAGTAATGATATCAGTCTTATCTGTCTATGGCATCAGTCCTATCTCAGTAATGATATCAGCCCTATCTCTCTATGGCATCAGTCCTATCTCAGTAATGATATCAGCCCTATCTCTCCATGGCATCAGTACTATCTCAGTAATGATATCAGCCCTATCTGTCTATGGCATCAGTCCTGTCTCAGTAATGATATCAGCCCTATCTCTCTATGGCATCAGTCCTATCTCAGTAATGATATCAGTCTTATCTCTCTATGGCATCAGTCATATCTCAGGTATGATATCAGCCCTACCTCCCATCAATGATATCAGCCCTTTCTCCCATCAATGATATCAGCCCTATCGCCCATCAATGATATTAGCCATTTCTCTCCGATTTATTTTGTGAAGCTCTCTGCACAATAACTAATGATGTCTGTAACATGGATATAAAGTCAAGTCCTGCCAATCGTTTTTTCCCTGTGGCCGACTTCCACCTCATGCATTGTTAACGGGTCCTATAGGGGCGCGGTGGCTCAGTTAGTAGAGGTGCTGGCTGCAAGCCGAGAGGTCCTCGGTTCGAATCCCACCTGCGGTAACCGCGTTGTGTCCTTGGGCAAGACACTTCACCCCCATTGCCCACGGGGGACACGGTGATGCTGTGTACTAAGGCGTACTGTACGTCGATGGTGCACCTGTCTTCAACCAATGCTAACCCTGCTTGTGTGGAGTTAGTATGTTGGGGAGCTGACAGTTGCTCGCCGTTGCTCGGTGGTTCTCTCCGGGTACTCCGGCTTCCTCCACCCGTAAAACTGTCACAGTCCTGGTTAGCCATTGTGCAGAAATATGTGACCTTAAACACCAATAAATAAACAAATAAATTAATAACGGATCCTATTGTACCAGGGAAACAGAGCTTGTCTGCACTGCTTCACTTCCCAGTGTTCTCAGAGGGAATCTCAATATCTCAGCCAGTTATAGGTCTCTATCAGTCCTATATCTTGTTATGGTATCTATACGTTGGAAAGTCTTGACAGTTTATTGCCATTTTTTATACCACCCACTTGAAAAGTGGAATATAGTGTTCACTTGGCCCGTCCATACGTCCATACTTCCGTCCGTCGGGCCACCGCAGATGGCGTTGCGAGGTGACCGTCCGTGTACAGTCGTTACTTGTGAGGTTGGGGGGGGGGGGGGGATAAAACCCTCAGTACACCAACCACTTGTGGGTTTTTTTTCAACTTGTGAGGTGCGAAAAACCCACTTGTGAGTTGCGCAATTTTCCCCATGCTTAACACTAAAATCACCTCACAAATACATCTGCGGTAGAACGTCCGTTCGCCCGTCCGTCCTCCATCCGTTACGCTTTAGGGAGTACACATCTGCTATCCGCAACTCCTCTTAAACCATTGAACAGATTTCATTGAAACTTTCAGACATTCTTTTACATACATTACAGATGTGCACCTTCTATTTTCTTTTCATATATTTTCATATTTACAGTTCCCATATTCAATGAAAGTGTCAATGACACTATAGCTTAACTTGTCTGTGTGTTGTATTTGATGAAAAGGATAATGTTCAATGTTTATGAAAGGATTATGAAATAAGACAAGAATTGTGATAATTGGGAATATGTTTATTTCTGTTCCCTGTATGCTATGTTTTCGACAAAAATAATATGAGGTGTACACTGTACTAAAGAGCTGAGGGGTGGGTTAATATGACCGCACAGTTAATGTATGTGGCCCTCACAGTTAACGTATATCAACAAAAGTTACCAGTTACAGTGAAATTATTCGAAACGAGTCATCCTATCAAGTTACATTGAAATCCCTTCATAAATATGGCCTGTAGACTGTGCTAAAGGTTTTCGGGCTTCAGGCCTGTGTAGCCATGACGGTAGACCGATTGCAACTAGAAGGGGACGTCCTCATCTCGACATTATACTGAGTTATTCTAGTAGATGCAATGAAACCTCTTCACAAATACGACCTGTAGTCTGTACTAAAGTTTTTCGGGTTTTGGGCTAGGGAAGCCATCATTGTTGAATGAACGCGACCAAAAGGGGTGGATGCCATCTGGGCATAATCTGAAGTGATCCTACGAAGTTACAATGAAATCCCTTCATATATGACCTGCAGACTGTGCTCAAGGTTTTCGGGCTTCGGGCCCCTGAAGCCGTCACAGTCGACCAATCACGACCAAAAGAGGATGTCATCGTCTTGGCATTACACGGAGTCAACCCAACAAGTTACAATGAAATACTTCCATAAGTACGACCTGTAGACTGTGCTAACGGTTTTGGGGTTTTGGGCATGGGCAGCCATTAAGGTTGAATGATCGCGACCAAAAGGGGACGTTCTCATCTAGACATTATTTGGAGTCATCATACCAAGTTACAATGAACAATGAAATCCCTCCATAAATATGACCTGTAGACCATGCTAAAGGTTTTCGGGCTTCGGGCCCCTGTAGCCATCACAGTTGCCCAATTGCATAGAAAAGAGGACGATCTCATCTAGACATTACATGAAGTCAACCTAGCAAGATACAATGAAATCCCTTCATAAAAATGACCAGTAGACTGTGCTAAAGGTTTTGGGGCTCGGGCAGCCATCGTGGTTGAATGATCGCAACCAAAAGGGGGCATCCTCATCTGGGCATTATCTGGAGTGATCCTATGAAGTTACAGTGAAATCCCTTCATAAATATGTCCTGTAGACTGTGTTCAGGGTTTTCAGGCATCGGGCCCCTGTAACTGTCACGGTTGCCCAATCACGACCGAAAGGGGATGTTATCATCTAGGCATTATATGGAGTCAACCTGACAAGTTACAACGAATCCTTCCATAAATACGACCTATAGACTACGCTAAAGGTTTTTGGGCTCGGGCAGCCATCAAGGCTGAATGATCGCGACCAAAAGGGGACGTTCTCATCTAGACATTATTTAGAGTCATCCTACCAAGTTACAATGAAATCCCTCCATAAATATGACCTGCAGACCGTGCTAAAGGTTTTCGGGCTTCGGGCCCCTGTAGCCATCACAGTTGCCCAATTGCATAGAAAAGAGGATGATCTCATCTAGACATTACATGAAGTCAACCTAGCAAGTTACAATGAAATCCCTTCATAAAAATGACCAGTAGACTGTGCTAAAGGTTTTTGGGCTCGTGGTTGAATGATCGCAACCAAAAGGGGCATTCTCATCTGGAGTGATCCTATGAAGTTACAGTGAAATCCCTTCATAAATATGCCCTGTAGACTGTGCTCAAGGTTTTCAGGCATCGGGCCCGTGTAACTGTCACAGTTGCCAATTCACGATCGAAAGGGGATGTATCATCTACGCATTATATGGAGTCAACCTGACAAGTTACAATGAATCCTTCCATAAATACGACCTATAGGACTACGCTAAGGTTTTTGGGCTCGGGCAGCCATCAAGGCTGAATGATCTCGACCAAAAGGGGATGGTTCTCATCTAGACATCATTTGGAGTCATCCAACAAGGTACAATGAAATCCCTTCATAAATATGACCTGTGGACCGTGCTAAAGGTTTTCGGGTCCCTGCTGCCGTCACAGTTACCCAATCGTGTCTAGATATTATATGAAGTCAACCTACCAAGTTTACAATGAAATCTCTTCATAAATATGACCTGAAGACTGTGCTAAAGGTTTTCGTGGCCTCGGGCTCGGGCAGCCATCATGGTTGAATGATCGCAACAAAAAGGGGACATTCTCATCCGGGCATCATCTGCAGTGATCCTACGAGGTTACGACTAAAGGTGCCCGAAATCCTTCCATAAATACGACCTATAGACTATGCTAAAGGTTTTTGGGCTCTGACAGCCATCAAGGCTGACTGATCGCGACCAAAAGGGGACGTTCTCATCTAGACATTGTTTGGAGTCATCCTACCAAGTTACAATGAAATCCCTTCATAAATATGACCTATAGTCTGTGCTAAAGGTTTTCGGGCCCCTATAGCCGTCACAGCTGCCCAATCACTTCCAAAAGGGGATGTTCTCATCTAGACATTATATGAAGTCAACCTACCAAGTTACAGTGAAATCCCTCCATAAATATGACCTGTAGACTCTGCTAAGGTTTTCGGGGTTTTGGGCTCGGGTTTATCGTCATGGTTGACAGACCGCGACCAAATGGGGGAAGGTTCTCATCTAGACATCATGCGGAGTCATCGTACCAAGTTACAATGAAATCCCTCCATATGATTAAATATGACCTGCAGAGTGTGCTCCAAGTTTTTGGGTTTCGGGCTTGGGCAGCCATTACGGTTGACAGATCATGACCAAAAGGGGACGTTCTCATCTGGGCATTATACAGAGGCATCCAAAGTTACAATGAAATCCTTTCATAAATACGACCTGTAGACTGTGCTAATGGTTTTCGGGTTCTGGGCTCGGGTTATCGTCATGGTTGACAGACCGCGACCAAATGGGGGGAAGTTCTCATCTAGACATCATGCGGAGTCATCGTACCAAGTTACAATGAAATCCCTCCATATGATTAAATATGACCTGCAGAGTGTGCTCCAAGTTTTTGGGTTTCGGGCTTGGGCAGCCATTACGGTTGACAGATCACGACCAAAAGGGGACGTTCTCATCAAGACATGACCCCAAACCTGCATATAAAATTTCGTGGACGATTCAGACAAGAACTACGGGTGTAGCCTGTGCTAAAAGAAAATGTGAACAGATTAATAGACTTCAGCACGCGTGATGGCAATAGCTTATCTTGACTTTGTCAAGTTAAGCTAAAAATGGTCTTTGTCAATTCAGGTTTTAGTAGGGAGGGGAATAGATTTGCTATCCGCCACTCCTCTAAAACCATTGAACAAACTCCATTGGAACGCGCAGACCTTCTTTTTACATACATTGAAGATGTGCACCTCCAATTTTTCTTTCAGATATTTTCATATTTCGATGTCCGTCCGTCCTTCCGTTACGTTTTAGGGATGTACACATCTGCTATCCGCAACTCCTCTTAAACCAGTGAACGGATTCCATTGAAACTCTCAGACATTCTTTTATATACATTGAAGATGTGCATCTCCGATTTTTGTTTTCAGATATTTTCTTTTTTTTACAGTTTCCCATATTGAAAAATGAACTTTGTCAAATTCAACTGACATTCTGTACAGATCTGCTATCCACAACTCCTCTTAAACCATTGAAACAGAGATTTCATTGAAATTTTCAGACATTCTTTTACATGCATTGCAGATGTGCACCTCCTATTTTCCTTTCAGATATTTTCATATTTACAGTTCCCCATATTCAAAAATTGTCTTTGTCAATCAAGGTTTTAGTAGGAAGGGGTATAGATCTGCTATCCACTAATCCTCTTAAACCATTGAACAAACTCCATTGGAACTCTCAGACATTCTTTTACATACCTCCTATTTTTTCAGATATTTTCATATTCTGACATACGTCCGCCCGTCCGTTATGCCATAAGGGTGTTACGCTTTGGGTGGGGGTGGGTGGGGTACACATCTGCAACTCCTCTTAAACCAGTAAACAGATTTCATTGAAACTTTCAGACGTTGTTTTACATATATTGAAGATGTGCACCTCCTGTTTTGTTTTCAGATATTTTCATTTTTAGGGCTTCCGTTTTTAAAAAAGTGCTTTGTCAATTCAAGCTTGCATTGGGGGTGTGTGGGTTGACATTTGCTATCCCTCTTTTAAACTAGTGAATGGATTTCAGTGAAACCTTTAAACATTCTTTTACATACAGTGAAGATGAGTGCCTTCTATTTTGTTTTCAGATATTTT